>CM045446.1:32538432-32632835 GCA_024666655.1 Dascyllus trimaculatus
ACGTCCACAGTCTGGATGAACTGGCTGAACTGGTCCCCATGGAGCACGTCCATGTTCCCGAGTGTGTGGTGCAGTAAGTACCAGTGGCCACCAGGTGGAGACAAAGAGCTGCAGGGGGAAGTTAATCCCCCTGAGTTGTTTTATTATCTGTGAAATGATGATTCCTGTGAAGCTGAGGCCCAGTCTGCTGTGATCTGCTTTGATTAAATAGAAAACAGGACTTTTGTTGTAGCTCTGAAAGACGTGGAGGATTTACTGGGTGATGTGAGGATCTGACTGTGTTCCTCATTCACAGGTTTGATGAGGAGAGGATTAAAGCCCGGAGGGAACGGTAAAAATACGCTTTTATTCTGGTTCTGACAGCAAAACTCACTAATCCTCAAACAATTCATGGTCATACAACTCTTAGAAGAGCCTCAAGGAACCTTCTGGGGTTCTTCAAGGAACCTTCTGGGGTTATTCAAGGAACCTTTGGGTTCCTTCAAGGAACCTTCTGGGGTTCTTCAAGGAACCTTTGGGTTCTTCAAGGAACCTTTGGGGTTCTTCAAGGAACCTTCTGGGGTTCTTCACCACTATGGAGGAACTGTTTGTGTTTGAAAAAACCCAGAAATATTCCTTTCATGGGGTTTAGGGTTCCACTTTGAACCCCTTAATATTATTATTAGTAGTAGACATAGTAGTAGTAGTAGACGTAGTATTAGTGGTAAAACTAGTAGTAGTAGTAGACGTAGTATTAGTGGTAAAACTAGTAGTAGTAGTAAACGTAGGAGTAGTAGAAGTGGTAGTAGCAGCAGCAGTAGTAGTATTAGTAATATTAGAGGCAGTAGTAGTAGAAGTACGAGGACGTAGGAGTAGTAAAAGTAGTAATAGCAGCAGTAGTAGTAGTAGCAGTAGAAGTAGTAATAGTAGTATATATAATAGTAGTAGACGTAGTAGTATTGGTAGTAGTAGAAGTAGTGGTAGTAGTAGTAGTAGCAATAGTAGTAGTAGTAGTAGTAGAAGTAGTAGCAGACGTAGTAGTAGTAGTAGTAGTAGTAGTCGTAGACATAGTAGTAGTAGACATAGTAGTAGTAGACATAGTAGTAGTAGTAGCAGCAGCAGTAGTAGTATTAGTAGTAGCAGACGTAGCAGTAGTAGTAGTAGTATAAGTATAAGTAGTAATAGTAGTATATATAATAGTAGTAGACGTAGTAGTAGTAGTAGTAGAAGTAGTAGTAGTAGAAGTAGTAGCAGACGTAGCAGTAGTAGTAGTAGACATAGTAGCAGTAGTAGGAGTAGTGGTAGTAGTAGTAGACATAGTAGCAGTAGTAGGAGTAGTGGTAGTAGTCATGGTAGTAGTAGTAGTACAAGTAGAAGTAGAAGTAGTAGTAGTAGCAGCAGCACTAGTAGTAGTAGAGGTTGTAGTAGAAGTAGTAGTAGTAGCAGAAGTAGTAGAGGTAGTAGTAGTGGTATTAGAAGTAGTAGTAGTAATATTAGTAGTAGTAGCAGCAACAGCAGTAGTAGTAGTAGATGTAGTAGTAGTAGTAAAAGTAGGGGTGGTAGTAGTAGTAGTAAGTAGTTGTAGTAGTAGTACTAGTAGCAGCAGCAGCAGCCATGGTAGTAGTGGTAGAGGTAGTAGCAGTAATAGTAGTAGTAGTAGTAGTCATAGTAGTAGTAGAGGTAGTAGTAATAGAAGTAGTAGTAGTAGTAGTAGTAATAGTAGAGGTAGTAGTAGTAGTAGTAGTAGTAGTAGTATTAGCAGTAGAAGTAGCATCTTGTGTTTTTTTTACCCCCAACATGAGAAAAGACTGGACAGTACTGTGGACCTGGAGAACTGAAGAGAAACTGGTTTTAGACACTTAATCTGGACTAATTGGACACGCAACAGTGACTGTGGTGTCTCAGCTAAAGAGAGTGTGTGTGTGTGTGTGTGTGTGTGTGTGGTTGTGTTTACGTAGGATGGAGCAGGAGCAGAGGCAGCAGGAGCAGCAGTCGGTCCCACAGGAGCCAATTAAAAAGTCTGAGAGGTAAAAACTTCACACTGGACTTTTTACAAACCGTCATATTTTCACATTTTCACATTTGCACATGGGATATTTCAGACATTCATCAGCTTCTTAAAAGTTCTCAGCACAAACTTTTTTTTTTGCTCATTTTCAGGCCCAAATCAATGATTGTAGATCAAGGATTATGAGACGGACGGAGCTCTGAAGGTAAAACCACAGTTTGTTTCCTGTTTTAGCCACTAGATGGCTCTGTTGTCCATAATGCAGCACATCTACACAGACACACCTGAACATATATAAGTTTTATGTTTTCATATATATAAGCAGAAAAATCAGGTTAGCTCATTATCCAGGATATTGACTAAAATATTTTGGCTACAGTTCATGCTTCTTAGAATTTAGAGTTGGAAGAATTATCTGTGTATTTTAACAGAAAATGTTCAGAAATCATGAACAAAAGTGTGTTTCTGGTAAATTTACATGTTCAAGCTTCATTATCAGTTAACTGCTGTCATGTCTTTGCTTCTGTTTGTTTGTCATGTTGAGAGAGAATTTAATGTAATGTTTCCTATAAAAATACAGAAAATGTCCTGCTTTAATTATAGATACACCATTAAATAACAGCAAATGTACATTTTTATTAGAGATTTATCGTTAAAAAGAGGAAAATGTTCTTTTTTTAACAGTTGCTATACTTTTAATTAATAAAAAATATTTTCTACTATATATAAACCATTAAAAAGCAGAAAATGTTTTATATTTCACTATAGATACGCCATTAAATATTAGCAAATATTCAATTTTGACTATAGATTTACCATTACATGAAAGGAAACTGTCCATTTTGTTTTACTGTTGGTAAACAATAAAGCTAAGTTATCCCTATAGTTAAAAAGCTAAACTAGATATACAAAAAAATCACTGAAAAGCAAAAACTGTTCAGTTTTTCACCAGAAATACACAATTAAAAAATAGAAATCCTCTATTTTTTTTAAAAACTATCGTCATTTAAAACAGAAAACTGTTTGTTACTTTGAACAAACTGTTAATTAATAGGATTTTTTATTCACCATACAAAGTCCAGGTAAAAACCTGCCTGTGATGTGTAAAAAGTTTCTGATATTAAAGAAGCAGAAAGTCATATTTTCTTTCAAAGTGTGCTCTTTCTGCCTACTTATCAAATAATTAATTTTACAAAAACACGTCAGTCCCTCCAGGATTTCGTGGGCGTTTTTCCAGATTGTTGCTCCTAAAATGTCTGAATTTGCGGCAGCTTTTCTAAAAAATTGCGATGTAATTTGCGATGTTTTAAGCGTATTTGTTGCGATAAAATTGCGGGAAACAGTAAAAAATTGTCCAAAAATTGCATTTTTTTCTTTGTTCTGTATAATTCATTAAAAATTTTAAAAGTTTAAAAAGTTAATTCCACATCCTGGCACACGCATGTTCACACACACACGCTCACAGCTCGTCACGTCAGTTAATGAATCTAACTGACCTTCATTGTTTCAGTGCTGCCACAGATCTGGATGCAACAGCTTCATCACGGTGGTTTGTCTGGTCTGTGGTCCGCTGGTTTCACCCATTCTCCTGATATGTTTACGGTAGAAAAGTGTTTGTCAGTGGATGGTTTTGGTTTTTGTTCCACCTCAATATTCCACGGGGTGAAAACAGTTTAGCTCCGCTTTGGTGAAGAACGTCAGGGAATTGTTTTGCAGTAGTTTTTGTTGCATACGTATCTGTATCTTCAAACCATAAACAAGGAAGTGAATGTGACGTGACGTACGTGAATTACTGGGGACTGCTGTGATTGGTGGAACTCACAGGAGGCGGGACAAAATTGCAGAAAAGCGGCGGTGATTGGACGAAACTGGAAAGTCGCGCAGAATTCATGGAGATTGGTTGAATTTGCGTTAATTGTTGTGATCGCAGCATCGTGAACCCCTGGAGGGACTGACACGCTGATGAAACACAATGAGGGCAACTTTCATCCCTTAGAAACACCAAATTTTGCACCAGCAGACGTTTTAAGTTTAAATTTGGTAGCAGAGCAGCTTTTTAAAAACCGTGACCCATGATTTATGATTTCTTTCTGTTCATGCAGGACGTGACGGACGCATGAAACCTCTCATTTATACCACCGAGAATCCAGAAGGTCCAGTGAGGTTTACACATTTGTTGTTTTTATCCACATCCAGCTGAGGGTTTGTCATTTTCTGATCAACACGTTGATTCTTCTCTTATTGAGGGCTTCATATCCCAACTTGAAATGTACAAAGGAGGTAACCGCTGTTAGAAAAACTGTGTTTTTTTTTACTGAAAACTGTTAACGAGTTCATTCTCTCTTTGACCTGCTGTGTGACGGAGCCTGTTCTAGTGTAGCTCTCAGTGAAATGCTGGATTTTATGAGGCTCTTTGCAGCTTCTGGGTGAAACTCTCCAGTTATTGTTGTTTAAAACTGACGTGAATCAACCAGACTGACTGAAAAACGCTGATTTATTAGTTGTTTCAAGTTGAAGATGCCACGTTTTCACCTGTGATATCATAACAAGGGTTCTCCAGCGCGTCAGATGCCTTCATGTTTGTTTTTTTTTACCTCATACCTGCTGTACATTAAGGCCTTTTCAAGCTTGTGCTGTTCAGACATGTTTAAAACGTCCACATGTACTAACATCCGGATGGTTTCGTTGTGTTAAAATGTGCCTCGATCATCCGAAGTGTGAAAAAATGCACAAACATGATCGACATTTACATTCTGTGACCTGAAACGCCCATATGAGGAAATCTATACGTTGTAAAATATCTGTAAATGAGCAATACTCGTTTATTCTGCGGCCACATACGACATTAAATGCATCTGCTTTGACTTTAAATCATATTTTAACTACATATTACAGGTCATGTAGAGGATAAATATAATTCTAACCCACTGTAGACAAAACATCTGATAATTTTGTCTAAGATCTGCATCAAAGCGGCAATAATCAAGACAAACATTGCGTGTGTTTTTGCATATTACTCGTAGAAATTGCACATTTCTGTTATTCTTATAGATTTTTTTCATATGGGAATGTTATTCGGAGAAAACATGACAATGTTAAACGTCTCCCAGATGAGAATCACGTCTAAGATTTCAGATTATTACATTTAATGTGGCTGCAGGTGGAGATTTAGTTTGTAATTTTGCTCATTTTAGCAAATCTTCGCCTGTTTTTTATCACGTGAAACTTCGTCAGCACGTTCTCGTATTTCAGAGGAGTTTCTCAGACGTCTTTTTGTGCTAATTTTATGCCGTTGCGTTGATTTTTTCCATGTCTTCCATCTGTTTAGCTTACTGTAGCAGGAGGAAAGAGGAGTAAGATTTTTTATTTTTGTAAAAAACTGCATTATTATATTGCCTGTATACTGTTGATATTGTTTTTGCACTATTGGAGTCAGTTCTAACCAGTGTTTGGGGGTGATGCATCGCTGTAATCATATTATAATTATAGTATAAGCTGCTCCCAGGCCACCGTGAGCCTAGTTCTCATCATATTTTTCTTTAAAGTGGTCTTTGGGCTGGTTTTCACCCACTTTGTGTTGGGTTTGTGGTGATATTTTATAAAAACAGCATGAAAGAAAGACCTTATGGTTGTTCTCCTTATGAGAATACGGATTTGTGCTGATATGTAGACATACGTTAGGTTCAACATGTCGATATGAGGGTTTTATTCCATCTCAAATCATCAACTTACTTCTGCTTGACCGTCTCTGATTTGCTTGAAACTTTTTTATCGTGAATTTTGGATTTTAAAATGGTATCTGTGAAATTTTAGCTTCACATATCAAAAACTTTCCAAGATCATTTATTTTAAAAATGGTCTGTTGACCCACTTTTGTGCATTGAAATTTGAGGCTCTTTGAACAACAATATGTCAGGAACTATTAAAGATAAAACCCTGAAATTTTCAGTGTTATTTCTCATCATATCATTAATTCTAAATTTGCAATATTAGACAAGTAGATCAAATATTCTCTTATTATGGGTGAGCTGAAATATGAGATAAAATACCTGAAGCCATTGTGAAAAAAAAGTCCCGTCTTTGTGGTCTTTTTATGTCAACATAAAAAACTGATAATGGAGAAGTCAACTAGTGATATTTTCTGATCCACATGTAGCTGCATGTCACAATAATACAAAATTAAACATACAGAATAGTTTTAACAGGTCAGAAAAAATAAAAAATATGCCCATAGTTCTATCTGGAGAACTAGTTTGAAACTCCAGAACCCTACTTGCATTAGGCTATCAATCAATCTTTTTTTATGATTGTGACCAGGTATTTCATATTAAAACTATTCTCTGTGTTTTGTTTTGTATTATTGTGACATGCATCTACATATGGATCAGAAAATATGACTAATTGACTTCTGATATATCAATTTTTTTTAATACTTACTCAAAGATGGAATTTTTACTGACGGCTTTATTTCGTTTCACATTTCAACTCACCCACAATCGGACAATATTTAATCAACTTGTCCGATATTACAGATTATGAATCAATGACATGATGAGAAATAGCAGTGAAAGTTTCAGGGTTTTATCTTTAATAGTTCCTGAGATATTGTCGTTCAAACAGCCTCAAATTTCAATGTGCAAAGGTGGGTCAACGGGATCTTGGAAAGTATTTGATATATGTAGCTAAAATTTCACAGGTACCATTTTAAATATAATCAAAATTCATGATAAAAAAGTTTCAAGCAAATCAGAGATGGTCATGGAGAAGGAACCTGATGATTTGAGATGGAATGAAACCCTCATATTGCCATGTTGAACCTCACATATGTCCACACACCAGCCCAATCCATATTCTCAGAAGGAGAACAACCATAGGGTCTTTCTTAATGCTATTTAATGCTATAATGTCTTGTTAATGTAACGTGACTTTTCATGGCAGCTTCAATATTTCCTTTACGCTTCAACTCACCCATAATCAGAGAATACCTGATCCACTTTCCCAGCATTGCACATTTAGAATCAATGACACGATGAGAAATAACCGTGAAAATCTCAGGCCTTTATCTTCAATAGTTCCTGAGATGTTGTCGTTCAAACAGCCTCAAAATTCAAGGTGTGAAAAAACCTGCTGCAAGTGGATGAACAGGCAGTTTTTAATATAAATATCTTGGAAAGTATGTGATATATTAATCCAACATAGCATTACCAGCATTCATATTTCAGGCTTTAGAAACTTGAGGCAAAGCAGAGACGGTCGAGCAGAAATTGTACTCAGAATTTAATGATTTGAGATGGATTGACCCCAACATGAGAAGCAGAGTACCTAGTTTCTTTCTGCAGGAAGTAAATAAGTAATGGATTACTTATTGGAAAAAAAAACAATGTGTAATGCTTTTTGCATAACGACCCCAACACTGGTTCTAACTCAACCTTTGAATAGTTTCAGAATACAAGCTGTAGTTTTATGTTCAGGACCTGATTTGTTCTCCTCCAATGTATTTTATGTTGCTGTTGTTAAAGTGACTTGAATCATCAGTAGCTGTTAGTAGCAGACAGACATGCTTATGCATCCTTAGTAAAAGACATATCTCATGAAATGCCTGTTTCTGAAGTGCCATCTCAACTTGTACTTGTTCTGTTGCCTTTCTGGAGCAGGAATGTGTGATAAAAGGTTCAGCTTTTCTTTTTGTTCCGTCCTATAAGGCCTTTTATAAACACTAATAGACCAAACCTGAGTAGCGACATCGCATGTTCATCATCCATGATTCTGTGAGGGAAGGTTTCTCTGTTTGTGGTTTGTCGGCTGAACTGTGTGCCTCCTACTGCTGAACCAAATGTTCACGTGAAACCCCGAGAAAGTGAAGGAATGTAAAGTTTAGCCTTTCGATTTTCACGTCATTGGGAACATTTGCATAGAAATGACCTTTTACCGAAATCAAAATGTTCCATACGTTCGACGATAAAAGCACAATATCTGTATTATTATCAGTGACTTGCCTGCCATTTGTCTGCTGTAAAATGTTTGCTCAGATCTAAATGGTTAAACCGATTATCACCCAATGATTGTTTCTGCCTGTAAATACGACTGAATAAATGGTTCCTCACCAAATCTGGTGTTTTTAAATTATTTGTTTGTGGAGATCATTTGACTTTGACCCGGTTAAACTGGTCTGATGGTCTCCAAACGCCCCTCACACACCCCTGATGTGCATGTTGCATAATACAATTTATTTTGAGATGCTACATGGTTGTGGTTTCTCCGGCCTCTAAATGTGGTCAAATGAAACACACTGAGCAGAGGACACTTGTCAGACACGGATATAATAACAGTGGCTGCTGCACTGTATTGCAATACTTGTTGGAAATAAGCTGCTAATAGTAAAAAAATGTGCTTTCACTTCTATTATATGACAAATTATCCACTTTTAAAATGGGTTTTCTTTTGGGAACAATAGATTAAAGTAAATTAAATGATGATTCTTGCCATTGGAAAGTCATATATTGACATTATATAGCTACACCAGACTTTTTTCCATAAGGGCCACATACAGAAAAATATATGAAGGACTTCGCCACTTACTGGAAGTGAGATATACGGCCTCACTTCTAATGCATAAATGTTAATAAAATCATTAAAATGCAGGTAAATTATGTTTGAGCACGCTAGCTATCATTTGCTTAACCTTCTCTTCCTGCTCGATGCCAGAGTAGGACGTGAAGGCCTGATGTTTTGTTTCATAATGTCGTCTTACATTGTACTCTTTCATCACTGCAACAGTTTCATTGCA
Source organism: Dascyllus trimaculatus (assembly GCA_024666655.1). NCBI lineage: Eukaryota > Metazoa > Chordata > Actinopteri > Pomacentridae > Dascyllus > Dascyllus trimaculatus. The sequence goes on from CM045446.1 coordinate 32,547,207, forward strand.
AATCAAACAGGCACACTTCCCACTGGTTTCAATGAAGAAATATTCATTTTTCCAGAGTCTGATATTTTCTGAACTCACTTGCGATCTTGCGTCTCTTTGGTTCCGCCATTTCTGGTGACCCTCAGCAGTTTTTTTCTTTGATTTTCTCGCTTTGTAGAGACACCACCTTGGTCAAGACAGATGCTCCACCTAGTGTTACAACTAAGAACTACAGTACAGTTAAGCTCAAACATTATGTGCAGGCCATAATCCTCTGTATCTTTAGTCTTTGATATGGGCCAATTAAAAATGGATGGTGGGCCGCATTTGGCACTCGGACTGTAGTTTGGACCCGACTGAGCTACACTGTAAGCTGTGAATGTTTTTTTTTTTTTTAACTGTTTTTAAATTTTTTTTTTTAGAATATTTACAGTTTACAATTTTTCAGACTTGACCTTCTTTTGTTAAATTACAAATAATAACTAGTAAAAATCATGGAAAACAAACAAACAAACAAAAACAGGCCAGAGCTGTAAATAATATCTGTATTTTTATAACAGTAATTTGTTCTTTTACAGCATGTAACCATAATTTTTTTTTTTTACAGTATTAAAATCAGAAAAAATAATATTTTACAGCTATATTCAATTTTTTGAGAGATAAATTATGTATATTATGGACTGAAAAATGGTAAATAATTTTTGAAACTCTTATTTTACAGTTTTTATTCCTTTTTTTACTCACCAATAAGTGAAATAACAGAAAAACAGTTTTAATTTACATGTTGACTTTATTTTTAAAAATAAAAATTATAAGGCCTAAACTGCACATAATGCCCACTTAAAAAAAAATCTGTGTTCTCTAAATAGTATTTTATTACTTTTTAAATGTGGGACCATAAAGTCACACTGTTTTATTATGTTTAAATCAGCTAAAAATGTGATTATTTTACAGATATTTGCTCTTATATTCTTTTTTTTTTTTTTTTTTTTTTTTTTTACAGTTTTTGAATGTTACAATATTACACACATTTTTTAGATTTTTTTTTTTAGATTTTTTTTTTACAGTGAATGTAAAAAAAATGAGCAGCCTGAATATCTTTACAGATAAATATGATCTTGACTCCATGTATCTGTAGAGTTTGGTTTTTAGTGTTGAGTAGTTGTCCAGAACCGGCAGCTTTGCTTTCTGATGCTGCCTTTTTTTTCTTACTGGGCTGTTGAAGAGTTCAGATGTGACTCTAAAGAAACGTTTGACCAGAGGAGTGTCGTGTGACTGACCCATCACACCCTCCTCCACTTCTACTGACAGATCTCCTGACTGTTTACCCCTGACCCCTCACGTACACACAAATAGAAACCCACACGTTGGTCTAGGAAGGAGAAGCTGTGAACAGGCAGCAGCATTTTAGGAGGTAAAGAAGGTGATTTACACTGAGAAAATTAGAATATGGAACTTTAAATAAGCGCAGTGACATCAGAGTATTTGCCCTGATTCACGTCTGAACCCACAGCATGTGTCCCAGTTAAAGAGTTTCCTTTAAAATCTAGGCTGGCACCGGACCTCACACTCCTGACACACTTTACACAAGAAACTAGGATGATGTATCGTGTTATAAGTAGAGTACATAAAATAATTAAAGTTAACATCAACCACTTTCTGCAACACTGAATGTATAAAATATATTTAATTATGTATTTATACAAGTGCAAGAAATAATCTTACTTAGACACATAAAACATATTTTGCTCAATGTGTAATTAAAAGATGGAGTTTAATCCTGAATGCACGACCTTTTCATCGATCCATTTAAACCTATAGGCCACAACATTAAAACCACCTGCCTTATATCGTGCAGATTCCCCTCATGCTTCCAAAAGATTATTGACACATCAGGGCATGAACAACTGCAGGTGTCCTGTGGTTCCCAACACCTGTTGAGGATCCTTTGGGTTGATTAGTGGGGCCTCATTGATTGAGCTTCTTAACCCGTGGATGCATGATTTATTGAAATTTGGAGGAGTTTGGAGTCCAGATCAACGTTCTGGGCTCCTGGTCTTGTTCCTTGAGCTAATCCCGAGCAGTTTTTGTTGTCCTGCTGTAGGAGGCCGATGCCACTATGTGCTTGGTCTGCAACACAGTTTAAGTAGGTGGTTCATATTCAGGACTCAATGTTTCCCAGCAGTCGTGGATTGCAATGATAAATCCATGATGACACACGTTTCCAACGCTGCCTACAACTCATAAACCTCTTTTCTGCATGCTCCTTTCTTCACTTTATTTTATTTTGGTGCTGTGTTCTTACCTACTTTGTAAAGCGTCTTTGAGTGTCTTGAAAAGTGCTATATACACCCGCCAGCCACAACATTAAAATCACTGACAGGTGAAGTGAATAACATCGATCATATTGGTACTATGTGGTGTTCTGCTGGAAAATGCCCCCCACCACATGGCAACAACATCAACCATCAGGAACATGTTGAGGAACATGACAATGGTCCAACATGTTGATGTGACCTCCAAACTTCCTACTCCCCATTGTGATCAAGCATCAACAGGATGAAGTGGAACAAGTTGGATTGACAGAGGCCCCACTGCACAAGCCAGAGTAGCCAAAGGATCCAACGTCCTGGTTCCAGACCCCATAGGACACCCTGAGAGGTCCTCTTGTCCATGCCCAATGGTTCAGAGCCTTTTGGACCACACATAAGGGGGACCAACACAGTATTAGGGAGGTGGTCATGATGTTATGCCTGATTGGTTTATGTATTGTTATTATTATGAATGCAATACACCCTAACCCTAAGCTGTCTGTGGTTTTAATGTTGTATTGCTACCTTTACTTAAAAATCTAACATTGAACAAAAATATAAGGACAGCATGCAAACAGGCTTGATTTCTCATTTAGACAAGTTTAATCAGTTGTGCACAAAAAGTTTTTAAGCTCTTCAACTGGTGAGAAATTCATGACCTTTGAGTTTATCCACATTTTATTGGTTTGTGGCTTTAAAAGACAATGTTTAGATAGTGACCAGCACTCAGACACTATAAAAGCCTTATAAAAGCCCACAATAACGTCATTAATTCCACCGTTTGTTGCCTCAGAAATCGTTCCAAACAGTGGGTATGACAGTCAGTCTGCCACATGATGCTCTGGATGTCCAGTAGCGTGATCCTGTCAACGAAAATGTCTGTCAACTTCACCGAACCTCTCAGGAAGACAAAGACATGCAAACCCAACAAATGAAGATCCTTTTAATGCTTTATGAATCTCTGAACGTTCTTGGTCCTGTATACCATTCAATCCTTTGAGCCCTGTAGGACCCTCAGGTCTTCTGGTGGAGGCCTTTAAATTAAACCTAAAGCCAGAACAAAAGCCCCACAGTGAGGCAGCCTTTTGTCATCATGGTCCACATCTCTGGAACAACCTTCCAGAAGACCTGAGGGCAGCGGAGAGGGCTGACATTTTTTAAAAGCAAACTCGAGATCTACTTCATTTATTCATTTCTCCACTTATTTACACAAATTTTGACTTATCCTTGTATTTGTTTACGTTTGTAGGGTCACAACTTTGGTTCTAAATCAGTCAAGTTAATATCCATAATTAATATTACTGTCAGGTTTGTGTAGGGCCTTGATATTTATTATGGTCAGGTGAGTTAAAGCCTGGACTGTATAATATAAATACCAGTGACCTGAACCGACAAGTAGGTCTAATAATACTGTATGACAAGATTTTAGGTTAGAGAGCTGCTATAAATGTTAATTAAATTAAAAGAAAGTAGGTCAGGAGGTTGTATACAGTATAAGGCAGGATATGTAGTAGTCATCCTACATATGGTCATCCAAATAAGGGAAAGTACTACAGAGTCAACAAAAATAACTTATGTTAACTTATTTTTATGCACACCTACATATAACCTATGTATATATGTGTGTGTGTGTGTTCTCCTGGCCTACTTCCTTTTAATTTAGTCAATATTTATAGCAGCACTTTAACCTGCAATCTAGACATACTTGCCAAGTCATTGTCATTTGTATTATACAGCCTTTGCTTTAACTCACTTAATATTAAGGCTATATGCAGACACAACAGTAATATTAATGATGGAGATTAGCCTGACTAATTTAGGACTAGAGTTGTGTATCTTACATTTAAATACACATTAAAATCCAAAAAAATCAAGGATAAGTAAAAAAAAAAAATCACTAAAGTAAATAAGTCAATAATAAAAACTAAGGTGATAAATATGGATAAAAATAAATAAAAAGGTATAAGTACATGTATTAATATTAATAATAATAATAATAATAATAATAATAATAATAAAAGTAATAATAAAAGGAAAGCCATATATATTGTTAAATGCTATGTTCATTTTTTTTTAATTTTTTTTTTAATTTTTTAACTTTGGTGGTACTTTCCCTTCTTGTGCTCTATGCTATAAAATGATGTAGGCTGATTACCTACAAATCTCGGCTTAAACAATATTTGCCGACTAAAATGTGATTTTTGTTTCAAACTAACTGCTGTAGTACTTTTACCATAAATGTACACAGCTTTGACCAGTACAAATATACTCCACTGGTATTTACTGCATCTTTTACCATCACTCCTGTACTTTTCCACACAGCCTCAGTTCCCCAGGTGGATTAGCTGCTCAGCATCACAGGACCGAGCGACACCGGCAGCTGCGCTCAAATATGTGAACGTGTGAAAGTTCGCGGCCTCTGATTGGCTGGAGGCCTGAGCTCTGCGGGCTCTGATTGGCTGCCTGCGGAGAGGCACGTACGACGACGGTAGGAAAAAAAAAAAAACACGAGCACGTCAGATCACGAGAGCATGCCTGTGTGCGTCGTGACGTCACGCGACGGCGGCTGGGTATAAAGTGAAGCGGCTCGCGCTCACAGTGAATGAAGCAGCGGACAGAAACAAACGAACGGAAGTTTTCTGAGCGATAATTTGTCGGATTTTAGTCCCGAATTTCGGTAACAAACGCCGGTGACTGGTTCCTTCAGTTGACTGAGAGCAGGAGAACCGAGAAGAGACGACCAGGATGAAATACATTATAGGAATTGGCGGGTAGGTTCCACTGTTTTTGTATTTATTAAGCAGCTAATTGTTTGCTAACGCGTTTGCACTTTTAATTCCTGTGTAAAACATGCTAACTTTAAATCTACTAAACTGGTATGTTCAGATAGTTAGGTGGAGTTGGGCAGTTTATGTTGTGAGCAAGTAATCTTGTGTGTCTGCATGCTGCAGTTGGTGGAGGTATCTTAACGTAAACTAGTACTTTAAGTGAGTTATATGTGCTATAAATGTGCCCACCGTTAGCTTGTGTCTGGTCGTTATTATCCTCTCCGCCGCATGTTTTTATCAGCTGCCCGCCAGAAACCGGTTTAAAGCCACGTCCGGTCTGTTCGGTTTGTTGACATGATTCGAGCGGGACTTTTGAAAATCACCGCCAGTCTCAGTGAAAAGTGGAGGGAGATTTAACTTCAGCACTGTACCAGAGAGGGCAATGCTTTGTCATCATGTACAGTACTACTTCAGTGCTTAACTGTCATTGCAAACATCACTTTTTACTTTACTATTGTAGTTTTCTTTATTTAACCTACTAAATTTTATTATTTACTAATGCATAGTACTTGTATCTGGCACTAGAATTTCCTTCTGGATTAATAAAGATCTATCTTTATATAGGAAGAAGTAGTATTGAATTGAAACAATGCACATCTTATTAAAATATTGCACACAGAACTAAAACTGATGTTAAATACTATTGAGAAAGCATTAATGCAGATTATGTTGATGTTATGGTTAAGTGTTTGATGCCCAGTTAAAATGTGTTTACTGTTTATTAGACATAATTTGATTACATTTAATTTAAGCTGACATAAAAAATAAACAACAGGCAGCACATAACTTGTCCTTTTTAAAGCATTGTGTCTACTTGTACAGTTGATCATTTGGAGGATCGTGTGTCCGTCTTAAATCTGCCTCCAAAACAAATAAGTTAAATCCTTTAATCACCTTTGCACCTCTGAATTTTCTATCAAGGAGAACTTTTAATCACACATATTTTTATTAAATTAATTAACTCATTTATTTAACTGTATGTTTGGAAAATGTGACCTTTTGTCTCCTACACCAACATTTAAAATGCAAAGAATCAGCAACACATAGCTTCTTTATTTCTAAGTAAAGTAATTTTATGACTCGGTGTATTTTTAACACTTTACTGCCTATTTTTGCAGAGTCACTAACGGTGGCAAAACCACTCTGACGGACAAGTTGATCAAGACTTTGCCCAACTGCTGTGTTGTGCACCAAGACGACTTTTTCAAGGTGAGTTTCAGTCGGTGGAAAGTCGGTTTAGTTTGTTGTTGTTGTCTGGGCTTCTTTTTCCTTTCGTGGACACTGCATGAGCGCCATGTGTGAGCAAAGTAGAGGGAGTCCAATCCCATCCCCCCCCCACGCATTGTTCTCCACTCTGGATGTGGAAATTTCCCTAAAGCCTATGCAGAGTACTTGCTTTCCCTTGTTTGTCCCTTCCTCCCGCTTCCGTTCTTCCATTATTATAGACCTCATGTACATCTGATAGACTTTAATGCACTGAATTTTCCTTTGGACTCCTTCATTTCTACTTAACTTTCAGTTTTTCTTCCCTTTAATCAACTTATAATTATATTATACTTTGCTAACCACATTTCCCCAGTTTTAATTACTGCTACATACTTCTGTAAATTGCTCTCTTTATTTATGTGCATGCCCTTTGCTGTGTGCTTTAGTTTTCCCTTTGCGTGTGGCCTTTTTTTCTTTACTCTGGCATGTGAGTGGGATCTGCAAGTGTTCAGAGCTGTGAGGTTGCAGCAGTGTTTTATTGGTGACTGTTATTTCAGAAACCCGATCAGATAGAACTCGGGGAGGACGGCTTTAGACAATGGGATGGTAAGAATTCACTGAAGACTGCCAGTGACTCATCAACATACCTGTCACTTTGATGTAATACACCCCCCACCCTCCATGATTACATACATCACAGCCATTTCACGTGCACATCATTAACATTCAGTCTATAATAACATCCACTGACTTTAAAACGACAAACACATTCCCAATACTTTACATTATTTGCTTGTGTCTGTTCTGAAATTCTGTCTGTTCTTTCCATCATCTTCCTTTCTTATCAATCTTTGCTCTGTAGTGATCACAGCTTTGGACATGGAGGCCATGACCAACACGGTAAAAGGCTGGGTCGAGAACCCGGTGAAGTTCGCAAGATCCCACGGTGTCACCCTGTCTTCTGCCTCTGACGTGGCAAACCCCGACGAGCAGATCCACATACTGATTGTGGAGGGCTTCCTGCTCTACAACTACGCGTACGTTGATCTTTTTTTTCATTGTCACATAGCTGGCAGGTTATCAAGTTTGTACGTGTTCTAAGTGCAGCTTCCTGAACATCCTGTATGGGCACGTAATGTTGACTGACGCTTCAGCTAGTTTCAGTACTGTGAAATGTGGTTGGCACTGTGAGCACATTGTGTTTACATGCAGTTTGCAGTGTTCACGTGACTGCCTCTGAAAAAATAAGTTGTATCGTCTTCACACCTCCGGATGTTCAGAGAGAACAGTTTATTTTGGTTCACGCATATTCTAGAAATTCATGACAACAAACATTAGGTGGGCGGCGTCAATTCTGTCACATGATTATTTTGCGTACTGAGGCCAGCTCTTTCACCACATGAGCCAACTCGGGTCGGTTCTGCCGTTAGAGATAAGGCTTTCAGCAGCAAGAGGCTCTTAGTGTTGTCCAGTATTAAGGCTGCTGTGCTGTGCTGTGAGTACTAGTGATGAATGTCAGGCACTCTGCAGAGATATAGATAAGGGGCAGCATGAGCACTTCTGCATTTATACCCCTGTACCACGTAGATGTGGTGCACAGTCAGTGACCTTGTCCACATCTCTCCTTTAGGCCTCTGCAGGATGTTTTTGACAAGTGCTATTACATCACAGTTCCCTATGAAGAGTGCAAAAGAAGGAGAAGGTGAGCTGACGCAAGTGTTCACTCATGTTCATGCCCATAATTCGTGCATGTTCTGTGCAAATTCTCAAACTGTGCATTTTTCATTTTCAGTACGAGACAGTACACCGTCCCCGACCCTCCCGGTCTGTTCGACGGCCATGTGTGGCCCATGTACCTGAAGCACAGGAAGGAGATGGAGGACAGTGGCTTGAATATTGGTGCGTTGTCTTTTTAATATGTACTCATATTTTCGTTGAGTTATAGCCTAAGAGCTTCAGTAAAAAGCAACTGGACTTGTCTTTTTGCTTCTTTCAAGACAAGTCCAGTTGTTTTATTCAGAAGCTCTTGAATTTACACAAACTCACAGAGATATATCGTCAATCGAGGATCAGAATTTCACAGAAAACATCAGTTGTCGGTGTGAAATTTTTAAGGACCGTTTTCCAGCATCCAGTTAACTTACCGCTTTTTTCGTTTGTGTTGCAGCGTACCTGGACGGTTTGAAATCCAAAGAGGAGATCTACAACTACGTGTACGAGGACATTCAGAACAACCTGCTCAATCGTTTATAGGTAAGACGGTTGACAGAGTGAGCCGCTGCAGTAGAAATGACATTTAGTGATTATAAGATAAGATAAACTTTATTGGTTACAGCAGATAGACACAAATGAAGCATAGTAAGAAATAAAACAGCAGAATAAAGGTAAAAACAAACATAAGCTTGTACACGAGTTTAGAAATTAGTCTGCTAGGTATGAAAAACGTTTTAGGGGAGTGCATGAATTTCTAAAAGTGAAATGTACACGTGCACAGCTTCGTCTAACGGTGTCTTTTCTGTGTTTCTTGCAGCAGGAAGACTCCTCTTCACACCTGTACAGAACCTGTAAATAGACCGAGGATTCTTTTTTCTATGAACTTTTTCTAATTTTATTCTTTTTCTGTAAATAGAGCGACGCACCGTTAACTTAATCATTGTCTTTTTATCATCTTCAGATGATCAATATTTTGTTCTTCTTTTATGAAAACGGACATTACTGGGTTACTGTTCTGTTCAAACGACTGACTTGTATTGGACCATTTGTCTTTTGATCGTATTCTCCTGCAAATAAATGCATTAGCTGCTGTTGAAACACAGTAAATCAAACATGTTGTGTTGTTTTTGTCGCCAAGACGCAGAATATACTCTGAGTTGCATGGAGCCTTTATCTTAACCAAAATACTGAATGTGGCCTTTTATCTTAAGTGTTAAATGCCATGACTTTACTTATCTCCACTGAGCCTGCCAAGAATTTTAATACGTATTGGATGATGTGACATTTAAGACTGTGTGCTGGGTTGTCGTGAATTCACAGCGCTGTATGAAGTGTTTGTGAATCTTCCCTTGTTTACATAAGATCCTCCTTACCTGGCACATATTGTACATTTGATATAATTTTCTGTCTATATCTGGAAACAAGTGGATTTCAGTCCAGAATTAGAGCACATAGATTAATATGCTGCTCTCTCCACAGCTCTTTCTACAATATTTGAACTGCTCGTCTTTTCTAAGTCACTCTGGACGTCTTCAGGCTGGCAGGTGGTGATGGATGCTGGAGAAGCTGCATATCTTTGCACGAAGTTGCGCTTATTATTTGTAATGGCAGCCTTTCTGGAGTTAGGATTTGGTGTCACCTGAGTTTTTCTGTGTGTTCTATTTCCCTAGAAACTCATTTTTACAGACAACAGCAATGTAAACCGCTATACAAAATCAACTATTTTCTGCTAAGGAGTATGACTTTATCAAACAGCATTATTTAAAACCTATGCGAGGAATCTCAATTATCAGCAGAGGCCATGTGGAGACAATATATGTAAGAACTTCCAGCTATTTATAGACATTTGCAACCTGTGTGACCACTTTCTCGTTGAGTTTGACCACCATCTTTGTTTTGGGCAACTGAGACCCATTACTTTAAAGAGTCGAGGCTGATCAGTTGTGTTTGGTGAGTAGGCAAACAATTTCAGACTGTGCTCCATGCCACTTTTACCCATCCATCTGTTCTCTTCTGTTTATCCGGGGTTCGGTTTTGGTGGCTGCAGGCTAAGCGGGTCTTTCCAGACGCCCCTCTTCCTGGCAGTCTTGTCCAGATCCTCCTGGGAGATCCCGAGGCGTCCCAAAGCCAGGTGAGATGTGTATTCCCTTTAGAGAGTCCTGGGTTTTCCCTAAAGTCTCCCCCCAGTTGCCTGGAAACCTCCAAAAGAAGGTAACCAGGAGGCACCTAATTCTGCCCCAATGATCCCTGAACCACCTCAGCTGGTTCCTTTTCCTCCAGTTTCCTTCCGGGTGTAGGGTTAGTCCAGACACCCTACAGAGGTAACTCATTTGTATCATGAACCTGACTTTTTTGGTCCCTATGCAGAGATCATGACCAAAGATGAGGGTTAAGAACACAGATTGAGCTTTACTGGTTAAACGTCCACATTACTGATGATGCTGCACCAGTCCGTCTCCATTTTCCCGTCGCTTGTGAACAAGATCCTGAGACTTAAACTCCTTCCTCCTCACCTTTAACCCAAACGGGCCAACCCACTTGGTACTGGCAAAGAACCACGGCCTCAGATTTGAACTATATTGCTGACTAATTCCCCAAACCGCTTCATTTTGAGGCAAACAGAACCACATCATCTGCAAAAAGTAGAACCTCCAGTGTTCCCAAACCGGACGAACTCCTCACCCCGTCTGCACTTTGAGATCTATTAATATCACAAACAGGATCAGAGACTTGGGGAAACCCTGACGGAGTCCAGCACCATCCAGAAACATGTTAGACGTGTGGAACAGTCCGCCATCTTTGTTTTGGGCAAGTTGGGATTCCAGAGTGAATCAGTGGACCATTTTTCACGTTGCTTTTATTTCTGTTTCGTAGTTTTGTGGACAGTCCTGGAGATTGGATCTGCTTTTTCTGTTATTTTATGGGTTTATTTAACATTTACAATGTTTATAAAGCAGATTTATTTGTGTTGGTTGCAGATTGAGGAAGAACCTTAAGTCTAAACACACCCGAAGATATGGAGGCCTTTTGTCAGGTAACACCAACGAGCCCAACGTTTCTGTTTTAAAACGGCAAATCCATGAAATTTAACACATTCTAAATATCTGCAAATGAACATGACTGTATGACTGTATATTAGGTGTATTAAAAATTGCATTACAGTTGGTGTATTTTAAAATCAGTTGATATAATGATGTAATGCAGGACCAAGTCTGAGCAATGAGCTGAAAGTACTTTCGTTTTCTGTTATTTTATGGATTTATTTAACATTTGCAGATTTTATACTGAAGATTTACTATCAAATAACAAATAAATGCTAGATTTTTCACTGGAAATACACCATTAGGTCATAGCAAATGTCAATTTTTCATCATACCTTAACTATAGGATGTCTTTTTTTTTGTTAGTAAACCATCAATTCGTTCATTTTCTAAGTGTCTTACCACAGATACATGATTAAAAAACAGGAAATGTTCAGATTTTTTACTGTAGATCCCTATTAAAAATCTACATTTTCTAGTTTTTTCATTGTAGCATTACCATTGCTGTATTTATAAAGTAAATACACTGATAAATTGATGTAGATTTTTGTAGCTTTTGTAGATTTTTCACTCTGCAGACACCATTAAATAATAGCAAATGTTCTTCTTTAATAATAGATTTTCTTTAAATAATCCAAAAAATTGTTTTTCACTAAAAAATGTAACTTTTATTAGTTTAATTATTATTATCATTTCTACTTTAACATCACCAGTAAAATACAGAAAATATCCTGTTACTGCTTGTTACTGTGGAAACACTAGTTAATGAAACGAGATTCGTTTTTTAGACTCTATATACACTGCAAAATACTTGGCACTTGGCAAGATTTAAAATCTTATTTTCAGACAAGATAGATAATTTGGCTTGTTTTAAAAGTTAATTACTATATACTATATACTATACTATATACAATCTAGTAGTTTTGCAAATAACATGTTGATTAATCTGACGCTTATTTTGTTTTTAATGAATTAATTGATTAGTTTTCCACAAACCCAAACAAAATATTCACATTTAAAAAGCTGGAATCAGATCATTTTGACTGTGTGTTCTTAAAAAACGTACCCACACTGATTAACTGATTATCAAAATTGCAGTTGATGATTAATTTAATGGTTGAATTGATCGACTGCTGCAGCTCCACCATCCAAACGAACCAGTTCCAGGTTGAGCCCGTGCCTCCTTTATCCATCCTCCTGGGTTTTTTATTTTTTTCACAACACAGCAGCTCAGAAATAGCTGCCTCGGCTTTCCTCAAGTAGATGCCTGAGTAGGTCACAGACGAACTAAGATTTAGGTTATTAGCAGCAGATTTGCAGCACATGAGGCCTCGGCCACGTGCTGCCTTCACCTATGGCTCCACGTGTATAAATAGGCCACAATAATTTCCCTTTTCCCCAAAGGGAACCTCGTCCTGCTCTTCAGCTTATCACAGCTCCACTAAACATAGACCAGGTCAGGTAGGGGCCTTTGTTTTAGGCGTCCTCATTTCCAGAGTGCATCAAGTCCAATAACACGTCGATCAGAGGAACGAAAGAGCATTTGGACCCGTCTCTGTTGTCATAGTTTTCCATATACAAGTGCTCATATCTGTAGTTTTGTTCCTCTGACTGGTCCAACTGGTGCTTTTCTGGTTGGACAAGTCCATTTAAGTTCTGTGATTACAATACAAACACTACGATACACTCAGGAAAACAGAAAGGTGCTGACCAGAAACAAAAATAGTTTCACAAGGAACCTTTTAAAACAAGGTTCTCTAACAATTTCTGAGAACAGCTGATCAAGAAACCTCAAATGTGATTCTACGACTATTAAAAATGGTGCTATTCGGTACCATAAAGGCTTCATATAACTTTAGCAAAAAATTCTCCCAGTTTTTTCAATGATCGACAGATTGCTTGAGAAAATAATCTTCACATTAATCGAGAATAAAAAAGACTTGTTTCATTTTCAAACCAAATGAAGAACCTGTACAAGAGGAACCATCTCCTACACTATAAAAAAATTATTTAAAAAAAAAATTAAAATCTGGCAGAAGGTGGCAGAAAAAATGTGTTTAAAAATGGAATGTAAAAGAAAGAAAAAGAAATAATTATATTTTTATCTGATTTAAATAAAGTAAAAGTCTGAATTTATAGTCATACATTCTGAAAGAACAAATCACTACTTGTAAAAATACAGATTGTTGATGTCAACATTATGTACAGTTTGGCCTACATTTTGGGTTTGTTTTTGTTTGTTTGTTTAGTTTGTTTAGTTAATTTTTTATTTTTTTAGGTATTATCTACGGAGCCCCTAAAGGGACACTGGAAGAAAAAATGAAAATGAAAGTTTCTCATGTGCACAAGAACTTCCAGCATCAATAACTCGTTAGCGATTCGTTCTCAAATCATAATCGATGCCTCTTTCCATCGTTGTCAGGTAGACAATGAGCTACAAGCCCAGCTTCATCAACAGTAGCTGTCTTTCAGGCTGCAGAAATAACTCTGGTGTCAATGAGCAGCCGACTGGGTGATGAGTGTCCAGGGACCGTCTGCAAATTGCTATTCTGCAGACGGTATGATTTTTATATCTACATGTATCTCAAACCAAGTGTTGTGGTCTGATCAACAGGAGCCAGTCGATGGCTGCAGTGATTCTGGTGACACTACAGTGTATCAGGATGACAGTATTGAATATCTGTGTGGTGTTTCTCTACGCTGTTGAAGCGATTTTGCAATTAGCAGACGGTCCCTGTGCACTCATCTCCCAGCCGGCTGCTCATAGACACCAGTGTTATTTCTGCAGCCTGAAAGACAGCTACTGTTGATAAAGCTGGGCTTGTAGCACATTGTCTACCTGACAACGATGGAAAGAGGCATCGATTATGATTTGACAACGTGTCACTAATGAGTTATTGACGCTGGAAGTCTGAATCTGTGAACATCTTTCCTGTATTATCATTTTCAGACGTCTGCAGTGAACAAACAGGGAATTATCTTGTGAGCATGAGAAACTTACATTTTACTATTTTTCTGCCCATTTCCCTTTAGGAGCTCCATAATTATCTGTAATTTTACAAAACGGGAAAACTGCAAAAAAAAAAAAAAATTTAAAATTTAAAAATTATTACTATATTTGAATCCTTAATATTTTTTCTTTCAAAAAACAGCAAAAAAATGTAGAATAATGTTTTTTTTTATTCAAACACAGTCAAAAAAATAATTGTGTAATTTTTTGGTCAAACACTGTAAGAGAATGAATTATTATTTGTAAAAATAGAGATATTTATGTACAGCTTTGGCCTGTTTTTTATTTTTAACATGTAAATGAACACTTTTTTTTCTGTGATTCTCCCAGCTTTTATTTGAAATTTAACAAAACGTGGGAAATCTGTGAAAACACAGTAAACTGTTAGAAAAACATTTTAGTTTATTGCAGTTAAATAAAAATAATAGTAAACAAAGAGGCTCTTTAACTTGTGACAGCAGTTTGACGAACCAGAGAGCCTCATGAAGAACCATTTAGGAACCATTTAAGAACCATCATATTTCCCTGGGAGTATTTCTGCAGCCTGTCCTCATGCAGCTCATGAAGTTTCTGGATTACGAACTAAAACCTGCCTCACATTTACCCTCCTCTCTCTGCCCCCCTTCAGCTCCCCTTCAGCCCCTCGTGACCTCGGCTGGACACGTCACCCGTCATGTGCTCGTCGTGTGGAAACGCGGTGACAAGGTGATTCCTGTGACGCTCTGGCAGGTGGTCGATGAGTAAACCAGCTGGACTCGACCGCTGGTGCTAAAACTGACAGCAGAGTGTGTGACGGAGTGTGTGGAGGCATGGAGGCACAAAACATCTGACATAACACAAGTCTGGCAAATGTTCTCCTAATAATCTGGTAACGGAGCACACACATGCACTGGAAAAGAAATGTTTTTAACTGTCTGAGCTGCAGTTGTCTTAACATGCTACTGTCATTTTGCAGATTTTTGTTTTGTTAAATTACAGATAATATCTACTAAAATCACATTAAAAGTACCTGTTAACCCTAAAAAACAGGTCAAAAGTGTAAATAATGTACAGTAAAATCAGAGTTTTTTAATTTAATTTAGTCTTTTAGTCAGTCTTTTATAATGTTTGACAAAAAAATTCCACTTGAAATATGAATATTTTACAGATAAAGGCCCTTATTTGAGAGAATGGTGTATTAAGGATGAATTTTTCTTTTTTCTTTTATAATGTTTGATGGTAAAATTAAGTTATCTTTCTAGTATTTAAATCAGCAAAAAATATCATTATTTTATAGATATTTTCCGTCATTCTCACTGTTTTTACAGTTTTTAAATGTTATATAATGCCACTGTTTTTTTCAAAAACAAACAAAGAAATTATATTAAGGGTTGAAAAATGATAAATCATATTTTACCGATTTTTTAACAGTTTACTGTTCCTCTACAGATTTTCCCTGTTTGGTTAAATTACAGATAATAACTCATAAAATCAGACAAAAAAAGAAATTATTTTACATGTTGTCTATAAAATAAAAACAGGCCAATATTGTGCATGATTTCTTTATAAGTTTTTATTTTTATTTTTTAAATTTTAATTTATTCAGAAACAATGTTTGGTGGTACAATTAAAATTATTTTACTGTATTTAAATTGACTGAAAACGTCATTATTTTACAAATATTTGCTGTCATTTAAAAAAGAATGAATATTTAGGATTGAAAAGTCATGAATCATATTTACTGTTACTTTAGATTTTCTATGTTTGGTTAAATTACAGATAATAACTACTAAAATCAGAGAAAAGAAGAGATTAATTTACATTTTCACTGTAAAATAAAATAAAAACAGGCCAATACTGAGCATAATTTCCATATAAATTCTTATTTTTTCTTTACAAATTTTAATTTATTCATAAACAGTGTTTGGTGGTAAGATTATTAAAAGAATTTTACTGTATTCAAATCAGCTAAAAACATCATTATTTTACAGATATTAGCTGTCATTTTATAAAGAATGTATATTTAGGATTGAAAAATCTTGAATCATATTTTACAAAACAATTTACTGTTACTTTGAATTTTCCATGTTTTGTTAAATTACAGATAATACCTAGTAAAAACAGAGAAAAGCATGGGATTGATTTACATTTTGACTCTAAAATAAAATAAAAACAGGCCAATACTGTGCAGAATTTCCATATAAATTTTTATTTTTAATTTTACAAATTAGAATTTATTCAGGAACAATGTTTGGTGGTAAAATAAAATTATTTTTACTGTATTTAAATCGGCTGAAAACATCATTATTTTACAGATATTTGCTGTCATTTTAAAAAAAATTTATGAAATTTACTGTTACTTTGTTAAATTACAGATAATAACTAATAAAATCAGAGAAAAAAGTATTAATTTACACGTTGACTGTGAAAAAACTGGCCAAAATGTGCATAAAGTCAATGTCAGCTGTAATTTTAATTTGTTTTCTAACAATTTTTAACAGTACAATTACAATTGAAACCAGCTAAACATGTTTTTACAGATATTTTCCATTATTTTCACTGTTTATAAATGTTACAATAATCCACTGCTTTATTTAACATGCTTTTTTCCGCCACTCCTAGATTTTCTCAGTTTTTTTTAATTGAATGTATTTTTACAGTGTATAATCGGAGGCTTCAGACCCTGTGTGTGTTTCAGGGGTTACAGATACAGTCTTTATACACCCCAGCAGTGAAACAGCAGCCACCTTCATCCTGAGCTGCTTCACAGTGAAAACAAACCCAGTCTAGACACTTTCCTGGACGAACCTGACCTCATTGCTGCTCGGCTCGTCTGGATCATGTGACGGAAACATCCATCAGCAGCTACACACGACTCCAACGCTCCTTTTATGCTCGCCGCCGCCGCTCACAGCATTTGTTCACACATAGAGAACATCACGGAGGAACTCAAAGTCAAACCAGTCGAGGTTTTATGCCTGTTGAATAACTTTCTGGATCAAGGTGAAGGCGTTGGGCCGCTGCCGTCTCACGCTCACAATGAGGCAACCATTAAAGTCAACCAGGTTACATAAGTGCTGCATGTTGGGTGTCGAACTGCTGTTAAACCCAAGGTTGTTTCTGAAGCGTTCGACCACGTCACGGCTAAAAAAAGAAGCCTGGAAATTTAGAAACAAGACCATTGGAAGAGCCTGTTTCCTTGTTTGTGCTGCTGTTTCCTGGATCTAAATTAACCTTCAATTAACAGCTGTTAATTGGGTTTTTGAATGAGCAGTAACTTTAGTTTATTTAATGAAGCCATGCAAAGTTTGACCCTCATACTATGAGTATTTTCAGAGTTTCAGGCCCTTGAAATTCATACAGGTGGGACTAAATGTTACCCTTTTTGTTTTGCAGCATTTCTGAGCCTCATAGCTTCATCAGTTCAGTAGGTAGACATGTTAAAAACTGCAACCAGATCAGTTTTACATCCACTCCAGGTCTCACAATCTAAACACTAAATCTGGTTTTGTTCTGTAACCAACTTTAAGCATCAGTATTATGGGATGTATCATAGTTTGAACAGTCAAACTGCAGCAGTTTAATGACACAGAGTCCTAGAAACAATCTTTAGTGTCCTGGATGTGTTTCTGTTTTCTGATAATTCACCTGAGGAAACCTTAAAAAGTGCATTCTGGGTAAACGTTCAAGGCTCACATCAGCATGTTGATAGGTGGTCGGTCAGAACAAGTTATAGACAGTGAAAGGATCATTTTTACACACATTTAATACCAGAATCATCTAATACAGTGGTTCTCAACTGGTGGGTCGCAAAGCCATTTTTAGAAGGTCGCAGAAGCATGCCCCCTCCTCCCCCTAAATAAGTAGTGGTATAAAGTCTTTTATTTTGAAGGACGTGTTTCTTATGACACAGTTTGCTTTCAGTAGCAGGATATTTAGTGGTGGTGACACCAGTAGTTGCCCACTATTAACCTCTAGATTTGGCTCTGCCAGCTTATTGGAGAAATTTGTTAAAACGTCCCAAAAATGAACCAAGATGTGCTCAGAATCTGTCAAAATGGACCAAAATATGCCCAAAAAAGTGTCCAAATATAACAAAATCACCAAGAAAATAAGCCAAAATGTTCCCAAGTTGTATCAAAATGCATTGAGACTCCACCCAAATACACCTTAATTTGTTAACAGGAACAGCAAACTTAAAAAAGTTGGGTCGCAACCGTCATTAATAGAGACATAGTGGGTCCTGAGGCTGAACCAGCTGAGAACCACTGATCTAATAGACAAGGCAGTTTTCAAATAAAGTCAGATTTTAACACGCAAAATGTGAAATTAACAGTAACTTGGGGCTGTACCTCTGGAAATATTCGTAGGTAGAACTTTGCATGGCTGCACATGAATAGTCAGCTGATTCTGAGGAGGTCAGGTTGGAGAAAGTGACTGATTTTGCAGCTACTGACTCTGCTGCATATATTTACTGTAGCTGGTTGTGATGAACTAAGTGCATTTGAAGTTTGTGCATTTCTATTTTTGCCTTTTTCACTTGCGCTGCACGCAAATATTTTACTCTAACTTTATCTGACTGTCAAATTTTTGAATTACTTTGCAAATTAAAACTTACAAAAAGTACATTATGTTGATTCTATAAAGTAATTAAGTATGTTTATATAGTTGATTTATTACTTCTGGTATCATCAGACATCGGCAGTAGCTCAAGTCCTTGTAGCATAATGCATTCAAGATATTAATAGTAAGATTTCTTTTGTTAATGCTCTGTTATATTATAGAAATGTGCTGCATTCATGTGTAAATTTAAACATCTACTAATATATTTAGCCAGTCCCTCTGTTATAGATTTAAACATCGCTTGTGGGTTTCGCAAAAAAAGTCTCAAAAAGTGCATCATGGGTAAAAAAAAAACATCTAAAAATGGATTAACTTTCACTACCACTGGCGTATAGTGGAGTCACTTCACTTCCTTCACTTTTCCCAGAAGTTTGAGAGTTAATTTGGAATTTTTTAACATTTTAAAATTGAAAATACATTTTAAAGGAAGCTAAAGTCTCCATTGATGGTTTCAGGTCCTTTGCTTGTGTTGTTAAATTCAGGAAAGGTGTGTTTCTGTCTGCGAATCGGAGCTTCAGGAGGACTGTGTTGCTCCGACCAGCTGAAGGAATCACATCCATCCAGTTACAACTGGAGCCAACTGGAGCCGCGACGATGTTCCACAGCTTCCACTCCTGTGTCCGTCACACCCACTCATGGTCCGTCCAGTCAGATGTCTGAGAGGCTCCGAGTTCCTGCCAGGCTGGATTATATTTAGAGGGGGGTCCTGTGGCGTTTGTCTCCGACCTGCTGGCTGCAGGTTGTCAGGTGGCTGGTCTGTCGGCACGTCTGAGCAGCTGAAGATGAACAACACAAAACAAAGGCAAAGGTGAGAAACTCTCACCTACTTCAGGACGACCTGCTCCTCAGGAGGAAACAGAGCAGCTACACGTGTTACAGAACACGTATGTCCAGGGGGGATGTGGTTTTCTTTGTCCTTTAATAAGAATAAGAATTAAGATAATAAACTTTATTATGTTATTATACATTACAAAAAACAGAGCACCAGTAAAACATCAATAAGAAACAATAAAATTATTATATTAAATAAAATTATTTATTAATAAATTATTTATTATTTTGATATTTAATATAATAATATATAAATTCCTATTAACTAATATATTATAATTTAATATAATCAATAAATTATATTAAATAATTAAATAAATTTATTACCATTAATTAATAACTCTTTTTATATTAGTATTTTAATATATTAAGAAAAAAGCTTTGTACACTGTTATTTAATTCTATATCTAAAATTTTTAATCCTGCTTTGTTACAATAATAATAATATTAATAATAATAATAACCTATAATAAAAGTCATAACTTTGATAAGAAACAATAAAACATTAGATAAGACACTGTAAAGCTATAAAGGCTTTTAAAACTGTTATTTAATGCTATATCTTTATAAAAAAAAAGGAAAACAAACATTTACTACAATAAAAATTAATACTATAATAATTTAGTAATTCCATAAAATAACAGAAAAGGTACTGTCACTTAAATAAATAATCAAATTTAATTAAAAATAATAAAATGCATTAAAAATTATTTTAAGAAAGAAATTTTTCACTTAATTAACAGTGAGTCCACGTTAATTGTGACTTTATACTAAATAAATAAATAAATAAAAATGTAATCATGTAACAATGTTGACAAATCTGAAACTTTCCTGTCATTTATTGGTTAATTTATAATTTAAAAAAATGAGATTTGCTATTATTTAATGCTGCACCTACAGTGATACATCTGACATTTTCAGTTATTTAATGACAATTCTACAGTAAAATAAAAATAAACATAATGCAGACCTTAAATAAATCCACAAAATAACAGAAAGCTGCTACTGCACATGATTAAAGCACATTTATTCACCACTGTTTTTGTGAGAACCTCTAAAATTATACAAGATATTTTATTTAACAAACTATAAAATTAGGAAACAGCACTTCTTTTTTATTAATTGGCCATAATTCTATGTAATTTTAGAAATATATGTACAGTATTACACCTGAATTTAACAGGTTCATCTATTGAAACTGTAATAATTTACTATATTTTTATGTCACAGACATCAGTTGTCTTTAAAAAAAAAAACAATTAAAGGTTATTCAAAGTTGCAGGTTTTTAACATGATTTTATAATAGATGTGCACAGTCATAGTCTATTTAATTCAATTAGATGTTTTTATTTATTTTTTTATATTTTAACATGTTACAAAAATTTGGTAAAATCTGTGAAACAAAAGGAAATATATATTTTAGCAGTGTATAGAAATGGTTTGCAGTGTAATAAAGATGTTCACCTCTTTTGAACCGTCCAGTTTATCTATTACCAGCTATAGAAATAAACCTTGTCCTGATCATGGAGTTCAGCACACAGGGTCAGATGAGGTCAGACTAATAAACTAAGGTCACTGAAGGTGATCAAAAGTCTGGCATCAGTTTTAACAAGATAACAGTTTATTCACAGCGGAGCCTTCCAGTCACTTCCGGTCTGTTTCATCCTCAGCGACCTGAAAAGTAAAAACAAGTGGTGACGTGTTGATGTGCGTGAAACTCAGCAGGTATTGATATAAAAACAAAACAAAACAAAACACGTTGGTTGTTTCAGCAGCAGCAGCAGAGTTTGACTGACTGACTGTGAGGATCCACCGCCACCATGTGGTGAGAAGCTGGAAGCCTGGTGCTCCTCTGCTGGCTGCGCTCTGCTGTGCGTAATGTGCCAAACCGGAAGTGAAGAAACTCCGAGAGGAAAACGGTCTCTTATTCTGACTTTACATAGCGGACACCTGGACTTTTTCCTTTCTCATCTACAGTATTAATGATAAAGTTGTTTGTAACAGATCATAAATTTAGGCTTTCAGTACAGTTTGAACGCAGCCTACATTATTTTAAAAAATCTAGCAGCGAGAATGACAGAAAAAACACATTAGAATTTTTATTTTTATTTTCATCTTCAATTATCTTTTATTTGTTTGTTTTATATCTCCACCCCTGTGTGCTCTGATCTATATCTATCTATCTATCTATCTATCTATCTATCTATCTATCTATCTATCTATCTATCTATCTATCTATCTATCTATCAAAGTAAAAGCATGTAATACCACGAAATACCATATACAAACACACTGATGTTTCATGTGGAAGTTATTTCAAGTTTTGGCCTGTTTATTGTTGTTGTTTTTGTTACAGTTAACACGTAAATTAATCCTTTTCTATGTGATTTTACTAAATATAATCTGTAATTTAACAGAAAAAACATCTGTAAATTACCAGTTTAACAAATTATTTGCTATTTTTCAGTCCTTAATCTACAAAATGTTTCTTTCGAATAACAGAAAAATATGTCTAAAATAACATAATAATATTTGATGATAATAATTTTGTGATTTAAATACAGTACAGAATAATGTGATTTTAATTTTTCAGTTTTTTACTCATGGTTTGTGATTTACACAAAAAGGGAAAACTGTAAAAAAAAAAAAAAAAAAAGTAATTTGTTTAAAAAACATTTTAAATTTCTTTTAAAACGTCAGTTTTTTTTATTTAACATGTATTCATTCATTCATTCGTTTGTTTGTTTTTATTATGTTTTTGTTACAGTCCAGTCTTGCAGTGCCATAACGCACCTGTGGAATCCCATACAACCACTCATTTGTGCGTCATGGCGCACAGCTTGGACAGGTCTTTTGGAAATCTCTCTGCTCTCCAGTTTCAAAAGGTTCCTTCGACACCTGAGGGAGTGAGAGCAGCTTCTGACTGTGAATGGATGCGTAAAGGCAGTTTTCACACTGCAGCCTATAAAAGTGTCAAACCAAACCCTCTCCGGTGATTCTGTGCGCAGCTGCGTGACGGAGTCAAGTGTGTCCAGAACACCTCCTCACCTCCGTGTTAAACTCCAATGTTTGTCGTTAAAGCCTCAGTTCTGCAGTTGTTCAGGTCGAAGCTTCATCACACTGAGCCATGGAGAGGTTCGTGTTAATCTGCCTGCTAGCTGCTCTGGTGTGTCTCGGTACCGGTCAGCACCACGTTGGACCGTGGAGACACCGGATCCAGTGGGAGAACAACGGGCAGGTGTACAGTTTACTGAGCACCGGGACTCAGTACCGTTTACCTGCGCAGACCAGGAGACGCACTCAGCTGCTGCTCACCACAACAAACAGTTTGAACCAAATCAACTCTCCTGCTGCGCTCAGAAGATCCACCAGAACCAGAACTGTGGAGCTCAGGGACGCAGCCGGTAGACTCTCTCAGCCAAACGACCACATCCAGATGGACACGTCGGTTCTCGGTGCAGACGCCGGTCAGTATTTATTCACTGCGGGACGACCCGGTGCGCACGGTCAGTCCCCACCGCGCCCTGGAACCACCAGGGGAGCTCCGGGATACCTTCCATACCGGGCTCCGTCTAACGGCAGCGCGGCCGCGTTCACCACCATCCAGGAGTTCTCCGGCAGCGGAGTTCCTCGGGGAGGCCGGAGCACACCTGGGCACGGTGCGCAGCGGGCCAGCGCGTCACCGGTAAGATCACCAGACTTTACGCACAGCAGGATCCGGTCTGACGGCTCGGATTCACCTGCTCGGTCTCCTGCTGCACCTGTGTGGGTCTCCACGGCGGAGGAAAGGGCGAACACACGTCGAGTCCCTCAGCAGAGCAGCTTTGGAGACGGTCCTGGTGCGCAAAGGATGCAAAGAGCGCAGCCACTGACCAGAGGCGCACCAGAGTCCAGAGTCTCTCCAACAGCTGTTTCCAGTAACTCCGTAGAAATACACTTTCCTCGTAGGAGCCCGGATACAACCCGAACTTCGGAAGCGGATGACCCGAGAGATCCGCACAGCATCCACCACAGGAACTCCGTTTTCTATGATGTTTACCCTCCGGACCGCAGGAACCGGATCACTGCACGCCCTCCACCCGGAACCGGCTACGGCACCAGGTTCTTCCACAACGGTGAGACACCAAAGTAGGATCATAACAAAGAAGTGATTTTTAACTTTGAACACCCTGAAACCTCTCAAATAATCAACCATCATCCATCATCTTCGGTGGGTGAAGCTCGACGCTCGTTTCCACGTTCAGACCCTGAATCCCTTTGGTTTCTGATGCGCAGTTTAATGCATTTTTAATGAGAGCCAGAGTTAATGCCCCCTCTGTGACACACTAATGTCTGCAGTCTGAGAGCCTCTGAGCAGAAGTCAAATTAAAAGCTTGACTGATGGACTCATTAGTCGGAGCCAGCAGTGGTTTAGAAATCACCTCTGTGTCAGTGAAAGCTCCAAAGTTCTCCACTTATTATCTGCTGCAGGAGGAAGATCAAGTTGTTCCATTTAAACATCAAATCCAGGTGTCAAAAATTAAATTAGGAGTTTCACATGATGCTCAACTGTTAATTTATTAGTTAAAATGTGTCTTTTATTATTTACCTGTGTGTCAGAATCAGTAAATACACTCTAAAAATCAACATTATCTGATCTGGATACAACTTTAAAGTTTCAAACCTTCCTTTTGAAGAGGGGGCAAAAAAAAAGATGCAGAAAAAATAAAACAGTAAATATCTGTAAAATAATGTTGTGTGGTTTTTAAAGCTGATTTAAACACAGTTCAGTAGTGTAATTTTACAGCTACACTTTGTAAAAGAAGAAATATTTGTCAGAAAATACAGATTTTTATTGTGGACAGTGGTTGTGGTGGTTTAGTGTGTAAATTAGGGGGCAGTGGTTTGTGAAGCAAACTTGTAACCGGTGGGTCGCCGGTTCGAGCCCCCGGACTGGCAAGAGGTTGAGGTGGGAGAGTGAAAGCGACAACTTGTCCCAGTCACCACCACTGTGGGCCCCTGAGCAAGGCCCTTAACCCCTGACTGCTCCCTGGGCGCTGCACCGCGGCAGCCCACTGCTCCTAATATGTATAGTTAAGGTTAACTATGAATAGGATGGGTCAAATGCAGAGAAAGAGTTTCCCAAGTGGATCAATAAAGGTTAGATTATTATTATTATTAATACTTTTTTCAATGATTTTAATAGATATCATCTGTAGTTGAAGTAAACAAAGAAAATCTGTAAAAATAACAGTTTCAAAAATGTTTTCTATTTTTCAATCCTTAATATACATAATTGTTCTTTCAAATATCAGCAAATATCTGTAAAATATCAACATATTTGGCTGATTTAAATGCAGTAATATATAATCAAACAGTCCAAAAGAATGAATTATATTTGTAAAAATAAAGATTTTTGATGCAGATATTGATTACAGTTTTTTTCCTTTTGGGGGGAGTTAACATGTAAATTAACCTCTTTTAAAATTGTTTTTTACATCTATATTTCATACGTCATATATTATCTGTAATTTACCAGGGAAAATCTTTAAATTAATAGTGAATTGCTTGAAATTGCAATTAAAAACTGTTTTAAAAGAATCTTATTTTTTTACAGTGTTGATGCTCTGTGCAGTTTGTGTAGTTCCAGCACAAATCGGTCATTTAAAGTTACTGACTGCATTTCTTTCTCCTTCAGGCCTCCCAGACCTGGTTCCCGACCCTTATTACATCCAGGCGGCCTCCTACATCCAGAGAGTGCAGATGTACGCCCTCCGCTGCGCTGCTGAAGAGAACTGTCTCTCCAGGTGAGTCTTTATCGACTTTATCCTGCTTTAAGTCAGTCAAGCCCAGATCCAGAACCTCTTAATTCCTGCAGCTTCAGAAGGAGTCGCTCGAACTTAACCTTCGCTTTAATTGACATTTTGTGATGTTGCTCTGCTCTCTGCTGCGAGATAAAAGTCTGCAGCTTCAGGTGTAAATTAAGAAAATGAACCTCAGGATTCCTCTGAGGGTGAGTTCTGGCCTTCGTCCTGTTTGGACTCTGCAGCTGAGTGACAGAGCGGCAAACCTGGCAGAGATCCTCCGCTCTGATCCGAGCAGCCGCTTTGCCAAGTAAAATAAACCCTGAAATGAAAGGCAGAGGATTTCTGAGGTGAATGCAAACCAACAAAAAAAAAACTACTGAGGCAAAAAAACCAGAAGCCGCTTTCCGCAGATATTTCACCATCAGGTCTGAGAGCTGAGGGAAGGAGGAATGTGTGGAGCAGAATTCCTGTCAGTGCATTAGAGTCCAAAAGAAGATCTGCAAATGAAAAACAAACTAAAATCTAGTAGAAATATCCAATGTGCATGTATGTCTATGGAAACAGTGGGGTAGCTGTTTTGTAGGTGTATTAGGAACTATAAAAACTAGTTTTGCACTTCTGGATATTGCACATTGTGGAACATTTATATGTAAAAGTAAAGGTTTAAAGTAGTGGAAAAATTACATACAAGATGCAGCTGTATGTAAACAAACGTAAACATGTGTAGGTTCAGTAAATAAATACAAAATAAACTAGAAAAGCCCTCAGAGAGCTCATACCTCCACCAAGCAGCTTCAGTCCACCCCCAACACAATCTCCCAATTCACATATTTTGTATGGAACGTTACAGATACAAATGTAATTACAGACAGTTCAAATGTCCCACCAACAATGCGGCCTTCACCCCATCCGAACTAATGAACAGGCGCGGCCTCTAGCGCGGCAGCTCCTAACAGCCTCCCAGCTTCTTAGACAACCAGAGATAAAAATGCCGGCCCAACCGTGCGTATGTCGTTCAGGAAGGAAAGAGAACTCCGTCATTGTCGCTGTCTGTCGCGTGTAGACCCAGAATCTCATGTGGTCAGAGGGGGTTACCCCAAAAACAAGAGTGCCCTCTGGTGGCTTTTAGAGTAAACCACATTTAATTGTCCACCTGGTTACACTTACATTTAAAAAATTCCTGGATCCAGACGGTGATCCGGATCAGTCCCAAAATTTCATCATTTGTTCCTTGTCCCATTTCACACATTTCCTGAAAATTTCATCCAAATCCGTCTATTAGTTTTCCAGTTATTTTGCACACAAACAAACAGAGAAACAAACAAACCAACGCCGGCCATCACATAACCTCCTTGGTGGAGGTAATAAGGAAAAGAAGATGAAAAGGTGAAGATATTCCAGATTCTGTAAATGTAACAGTGAGTATATTTAACTGAATCTACTTAGTGGCTCATTCTGCCTCAATTCATCAAATGCCCCATGACTGAGCCTCCTAAATTTGGCTGATTTAAAAAAAAAATTTGAGTATTGGTTGAGTTGATCATGTATAAAACCTGGTTTCATAGGTAATATTAGTTTTTGAGTTAAATTTTCTTGAAGAAGGTGGAGTCATGTCCATTCCTGCATTGTTTTCTTCACTCCAATCCATGGATCTGTGTTTGAAGGGCCATAACTTGAGAAACAGCATAGGTACAGTCCTGAAATTGTGCAGGTGCATTGATCTGTACATCTGGTCTTCAGTGGTGCAGCCCTGCTTTGATAGAACAATGCAAACCAGTTACATGATGGTGCAAATGTGGTCAAGAAATCTCAATATTTTTGTCTATTCCAATGTTCCACCAACCATAAAACCTTTATTTTTTCCCGTAAGAGGCCGATTGTTCCCCCTGTAAATGGCAACAATAGGAGCTTTAGAAATGTATGGTGCCAGTCAGAGGCATACAAGTTGAGAGAAAAACCAAATTGAAATCATGTTTTTTGCATTTATGGCCAGTTTCTGTGAAGATTCCCAGTCATCCAGGTCATGGTCATCCTCACACTTTCAATCGCAGCATCTGGACTTGCTTGAGTTTCTCGAAGACCTCCTATCCAAGAGGCTTCATCAGTGTTAATAGTGTTGACGGCTCCTGAAGAGTATAACCAGTGAGTTTTGAACCGATGAAGCCTCTTGGATGAGCGGTGGAGCGTCTTCGAGAAACTCAAGCTAAGTCCAGATGCTACGATTGAAACTACGAGGACTTATGGCCAGTATTTGAGCATTTATGATGACGAAATCTCTCAGGAAGTGGTTATATAATATTGTTAATGAGCTGAAAGAAGTTTTCCAACTCATAGTGCTTCAAATATTTTTATTTATCCTATTGGTGCCAATCACAGGGGGAAAATTCAGCCTCCTAGGTTGAAAAATACAGGTTTTACAGTTGGTGGATTATCAGAATCGGACATTTTTTAACCAACTTTGCACCATCGTATAACTGGTTTGTTTTGGTCTATCAAAGCAAGGTTGCACCATTGAAGACCACATGTAAATATCAATGGATCTGCCAAATTTCAGCACTTCAGCTGCATTATTTCTCAAGTTATGGCTCTTCAAACATTGATCCACAGACTGGTGCAAAGAAAACGATGCAAAAATGGACGTAACCCACCTTCAGACAAATATCAGGTGTTTACTTATTTGAAAATTTGGTGATGTGAGGTGGAACAACCTGTAAATATGAGTAGAAATGAAATCTACTGGTTGTTATATCTACAGAATCTGGAAATATCTACCTCTATGCACCTTCTTTCCCTTCTTCGCCTTCTATTTATTAACTGATTCTACACCTTTCTGTGCTTTAGCTTCTTTAAATGCATTACTCTATATTTCCTCTTCCTTCAGGTCTGCCTATCATCCGAGTGTGAGCGACCTGGACTACAGAGTTCTGCTGAGGTTCCCACAGCGAGTGAAGAACCAGGGAACAGCTGATTTCCTCCCAGTGAAGCCCAGACATGAGTGGGAGTGGCACAGCTGTCACCAGTGAGTTAGAATCACCTTATAAGCGCACAGAGACTGAATCCAGTCGCTGCACGGTGATGTGGGTTTCTAGCTGCCAGGCAAAACATTAAAACATGGCTTTAACCCTCTGAACAGCAAAACCTTTCCAGTGGGTTGAAGAGGCTTTTAAATGGTAAATGGTCTGCACTTATATAGCGCTTTTCTCTACCTTAGTGGTATCCAAAGCGCTTTACAGTGTGTTTTGCATTCACCCATTCCATGCAAGGCGCTAATCTACTATTGGGAGCAACTTGGGGTTCAGTGTCTTGCCCAAGGACACTTCAGCATGTGGAGGGGCCGGGGATCGAACCGCCAAACTTGCGATCAGTGGACAACCTGCTCTACCACCTGAGCCACAGCCGCCACAAAAAAAAAAAAATCAGCAAAATGACACCATTTATCAGAAAGAATCATCTGATTTTCGACTTTTTAATGGTCCTTGAACTACTCGTCTGTGCAATGTAATCAAATCCAACCTTAACATCTAAAATTCTACTTGTCTGATTTAAAAAATAATTAAATATTTTCTATTTGTTTCAACCAGATTCTGTAAAAAATAAAAAATTCGAGAGGCACCTGGCTGCAGACCTCCACTGTGAGAACAGGAAATGCACGGGATGCATTACAAAATAAAATCGCGTAGTATTGCTAATGCATTAGCACTACAACGTAAAATCTACTAGACCGTCGTCTATAGTATATATCGTTTTAATTTATATATTAAACTTGTGATTGTTTTGAGACTGAGCCCCATTGTGAGTTTT
The DNA here is from genome assembly GCA_024666655.1 of Dascyllus trimaculatus. Taxonomy (NCBI): domain Eukaryota; kingdom Metazoa; phylum Chordata; class Actinopteri; family Pomacentridae; genus Dascyllus; species Dascyllus trimaculatus. The sequence goes on from CM045446.1 coordinate 32,576,316, forward strand.
ATGCCTGCTAACAGAAAAATCCTTATATGTTATTTTTAATGCACAGTTACAGTCATAAGAATAGAACAAAGACGTGCTACAGGTCATGAAGACAACACAATAATTACTAATATAATGACAAAGTCGGCGACCGGGGACATTAAATAACAAAAGTGTGACCGTTAGATTCCCGTAAAACTACTTCTATCCTGCTACAGAACCGTCAGAGCCAGCGGCAGATTTCAGAAAGTCTATCTGAGCTAAGGCTGCTGTCAGCGGGGAGCTGTGAGCGCTGACCGCCCGGTAGTAGCTGTCTAACGGGGACACTCACATCTCCAACATCACTGGAGTCAATTTATAAGCAGAATTTATCTGATAAACTGACCACAGATTTGATGTTTATACAACCACTTTATTGCCTCAAATAATCTTAAAACTAAATTTAGTACCGTGGACAAGTACGCATACTGAGAATTAGCCACAACCACTCACGTTAAATGACTGCTTCTTCGTTTGATTTAATAGCGGTTAGCAAACCAACTTCACATGCGTTACCGCCACCTACTGGACTGGACGCTTTTAATGTCCCTTCCTTTTTTTTTACCCGTTACTTCCTGTCCTGGCAGTGGAGGTCTGCAGCCAGGTGCTCTTGAAAAATTCTGCACTCCTTGACGCAACCAAAGAGCCACTATTGACTCAGTTGCAACCAACAGTCACGTGACAACAATTCAGGAACCTTTCGGCTGAACTGCAGGTTGTGTCTATACAGTACAGATGGGAGGCAAGTATAATAACTAATTAAAAATGTGTAAAATCAAATATCTAAAATATGTAGAGTCACTGTTTGTTTTTTCCAGTGTTGGTAGCACCTGTGGACACCTGGAAAAATGTTTCACATGTTGGTTCCAGGTGTTTTTCAATTTTTAAAAAATGTATAATAAGAAAGAATAATAAGAAATTCAACTTTCAGATTCGTTTATTTGTGATTTATAGCATTATAAGTGTCTCATACTGCACAGAAGACTTATAAAAGTTCAATCTACTTCTAGTCATGGCTGTTCTGTTTCCATAGAGGTGCAGGACTTGATATTGCTGTGGAAAATGAGCTCACAGTGAGGGAAAATGTTTAATAAAACACACCCCAGTTTGGAGTTTGGAGGGTTAAGGTCAGATAATGTTGGGAAATTATAGCTCAAAATGCTCCAGTGTCGCCTTTACTGTCTGTTTTTATTGTGTTATTGTTAGGATCCCTGGTAGCTGCCTGTATGATGAGGTGCAGAACAGAGAGAAATGTGTATAAAATGTAAAAACTAATGCAATTACTTTAACTAGGATTGTAGGTGACAAAACCACAGTTATAAATTAAACATGAACCGTTGCTGCTCACCTGAAATAAACACTCCTACCTAGTATGCACATTTTTTAAGAGCTCATAAAATATTTAAGGCAGAAATGTGGAGGCAGCTCTGCTTTGGGCCTGTTATGGTTTGTTCAGGTGCTTAGATGGAAGCAAATAAGTGATGTAGGAATATAAAGTGATGCACATGAGGTGTGAATATCTTAACGTGTCGGTGTCTTTCCCTGTTTTGGCTGCAGCACCATGAATATGAAGTGAGAGTCGATATTTTCCACATCATGCCTGCGGTAAAATTCTCCTCTGGTTCTCCCTGCAGACATTTCCACAGCATGGAGGCCTTCAGCAACTACGACCTGCTGGACGTCTCCTCCGGCCAGAAGGTCGCTGAAGGTCACAAAGCCAGTTTCTGTCTGGAGGACACGTCATGTGACCCGGGAACACGCAGACGATTCGCCTGCACGGCTCACACACAGGTCGGCCTGATTTGTTCACCGAACCACCGAACCGCCGAACCACCGAACCACCGTTTCATTCGTTTATCACTTCATCTATGTTGCTTCAGTGCCATCAATGAGTAATATAAGCGTATGTTGTTCTCAGGGGCTCGGTCCTGGTTGCTATGATACGTATCACGCCAATATCGACTGCCAGTGGATCGACATCACCGATGTACCGCCTGGAAACTACATCCTCAAGGTACACTGTAAAAAATACAGTGAAATTCCGGCAGTAGCGTCTTTCAACATCTGTAAAAACGTTGAAATACCTGTTAAATATTCATGTTTTTAGCTGATTAAATACAGTGAAAATGTATAATTTATTAATAGCATTTAGGAAAATACAGATTTATTTTAATGTGAATATCATCTACAGTTTTGGACTTTTGTTAACATGTAAATTAATACTTTTTTTCTTTTAGTGATTTTACAAGATATTATCTGTAATTTAACCAAACAGGGAAACATTTAACTTTAAATTCAAACACTGCAAAAGAATGAATTAGTATTTTAAAAAATATTGATTTCTAATATGGGCATTATTTAATTTTTTTCAGCATTTAAATTGATTTTTTTTGTAATTTTAAATAGATATCAGGTATTTAATTATTTTCTATAATTTAATAAAACCGGGGAATTCTGTTCAGTAACAATTCGAAAAAATATTTACCTTTTTTAAGCCTTTATTTACATATTTTTTCTTTTGAAATACTGGCAATTTTCTGTAAAATAATTGTTTTTTTCTGATTTAAATACAGTAAAAAATAATTTAATTTTACGGTCAAACATTGTAAAAACAAAAAAAGAATTACTGTTCATAAAAATACTGATTTTTCTATTTTTTTGACAGATTTTTGGACATTATTTTTCAGTTTTGGCCTATTTTTTTTAATGTTAATGTAGATTCATATGTTTTTCTGTGATTAGCTATTACTTGTAATTTAACAAAACTGGAAAAATCTTTAAAATAACCACCAATAAAATGAAATTACAGTTAAAATTGTTTTAAAAAAGAACATGTAGGACTGCAGATTTGATTTATAAACAAGATCAGATAAATAACAGGTAGATTTTCATAGAGAACCTCATCAGGAGTAACATCATCGTCTTCATGTTGTCCTTTAACTCTGATCTGAGCTCGGAGCTCACGTGTCTGATTCTTCCAGGTGACAGTGAATCCGTCTCAGCTGGTCCAGGAGTCTGATTTCTCCAACAACGAGGTCCGGTGTGACGTCAGGTACACAGGAAGCTACGTCCAGGCCAGGAACTGCAGGATCACTGTGTGAGTCAGAGCAAACGTCTGTTTAGTCCTTATAACTGACATCAGGAGGGAAACTTAAAGCTCATCACTGATGTTCGTTCCTTTGTTCCACAGGAGCTGACCGGACTGAGGACAGAAACGTTACCAGATGTATTTAAAACCTTCCTGTTGCTCTTATTGTTTCACTGTTTGCAACCATATAAATTAATCTTTATATTTATGTCATTTCGTAGCGACACTCTAAGAAATAACACTGTAAGATAACAGAAAAGGTACCCAGACTGAAATCTCCATTTAATTAGCAGCGAGTCCACAGCGACCAGCAGTAACAGGACATTTCCTCTATTTTAATGGCGACTCCATAATGAAAAGAAAAGAAAAGAAAGGAAGACAAAAAAGCAGAAAAAATATTTTTAATTAGTATTTAAAATAAAATAATTAAAATTAAATCTAATTTTTAATCTCTGTCTATTAAAAAAGATTTTAAAAATATTTTTTAGTTTAAGAACAGTTTAAAAAATGCCATTTTTGTTATTTAATAGTAAATTTTTAAATTAAACAAACAGACATTGCTATTATAAATGGTTTATCTAAAAATAAAAAATAGGAAAAAATCTGTTATTTAATGGTAGATCTGCAGTATACTAAATAATAATAAAAATAAATCAATAAAATAACAACAAAGGTACTTTAAATTCATCACTCAAACTTTGTAAACTTGATTATTAGTGTGTCGCAGTAAAAAGCAGTAACAGGACATTTTATGATTGTTTCATTTTTATTAGTTTTATTTTCAGGTTGACTCTAGTTTAAAAACGGAACTATTTTATTTTTTAATAGAATGAGAACAAAGATGGTCTTCTATAGTGAAAAATTATACATTTTCTGTTGTTTAATTGCACATCTATCGTATAAAATTGCAAATGTTAAATAAATCTATAAAATAATAATTAAAAAAGGTTCTGACAGCTGATTATTTGTAATTAAAAAATTGAATTTTTCTATTAATTAAAGTTCAGCTGCTGTAAATTAAAAAAAAAATTAAAAATCTTCTGCCCTGAAAACTGATTTTTTATTACTATATACATCTCTGAAATTTTAATGAAAATACTGAAATAAATAAAAATGAATAAAATAACAATATTGCGTGAAAAAAATAAAATAACAATATTATGTAAAATAAAATAAAATAAATACAATAACAATATTACGCAAAATAAAAAATAATAAAATAAAAAAAAATTGAAAATGTAAATTAACAGAAATACACCTTTGAACTACGGCCTCCAAACTACTGTTTTGTTCAAATATTCAGTCGTACAGCTGTTAATGCACATTTATTTCTTAGAGTGTACAGCCGGGCTGGCCAGATGTTACGTTCTTTTCTTATTTATATATATATATATGAATTTTGAGTGGATTTTTAAGCAATGCAAGACAACTAAGAAAGAGTGTCCACATGGTTCACGGATTCGTTCGGCCATTCTGTGATTAAATTGGTGCTTATGTTGGAGAAACAGTGGTGCTCTTCTCCTCCTACATTCATCAGTATTACGTCACGACGCAGAAGATATCCTCCGTCCAATAACGAGCTCACATACATCAGAGAAAAAACAATGTGTGGATGCTTTAATAATGCAAAAAACAACACAAATGCATCATGTGTCCATTAACACAGCACAGATTTATAGTCTTTTGACTGTTTGAACGATTAATATTTGACTTTGCATTAAAGTTTTTTTGTGAAATTTGAAAACAAACACGACGACTGCTGCCTGATTTCAACAACACATCTATTAATAATCACTGCTTATGAGAAAATCAGCACAGATATGCGACATGAGGTCATCCTGCAGCTCGTTGACGGCCGTGTGAGCGTCAGAGGGACACGTCTTAAACGCTCCTGGAATAACACGCCTCGGAGAAATGCCTGAGGCGGCCTGTTGCTGCAGCAGGTGAGTGATTGAGGAAACACTCATTCGCCTGCATTTAACTCGTCTGGGAAAGTCTGGCTGTGTTTACGCTCCGTCACTGGGTTTAATGGGACGCCGTCTGGCAGGCGGAGACGTGTAAATGATCTTTTTATAAAACAATCCCCTCTTCTCGCTCTGTTTTAGTGCTGCTGTTTGCTTTTCCTGCGCAGGTGTGTTGAGTCATCGTCCTGTAACGTTAAAAAGCTTCGGTGAAAACGAGATTTTACTGGATGAGCTTTTGTTTCGGTGCCATGAGTCTATTTAAAATCCTCTGAGGTCCTCTTCAGACAGAAAATTAAACCCGTCATGGTGGAGCTCTCAGAGGTAAACATTCAAACCTCAACAGAAACCCGTTTGTGGGTCGTCTAAAGTGGAGGGTTTCAGCAGCTTTCATGCAAAGTCTTGAACTAAATGAGGCGGTTTCAGGATTCAATTGTGCATCAGAGCTGAGGTCAGTGAGGTCAGTGAGGTCAACTCCTCTGCTTCTTTACTGCAGTTCTAGTCGTTCAGCTCACTGACTCACTGACTCAATGGTAGTTTGTCTTCTGGCAGCATCAGGTCATCAGGTACAACCGCTGCTCCTCAGGGTTAAAGTCAGTCAGTCAGTAAGACAGTAAGTAAGTTAGTAAGTAAGTAAGTAAATCAGTCAGTCAGTCAGTCAGTAAGTAAGTCAGTCAGTGAGTAAGTAAGTAAGCCAGTCAATCAGTAAGTCAGTAAGTTAGTCAGTCAGTAAGTTAGTAAGTAAGTTAGTCAGTCAGTAAGTAAATAAGTAAGTCAGTCAGTAAGTTAGTAAGTCAGTAAGACAGTCAGTAAGTAAGTAAGTCAGTCAGTCAGTCAGTAAGCCAGTCAGTCAGTAAGTCAGTAAGTTAGTCAGTCAGTCAGTCAGTCAGTAAGTTAGTAAGTAAGTCAGTTAGTCAGTCAGTAAGTGAATAAGTCAGTCAGTCAGTCGGTAAGATAGTAAGTCAGTAAGACAGTCAGTCAGTCAGTAAGTAAGTCAGTCAGTCAGTCAGTCAGTCAGTAAGTTAGTAAGTAAGTTAGTAAGTCAGTAAGTGAATAAGTAAGTAAGCCAGTCAGTCAGTAAGTCAGTAAGTCAATAAGTTAGTCAGTCAGTCAGTAAGTTAGTAAGTAAGTTAGTCAGTCAGTAAGTAAGTTAGTAAGTAAGTTAGTCAGTCAGTAAGTAAATAAGTAAGTCAGTAAGTCAATAAGTAAGAAAGTAAGTCAGTCAGTCAGTAGGTAAGTAAGTTAGTAAATAAGTCAGTAAGTAAGTAAGTCGGTAAGTCAATCAGTGACTAAGTAAGTAAGGCAGTTAGTCAGTAAGTCAGACTGGGATAGACTCCACCCCTCTCTGACCCTACAGATGATGGATGGATTAAAATTTTAGTAGTGTGTCCAATTCTAAAATTAATAGATTTACCTTTGACAAAAAATTCAAAACGAGTTGATTACAATAATAAACCGATAATTTTAGATCCCATGTGAATCTTGTACATTTCATAACTGATTTTTTACCTTTTTTTTTTACATTTGGCATATAAACTCCTTTCATATAAAGCATTTTTTTGTAATTTTATCGACATTTTTATGGTTTTAAAAGCGCAGAAGAAAAAAACACTTCACGTGGTCCTGGTGTGAGTCTGTTTTTATCTCCATTTGTAGTTTTTATTCTCTGCACTGCACCCAGATGAAGGTTTGAGGGCCTTCTGAAGCACTGATGACACTACATGGATGTAAAAGAAGGTATCAGCAGTAGAACCACACACTGTTCGTCCACATCACTCTGGACCTGAACCTCGGATCCAGTCGCTTCCTCTGCGTCGAGCTTCACCATCTCTGCTCCTGGAGGTGAGGCTCTGATGTGGATCTGAGTGTGACGGAGCTTCCTCCTCCTCCTCCTCCTCCTCCTCCTCCTCCTCCTCCAGCTGCTGTTTGCTGAATCCTGCCTGAGATGGCGAGGAGGAGAGAAATTCCACAGATCCGCTGACGGCCGGGAAAACTCCGACAGCAAACTGCTGACATCAGCGGCACCACGACTCCACCGTCCTCATCGTGGGCCGAGCGTCTGGGAGGCGTCTGAGAATGGAGGTCAACCAGAGGCAGAGCCAGGAGGACAGAATGGGGCTCTGTGAAGCATTACAGGCCTGTTTAACCTAGAAATACAAGCTCTACTGCTGCTTTAAAGACATGAGTCAACTCAACTTAGGTTAAACATGGAGAATATTTTGTGCAATTACAAGAAAACTTTAGAAAATGCACTTGCAAATTAAAATAAAATGGATATATCCCCCTCTGTTGCTGTGCAGTTTGGAGTTCAGTCAGTCAATTCTGCAGGTTTCTATTGAACAATGAAAGAAAAACACCAACCAACACATGCAAAACAGAACAACACAACAACCACTGACTGATAATATTAAAAAATAACGCTTAGATTATGGTTACATCTCAAATTTAGCCCTCACACTGGAAATTCTGGCACCACAAACCCAAAGAAGTCACTTCTGTCAGCCTTATTCAGACTAAAGCCAATGATCAGACTCAACAACACACTGTATAAATCATTTTTACAGCTTAGAACATACAACAAGTCCCCCTGTTGCTTTAAAACTGTAGGTTTGCTGCACTTTGGTTGATTAATTTGTCAACCTATGAGTTATAAGAGTGCAAAACCAGTTGAGTTTAATCATCATTTAAAGTGAAAATGCCTCAGCTTATATCGACTCACGTTTTTAAGTTCTACACTTGTCTGAAAATATTAACATTTCAGTTTCAGTTTCAGTTTATTTGCCATTTGCAGTTAAAAATACGACATTGGAAAAGAGGTGCAAGTAGCTCAAGTGTCCTGTCAAATCATTCATACAAAACACAGACTCGCAAACAGCTGCCAGTGATCAATATATGATGAAAGTCACAGTAAAAATGCTAATATATGACAAATATCGAGCAAAGGGGAAACGCCCTGTCGAGATGCATTGTTTAAAGACACCACAGCTTGGGTGAAAAAACTTTTCCTGTGGCGAGACGAACCACATTTAATGGCCTGATAGCGCTGACCCGATGGTTTAAGTTCAGTTAACCCAAAATTTTAAAAAAACTCATAAATTTTCAATAAATAAACCAGAAAAGATGAGTTGATTTGACTAAACTCCTCTTGATGTTTTACAGCGTGGAAACCTTTAAACGCCAGAGATGCAAAGAGAACAGAGAGAAGGAACGACACGAGAAGGATTAAGGCTATTTGGTCGCTGCAAATACAAAAATATGCGACAAGAATACTTGAAAAAGTTTGACCCAAACTTCACAGACCAACAGTTAAAAGCAGCAGATTGTGTTTGGAGACGAACGTTTAGACATGGATAATTTAACAACACAAACTGAGGGACACATGAGTGTGACAGTTATCTAGATGTAGCCTATTATACTGTATAAAAGGCCTTTCTCTGCCTCTTTTTATCATCTTATTTCATTTCTTTATTCTATTGGATTATTATACTGTCTTTTGGCATCATTATTAACCTGATATTCACACTAATAAAGCATACTGAATTGAAAAAAACACTAAATTGGGCGCATTTTTTTCAATTTTAATAAATCTAAAACAAAGCTTGTTCATAGAGGAGCCATAAAACCCTTGAATTTGTTGAATTTTCATGTGTATTTTTGTTGTTTTATCACTTTATTTTAAAATTAGTGAGGTTGATCTCCCTATTTATTGTTGCTTTACGTTCTTAGTATAGAAGAAGAAAGCAGAAGAAAGCTTTATTGTCACGAATACGTTTTTTGCATATCCCAGCTGGGGTCTGAGCGCAGGGTCAGCCATGTTACGGAGCAGGAAGGGTTAAGGGCCTTGCTCAGGGGCCCAACAGTGGCTGCATTGGGGCTTGATCCTCTGATCCAGGGACTTAACTGTTGCACCACCACTGCCCCAAAACGCATGCGCCGCCCGGGAATCTTGCATGATGCCACTACACCAGCGGCACTGCTGTACAGCTAGTTAGCTTAACCTCCATGCATAATAACGCCGTAGGATTCCTGCCTTGTTATGTCTTATGACTTTATAGTGACGTAAAATAGTATTGAATAGAAATTTCACTGGGTTTAAATCATTACTGTGTAAAACACTCTTGGAAATTCCCATCATAAATAACACTGAAGGGTCCCAACCTCCGTGTTTACACTTGTTACGGTAATTTGTAAGGACAAACCTGTTTTTCGTTTACCGGGAAGCACGTCGGCGCCGCAGCTGGTCTTTAAAACATGCTTTATAAATAACCGAGACTTGACTTTTAGCTCGTTTTTGGTCTCCACCGTCTCCTGAAGGAGTCATTTGTCTCCTTTTGTTTGCTCCTCGTGTACAGTCTGGTTTGTTCACTTCCTCCTGCAGCTGGAAATGACACTAATGACAGTTTGTGGGCAAGAAAACCAACAAAAAGAGCCGAATGACACTAAAATAGACACATTTTTTGCACCATATTATAATGAATTCATCGCAACAACCATAAACACCGATCAGCCTCAACATCCTGACCACTGACAGGTGAAGTGAATAACATTGATCATATTGGTTCTATGTGGTGTTCTGATGGAAAACCTTGATCAGACTTAGACACCCAAATAAACATCGTCCCACAACAAACACACTCCCTCATGCTAATGGAAATCCCAAATGTCACTGGATGAAAATACACCCCACCACATGGAAACAACATCAACCAATCAGGAACATGTTGAGGAACATGACAATGGTCCAACATGTTGATCTGACCTCCAAACTTCCTACAGCCCATTGTGATCAAGCATCAACAGGATGCAGTGGAACAAGTTGGATTGACAGAGGCCCCACTGCACAAGCCAGAGTACCCAAAGGATCCAGTGCCAACGTCCTGGTTCCAGACCTCATAGGACAGTGGTTCTCAGCTGGTCCAGCCTCAGGACCCACTGTGTCTCTATTAATATCAATCGCAACCCAACTTTTTGAAGTTTGCTGTTCCTGTTAACAAATTAAAGTTTATTTGGATGTAGTCTTAACACATTTTGATCCAATTTAGGAAAATTTTGTCTTATTTTTTGGCTAATTTTGGACACTTATGCCAAGTTTTGGGCATATTTTGGCCCATTTTGACAGATTCTGAGCACATTTTGGTTCATTTTTGGCTCGTTTTAGCATAACTCTCTCCAATAAGTTGGCAGAACCAAATCTAGACTACTGGTGTCACCATCACTAAATATCCTGCTATTGAAAGCAAATTGTCATAAGAAACACGTCCTTTAAAATAAAAGACTTTATACCACTAATTCTTTTGGGGGGGGATGCTTCTGCGACCCTCTAAAAATGGCTTCGCGACCCACTTTTTGGTCCCGACCCACCAGTTGAGAACCACTGCCACTGGACACCCTGAGAGGTCCTCTGGTCCAACACAATGTTAGGCAGGTGGTCATAATGTTACATCTGGTCGGTGTATAGACGCTATATTCATACAACAACAGTGCATCTTAAAGTTTAAACAGTCAGATTTGTTCTGTAACTTGTTTTAATTCCTATATTTTTGTCTTTAATTTGTCTCTTTCTGGGTGTTTTCCTAAAAAACCTCTCGAGCGCAATTCAAAACAAACTTCTGCCGTTTGAAAGTTTGTTCGGCAAACGAGCGAAGAAACCCGCTGAGGACTAAAGACGTCAAATCAACACTTCCGCCGCAACAATCAGCCCGAACACCAACGCGGAGAGTCGATCCGACAGCCGCGGCTCGATGTGAACTCACACGCCGGAGCGATAAACAACAACAACAACAACAACAACAACACAATCAGCACCAATCAGCCAGTGATGCGAAATCACCGCGCTAATCAGGGGGAAATTTGGAGTTTGAGCTCGGAGCAGCAGATTGGGAGGCTGTTTTTCTTCCACAGAGCTGAGAAACTAAAACAAAGACTCAAATTAACTCGTAAAGCTGCTCACGTAGAAGCGGTTGTGTGGTAAAGTGCTGCTTTTTGCTGTTTTCCTCTGTCTGTTGCATCATTAGCCGCGTGATTTGGCGCCAACTTAATGTTCTGTTTCTGTCCGTGGCGTCTGTTTGCTCTTGAATTGTTTGTCTGCAGCAAAGAGTGGAAGCTGTTTGTGCTTTAGCGGAGGGGAAATGACTGAATATTCCTCCCTCCTGCTGGTGTTACCCGGCCAGGTGTCTGACGTCCTGAACAATGTTTACCTGGGCAGGACGTCCACACATCATTACACATTCAACAACTTCCCCTGTTTGAAATAGACCAGCCATTCTGGTACCTTTCCTCCCGGAGCCGCTGTGCAAATATGAAAACACTCGACCGGCCGCCTGCTGGTATTAATCCTGTTATTGTGTTATTTCTGGGCTGGGAGTGGAGTCGGGCGTCCGGACGAGGAGGAGGAGGAGGAGGAGGAGGAAGAGGAGGGTCGCTCGGCTGAAGGCCCTGCAGGTATTTCTGGGCTGAGTTTTGCTGTAAAAGCTGCTGGTTGTTGTTTTATGGGTTTTGCACATGAGCGTCAGACAATGTTGGTCCTCTGGTTCCAAACATGTTCATCACGAAGGCGACGACGTTTTCTGGCTCCACAGGCGTAAAAACACACAACCCTGCAGACTGCTGGTGTCTGCTGCAGCACAGGAGGTTGTTCTGCTGTGAAAACAAGAGAATGTACATGGAGACAGTTTGTTATTGGAATAAACTGTTGGAATATCATGTTTAAGAGGCTTGAACTGTAATTTATTGAACAATTTACTGTTGCTTTTAAAGGATTTTTTGTTAAAATCTATTAAAAGCACAGGGAAAAAAAAGTACATGTTAACCATAAAAACAAACAGGCCAAAACTGTAAATAATTTTTTACATATTTAAAAAAAGCATATTTACAAATATTTTTCTTTTATAACATCTGATCATAGAATTACAGTTTTTTTTTTAAACAAATTATGTTGTGTTACTGCATTTAAATCAGCAAAAATGTACAGTTATTTTACAGATATTTGCGGTTGTTTAAACAAAAATTATGTAGATTAAGGGTTGAAAATTTAAGAAAAATATTTTTTATATTTTATTTTACATATTTTTTCTGTTTTGTTAAATTATGGATAACTCAAAAAATCACTAAAATAATAATAATAATAATAATAATAGTAATAATAAAAAAGACTTTAAAAAAGAAAACAACAAAATTAGATATATTAAGGATTGAAAAATGTGTGATTTTTAAAATATATTTTATTTTCCATTTTTTCTCTGTTTTGTTAAATTATGGATAACTAAGTGACAATAATAATGATGATGATAATAATAACAATAACAACAATGATAATAACAGCAAAATAAAAAAAATAATAAGAGCAGTAATAATAATAGTAGTAATAGCATTATTATATATATATATATATAATTATTATTATTATTAATAATAATAATAATAATAATAATAATAATAATGACTTTTAAAAGAAAACAACAAAATTAGATATATTAAGGATTGAAAAATTTACGATTTTTTATTATATTTTATTTTCTATATTTTCTCTGTTTTGTTAAATTATGGATAACCCAAAAAATCACTAAAATAATAATAATAATAATAATAATAATAATAATAATAATAATAATAATAATAATAATAATAATGATAATAATAATGATAATAATAATAACTGTAAACAAAAAAAAAACTACTAAAACTGTAAATAATGTCCCCTTCAGAAATCTTAATTTTTACAATAATGTGTTCTCTTACAGCATTTGGCTGGAATATGACTGTATTTTAAAAGATATTTTATTAATATATTTTCTTGGATTTATGCTGTTATTTGATTGTATATTCATGTTAAAGATTGAAAAATAGTCAATAATTTTTCAACTGTCATTTTAAAATTTCCCTGTTTTGTTAAACTACAGATAACAGCTCATAAAATTATAGAAAAAACTATTAATTTATGTGTAAATATTTTTTTAAAAAAAACTGTAAATACTGTGTACATCAAGAAAATCTGCATTGTTCTTTTACAATGTCTGACTGTAAAATTACAGTGTTTTTATTGGATTTAAATAAGCAAAAAAAGATATTTTATAGGTATTTGCCATTATTTGAGAGAAAGTTATATATATTAAAAGTTAAAAAATGGGGGGACTGAGAAACGGTAAATATTTTTAACTACATTTTGTTTGTATTTATCTAATTATATGTATCGAATCACGATTACTGATATGTTAGTGTGTATAGTAATTACTGTCAAGTAGCTTCTGAATTTGAGTACAAACTTATCTTAAACTGTAATACTACATCAGTACTACTACATTTGTTGCACATGTATTACTCATATATAATTTTTACCACTAATCTGTAGACCAGTGGACGTATGTAAGTGGTAGATAATGGAAATACTCAAGTAAAGTACTGGAACCTCAGTACTGCAATTATGTAGCTGGGCAATGTACTCAGTCACGAGTAAATTACTATGAAGTACATGTATATTTGAATGTTTGTAGCGTTTCATGTATTTATATTGTAATCATGTTTAATATGTTTACATATATGAAGTTTAAGATAAGATAATCACTGTGTAGAAGTATGCTAAGAGCTGTACCTGTGGTTATTCTGTGTACAACACTGTCCATCCTCGTTACATCAACTAGGCAGATTTTAAACTGTGAACATTTCGTGTTCGGTTGATAACATCCTCACTTCTGCCAGCTGTGATTTTATACAAACAGTTCAAATTCAAGCAGATGGCCAAGTGTGCAGAAAACATGAGCAGACTCTCCACGTCTCTGCTTTCATCCGAACCATGTGAAGGATGTTCTAACGCTCAGCGAGGCGAGGTCTTGTAATGAGACGTCAGTGGCATGTTAACGCTGGAGGACGAGACGTGACCTCGGACCTTTACACCCGAATATGACATCCTTCACCAAACATCCCGGTCAGCAGCCAGCGGTCAGAGACGCTCCGACTAAACCAAACACAGGTGTGTGTCTGAGGAATAAACCTATAAATAACAGGAAAAGTTACGGCAGCTCATCACCCAGACTTTGTCCTGTAATAAAACCTGAAATTAATTAACAGTGTGTCCTCAGTAACGAGCAGTAACAGAATGTTTTTTGTGTCCAATAATATTAGACGTCTGCAGCAGAGGCAGCTGCAGTTTCAGGACCCCACTTCTAGGACCCTTGTTTATTGCGACACTGCCAACTGTTTGTTCCATCCAAAATACTACTTTCTGTCCAAGTACTCATGGTTTTAAAGGTCTGTTCCACCCAAAATACTACTTTCTGTCCAAGTATTTATGTTTTTAAAGGTTTGTTCCACCCAAAATGCTACTTTCTGTGCAAGTGCTCATGGTTTTAAAGGTCTGTTCCACCCAAAATACTACTTTCTGTCCAAGTATTTATGGTTTTAAAGGTTTATTCCACCCAAAATACTACTTTTCTGTCCAAGTGTTTATGTTAATGGTTTTAAAGGTTTATTCCACCCAAAATACTACTTTTCTGTCCAAGTGTTTATGTTTATGTTTTTAAAGGTTTATTCCACCCAAAATACTACTTTATGTCCAAGTGTTTATGTTTTTAAAAGTTTGTTCTACCCAAAATACTACTTTCTGTCCAAGTGTTTATGTTTTTAAAGCTTTATTCCACCCAAAATACTACTTTCTGTCCAAGTGTTTATGTTTTTAAAGGTTTATTCCACCCAAAATACTACTTTCTGTCCAAGTATTTGTGTTTTTAAAGGTTTATTCCACCCAAAATACTACTTTCTGTCCAAGTGTTTATGTTTTTAAAGGTTTATTCCACCCAAAATACTACTTTCTGTCCAAGTGTTTGTGTTTTTAAAGGTTTATTCCACCCAAAATACTACTTTCTGTCCAAGTGTTTATGTTTTTAAAGGTTTATTCCACCCAAAATACTACTTTCTGCCCAAGTGTTTGTGTTTTTAAAGGTTTATTCCACCCAAAATACTACTTTCTGTGCAAGCACTCATGGTTTTAAAGGTCTGTTCCACCCAAAATACTACTTTATGTCCAAGTGGTTATGTTTTTAAAGGTTTATTCCACCCAAAATACTACTTTCTGCCCAAGTATTTATGTTTTTAAAGGTCTGTTCCACCCAAAATACTACTTACTGTCGAAGTATTTGTGGTTTTAGTGTTTTTTGTCAACCGAATTAGCAGTTTCTGTGCAAGTATTCATGGTTTTTAAAGGTCTGTTCCACCCAAAATATTCCTTTATGTCCAAGTAATTATAGTTTTAAAGGTTTATTTCCCGCGAAATACCACTTACTCCACCTAAGATATTACTTTATGTCAAAGTATTTGTGGTTTTACTAGTTTATTCCACCGTATTAGCACTTTCTGTTAAAGTACTTATAACTTTAAAGGGTTATTCCACCCAATATATTCATTTATATCCAAGTGATCATGGTATTAACTACTACTTTATGCCCAAGTACTTATAGTTTTAAATGTTTATTGCCTGCAAAATGCTTCTTTTTGTTCATGTGTTTATAGTTTTAAAGATTTGTTCCACCCAAAATATGACTTCATGTTCAAGTATTTGTGGTCTTACTGGTTTATTTCGCCAAATTAGCACTTTTTGTCAAAGTACGTATAGATTTAAAGGTTTATTCCTTCCAAAATAACACTTTGTGTCCAGGTATTTATGGTTAAAAATGTTTATTCTACTAAAAATATTACTTTATGTTCAAGCGCTTATAGTTTTAAAGGTCTATTCCTCCCAAAATAATACTTTATGTCTGAGTATTTATGGTTTTAAAGGTATGTTCTACCCCAGATATTACTTTTTGTTCCAGTAGTTATAGTTTTAAAGCTTTTTGCATCTAAAATATCACTTTGTGTCAAAGTATTTGTGGTTTTACTGGTTTATTCCACCAAATTATCACTTTCTGTCAAAGTACATATGGTTTTAATGATTCACTCCTCCAAAAATAATACTTTATATCTGAGTACTTATGGTTTCAAAGGTTTATTTTACCCAAAATGCTATTTTTGGTTCAAGTAATTATATTTTGAAAGGTTTATTCCTCTCACAATGCTACTTACTGTATAAATAGGCACAGTTTTAAAGGTTCATTCCTCCTAAAATACTACTTACTGTTCAAGTACTTCTGGTTTTAATCTTCATTCTACCCAGTTAATACTTTCTGTCCACGTACCTGTATTTTTTTTAAATCTTTGCCCATGTCTGTGGGCTAGAAAAGTTCGCTCGCCTTTGGAGGAAACAAGTAGTTGTTATGTTATCCACTACTAAAAAAGAAGTAATAAAAACAGCTGCAGTCCTGATAAAGTAGCCGCTTCCGCTGCAGACACATGCTGCTCACTTGGAGAATTCTCTGCCATGGAGAGGCACAAACTGTGAATAATGAATCAGTATTAAAACGTAATTAAGAATTAAAACCTGTCATTGGGTTTCTCCAATGTGCTTGACTTTACATATAACATAACATATAGTATAAATGATGATAATAATAATAATAATAATAATAATAATAATAATAATAATAATAATAATAATAATAATAATAATAATAATGGTAATAATAATAATAATAATAATAATAAATGTAATAAATGTAATAATGCAGTTCTGGAAATGGCCTGTGGGGGCAGCAACACGCCTCTGGTCCAGTCTGCAGCAAATCTCAGCAGCAGCAGAAGAAGAAGAAGAAGCAGAACACCAGCAGCACATCAGAGGAGGAAGAGATGGCTAGCAATAAGTTCTCTGTGATGAATTTGGCTTGTTTGCTTTTATCGGTGCTGATTTCAGCATCAGTCCCGGCTCATGCTTCCCCTGAACAGACGAAAACGGTGGAGTTCAACGTTAAACCGGGAGGAGTGGTGCACACTTTCACTGAGGGGATTGTAAGTAGCTAAAGGAGGCGAATTCACCCTGCAGGCTACTGTAATTAGCTTTATTGTTGTTGTTCAGTCATTTATTAACAGAGTATTACCTAAATCTAACATATTATAAACGCTACCGGTGTGTATCTTTTATTAAAGCGCGTAGAATTTGGTGTTTTGAGCAATTCAAGTGAAAAACTACAAATCCCGCCTGCCAGTTGTAGTTGCAGTGTGATGACGTCGCAGCCTGTGAGAGGGTGACACGTCGCTGCTGAGCGCCACAACGGCTCCTTTGATTGGAGGAGACTTTTAATGACTGGGCTGCTGTCTGTGTGTTAAAATACGAATTCAATACTAAAATCTGGGTCAATTCAGACATTATTCAGCTCAAAAATGTTGCTGTAACGTCTCAGATTTACTTTAATATCATAACTGCATCAGATTTAAGTTATATAGAACTTTATTGTTGAATTTCGAGAATTTCATTTTTAATTTTAGCTGTAAAATCCTATACAGGGTTCGATATCTCTATGAATTTAACTCCCACAGCCATTAAACCTATTGGGGACAAAGACAGAATTATTTCCAGCAGATTCAAATGACTGAATTTTTCCAGGAGAGACCAAAAATTTAATTATTGGCTGTTAAAAATGGAGAAAAAGTGCAGCATTTTAAAATTAGAATGGTACCGGGGCCTCAGAAAGTACCTCCAAGCGTGTATATGTGGTTGTTTCCTTATTTCCTAATAAAAATACAGACTTTGGTCGACATTTCACCAACTTTTGAGGCCTCTAACATCAGTAGAATTTGATGTATGGCAAGACAAGGTTCCAGTTTTTTGCTATTTTGACAAAATAGTGATGTAGGACCATAAAAACTGTTATTCACATGGGTCTGTATGTTCCAATTATACGTGCAAACTTACAAGTTGGTTTCATGTTCAAATTCAACAACGCATGAGGCTTATTTTGTGATAATAAATGTTCTCATATATTCTTAAAATGAACACCGAATAGAGAAACTGATGATGACTCGACACACGAAAAACACAAAAACATACGAAATTCTCAGAAATTAGCAAAAATATGTTACAGCACTTTGTTCGTGTTCCGATTAACAAATAATTAAACATAATGAGACACGGATTGTACCATTTAAACATTAGAAACTAGTGTTACAAACCTGTAACTGATTAATTGATTGTTTACATTAATCACAAAATAATGCACGTAAAAATAAAAACAAAGCTCACAGAGGATCCAGGGAATCCTTGGATTTGTTTTCATGTATATTTTTGTAGCGGTGGAACTTCAGCTCTAACTTAGTCAGATAATCTCCATACCTGATGAAACTGCAGAGTCGTGGCTTTGGCTTTTATTACAGTCAGGCGAATTTGTATGTTTTGCCGTTTTTGTGGAAGTTTTATCCTCAATAATTAAACTTGTTCATTAATTTGTATCATTCTTATCTTTCTTCTGGAAAGCGCTCTGCCACGCTGCTGTCACTTGACCTAACTGGTTCATTAAACAGGTTTAGTAGCTTTATTTCAGCAGCCAGCAGACATTCTTGGGATGTTTTGCTTTGTCATTGCAGGAAACTCTCACCACAGGTGTCCCTAATAATCATGTTGTTTCTGGCAGCATGATAAACCTGGTAATAGTGGGATTTTTATTACGAATCCTAATTAGACGGTTAATTTAACTGCCTGTTTTCTTGATTAATTGTTTAGTCGTTTTGTCCCAAAGATCACAAATGCCTTCTTTTGTCTGCATCACAAAGAAATTCAGTTTACTGTTAAGGAGGAAGAAAGAAAGCAGGAAACATTCATATTTAAAAAGCTGCAATCACAACTTAGACTTGTTTTTCCTTCAAATATTACTCAAACTGAATAACTGATTGCGTAAATAGTTGGTGATTAATTTAACAGATGGCGAATGATTGATTTATCAATGCAGCTCCAGTCCCAAAATAGCAAAACATCCCTATAAAATAATCAAAGTTCCACCGTTATGCACTGCAGGAGACTAAATGATTCATATGTGAAGTTAATAACTCATTTTTTAAGGTTCTAATGACATATTTCTCCAGTAAATACTCTCAACAAGAGGAATTTTGTAGCCTGATAAGATTAAATCATCATTTATGATTATAATAAAGAAACAATAACATTGATTTAGCACATTTAAATGCTGTAAAACCTTAAAATCCCTCTCTGGTCATTTATTAAACCCCTAATAACTCATCTCTGTGTATCAGAATTCAATTTTTACTTGTTTTTCCTGTGTTAATAACCAAATGATGCTGTAAAAATGGTGCTGAACTGCAGTTTCAAGGTGGAAATATGTCTTCTAGGATATAAAAAGTCCACCATTTTCACATCTTAACAAGCTAAAATCTCATCAAAGTTGGTCTTAAATGACTAAATGTAGCTTTAAATGCTCAAATCTACACTGACTGCTGATGCCAAACATGTACCCGACTGTCTACCTGCTAGTTTGACAGAAGTAATTAGTACACGAATGGAAACTGTTAATTAAAAGCACGTCAAAGTCACTCACGGATCAGTAATAACAGTGTTGTTCTGCTGTAACTGTGCCCTCAGTAGCTGTGACTCTGTCTCTGCAGGGGGAATATGAATGTGCGTTCACTTACGCTTCACAAGGGGGAACCAACGAGGTGAGTTTCCCTGTCAGGCTGCTGATGTAAACATTCCAACACCGAACACTGCAGCTTTAATCTCACACTAATGATGTGTTTCTGCAGCAATGGCTGATGAGTGTCGGACTGAGTGATGACGACAGACTGTTCTCCTGCTCTGTGTGGAGGTGCACAAACACACACACACACACACACATAGACATATACAGATACAGACACACATACTGACATGTACATACAGAGACACAAGCACATAGACATGCAGACACACACACAGATACACGTATACAGCGACACAGACACATACATGCAGGGACACACACAAAAACACAGACACACATGGACACATACAGACGAAGACACACATCAATTAACACACATGCAGATGCACACACACACACACACACACACACACACAGACAGATACACGTATACAGCGACACAGACACATACACGCAGGTACACACACACATAAACGCAGACACACATGGACACATACGGACAAAGACACACATTGATTAACACACATAGAGATACACACTTACATGTACACACACAGACACGTGTACAGACATGGATACAAAGACACACAAAGACACAGACACACACTGATACAAACAGACAGCGATGCACACACACTTGGACACACACGTGGACACACAGACAAACTGTCACATACAGACAGCGATGCACACACACATGGACATACAGACACACACTGACACATACAGAGACACACACAGGCATACAGACCACAAAGACACAGACAGACACACACACATATAGACATACACAGACACACACACAGCCACTGGCAGACAAACACAGATACACATGTACAGACACACACATAGGCAAATAGACACACACACATACATGGATGGACAGACTGACACAGGCTCACACAGACACGCATACAGACATGGATACAGAGACACGCAAAGACAGACACACACAGACAGAGATGCACACACATATGGACACACAGACACACACTGACACATACAGAGACACACACACTCAGGCATACAGACCACAAAGACACAGACAGACACACACCCACACACATAGACATACAGACACACACCCACACACATAGACATACAGAGACACCCACACACATAGGCACATATAGACATATACGGAACCACACGGACACACACACGGCCACTGGCAGACAAACACAGATACACGTGTACACACACACACATAGGCAAACAGACACACACATACATGGGTGGACAGACTGACACAGGCACACACACACACAGACACGCGTATAGACATGGATACAGAGACACACACACAGGCACACAGACCACAAAGACACAGACAAACACACACACACACAGACACACACACACATAGGCACATATAGACATATACGGAACCACACAGACGCACACATGTCCACTGGCAGACAAACACAGATACACGTGTACACACACACACATAGGCAAACAGACACACACATGCATGGGTGGACAGACTGACACAGACACACACACACACACACACACACAGACACACGTATAGACATGGATACAGAGACACACATACACACACACACATAGACATACTCAGACACACACACACATAGGCACATATAGACACATACAGAGCCACACAGACACACACATGGCCACTGGCAGACAAACACAGATACACATGTACAGATACACACATACATGGATGGACAGACTGGCACAGGCACACACACAGACAAGCACATGCATAGGCACACACACACTGAAAGATATGCACACACGCATACAGACATGGATACAGAGACACGCAAAGACAGAGACACACGGACAAACACTGACACATACAGACAGAGACTCACACACATGGAGACACACAAACACACACTAACACATACAGAGACACACACTGACATAGACACATATAGACATATATGGAACCACACAGACACACACATAGGCAAGGACACACACATACATGGGTGGACAGACTGACACAGGCACACACACATTGGCAGACACAGACACACACATACAGACAAAGATGCACGGACATACATAAACACATGGACACACACAGACAGACACACAAAGAAACACACACAGACACTCACAACAACACGCACATACATGGACAGACAGGCTGACACAGACACACACACACACAGACAAAGATGCACGGAAATACACACACATGGACATACAAAAACACACACACAGACACTTACACAAAGTCATACATACCACAAAAACACACGCAACAACACAAACACACACACACACAACTACACACAGATCTGTGTCTTTGCTGAATCACCTCATTGATTATTGATCGCAGTTAAATCGTAACAGAAGAGTAAAAACAAAACACTCTTTATGTGGTTACGTTTTGAACAAACCCGTGCGACTTAATAAGCAAACAAGTGCAAACGGCTCGTTGTTGATAACAAATGTTTCTCTCCCATTCTCTGCAGGCCTCAGGGGAAATCATACCTGTTTTTCACTCAGTTCAAAGCCGAACTGAAGGGAACCAAAATTGAATATGCCAACGCATACGTAAGTACGGAGAAACTCCATCGCTGTAGCTTTTAGCCGTAGTGCTTGCATGAATTTGTCGCTGAGATGTCGCCTGATCTCGGGATGGCCGGCTCCCCGTCCGGCTCCTGAATACTAAGTCAGAATAATGGATGCGTTTTTTTTTTTTTTTTCTTCTGCTGAGTTTAATATAATAAAATCAATAGGTGGCACGACGCCATCCAATGCAGGAATTAAGGTGGCCTCATTCAACACGGCCTGATCGAAACTGACTTTTTACATTTTCTCTTTGATTCTCTTTCTAATTAGAGAAAGTCATCATGGCTCAAACTTAAAACTCCACATTTCAGCGCAGGTTTTTCTTATTAAAGTAACCCCAGTGAGTGAATCAGAAGAAGAGAACCTGTGTTTTCCCTTCCCGACGCTCGGTGCTGTAATTTGTTGTAGGTTTAACACTGTCGGTGCAGCAAATCACGAAACCTCTCAGGCTTTGCTGTCAAAATCAAAATGTATTTATTAAGCGCAATAAAGAGGCAACAGGAGTTCACCTGTAAGTGCTGTGTGATTGAAATTGCAATCCATAAAACACAATGACTAAATAAAAAGACAATAAAATGGGAATAGAAGACGCAACACAATGAGAAACAAAGTCAGGATGTCGAGCTCCTTTTATCGCCAGCAGGAAGAGGTGGGTGTTAATCTTAACGGCTTTGTCTGCTGCCACATTTACGCTTCAGGCATCGAACTTTTACATATTTATCGAGCTTTAAAATGTCCTATTGCTTCTGTCTTTTTAGGGAATGTCTTTTCGTTGCTTTTTTTATTTGTTCTTGCACTGCAGTACGTTGGGGGTAGGGCTTCGAAGTCTCTAGATTCTGAGCCGTTCTTACACGAAAAGGTAAATGTTCCAGAAATTAGGAGGAGCCGCTCAAAACATCCAGGAGCATCAGGTTGGTCGACCTCAGGGCTCTAACTGGGCTGTGAAAATGCGAGAAAATACCAAATAGTCGAACCAATGGTTGAGCACAACATTAAATTTTAAAACCACCTGCCTAACATAGTCTAGCCTGCTTTGATGCCTAAACAGCCCTGATTGGTCGAGGCATGGACATGGGATTGGATGCTCCCAGTGGATCCTTTTGGTTCTCTGGGGCCTCTGTTGTTTCGGTTCGTTAAGTAGATGCACAATCAGGTTGAGATGTGGAGTCTGGGTCAACACCTTGGGCTCTTGGTCTTGTTCCTCGATCCGTTCCTGAGCAGTTTCCAGCGTATGTGCCATTTGATAGTGCTGTTGCCATTAGGAAGGTTCCAATCAAGGATTTTTTGGCCGATAACTTTTTCCCAGATAATACAGACTTAAAGTAGTATAGATTAGCTGTAGTACCTGGTTGTACCAGCAGGTGGAGCCTCCTACTATATAGCTCAAAAACGTTCATCATGTCTTCTTACTAATGCAGGTGTTTTAGGTTCTTTCTTCAGACATATGGTGCAAATAAAGATGTTGATTTTTTTACCTGACAGTTTCGGCGACGAGCTCTCGCCTTCTTCAGAGCGTCTCACTGACAGCTTGTGGCGTGTCCGGCAGATTTTGACAGCCGGCACCTGCGGCACGCCCAGCACCGCTGCCAGGCCTGCCGAGCGAGCCACGCCCACACCGTAATGGTATGTCGTGGCGAGCCCAACGGACCCAACACCCCCGCCGGGCGTACCGCGACCCTGCTGCTCTATTTCCCCTGGAGTATGGTGTCCCAGGTGTGGGAGAGCATAAAGCCCCCCTCGTCCCTGTTCATGGCCCTCTCGGCGTGCTTCCGGATCTCCATCGCCTCCTTTATCCATCGTTTTTGTTTGTTTTCTTCAGTTCCGATTATTCTTGCCTCGTCTTAGTCCATCGCGTGGTTGTTTCTTTTGCAGTGGTCAGATATTGCCGATTTGAGGTTTTCCCGTAGTGCTGCTTCTTTCTGAGATCTTGTGAGACGTGTTTCTTGTGTGAAATGTTCGACCCGTCTCCCCAATGTATGTGCTATTGCAAAAGTTGCATGGTATTTCGTAGATGACATTGCACTTTTTGTCCCTCTCGATTTGGGGTCGCGGTACGCCCGGCGGGGGTGTTGGGTCCGTTGGGCTCGCCACGACATACCATTACGGTGTGGGCGTGGCTGGCTCGGCGGGCCTGGCAGCGCTGCTGGGCGTGCCGCAGGTGCCGGCTGTCAAAATTTGCCGGACACATCACAAGCTGTCAGTGAGACACTCTGAAGAAGGCGAGAGCTCGTCGCCGAAACTGTCAGGTCAAAAATCAACATCTTTACTTGCACCATATGTCTGAAGAAAGAACCTAAAACACCTCCTACTATTTGATGCTGTAGTGACGTGAGAAGGTGGTCACTTACGCGTTGACTAGCAGCAAGCCTTGTGGGAGTTTAGTAAGTGAAGGAGCACCATGATGAAGACTTCCATGAGCCTTACTGACCTCAGGCCAACGAAAGGCTACTACATTAAACTGGGACAGACTGGAATAGTGATCTGACATCCCAGTTAAACATCATACTGCTGCTGTTGTGGCTTGTCTTTCGCATTTTTGCGTCTCAACAGACGTGCAGAAAGAATCAGACTTGAGTTTGTGTTCATGCCGATCACGGTTCTGATCCCGATCTTAGGATTGGGCTCGGACATCCCTTGTTTCCACTGAGGCGTGTGCTTGGCCTGCAGCAGTGTTTAGGTGGGTGGTTCCTGTCTAAGTACTCCAGACTGTTCTCCACCAGAACTTTCTAGTTGGTTTGCATTTCTCTAAACCAGTCACCACCATCTTGCGTAGCCCAGGATGTAGCAATGGTGCCCCTTTGAAACAGTCTCAGGGGAATTGTTTTGGTTGAACATTTGCATGCAAGGAATCAAGGACTGTCATTAAAACAGATATTTCAGCATATAGGTTTCTGCTTGGAGGTTGTTGTTTCCTGTTGGGGAGTCCAAAAAGACTCCGGCACAATGTTTGACTTGATAAAATCAGGCTAGACAGTGTGCGGGAGTCATTTCGGAACCATTTTCAAAACCCCTCTTCACTTAAACCCCCGCAAGATGTCCACCTTGCAAATATCAGCCATGTCTTGCCTGGTTTTAGACGGTGTGCACGATTCTTTTTGGAACTTCCGGAAATACTCGTCCTCCTCCAACGCACCAGAGTTCCTTTGTCCTAAATCACAGCAGATTTTGACGGTATAACGTCGACGCTCAAGACTTCAGCCAGACCAGCGTCAAAGTCACATGAATGCAGGACCCAAGGTTTTCCAGCCCAACACTTCACTGCAAGGACGTGATCAGTGTCGTTTTATCGTTGTGACTTGCTGGTGAAGTCTGAATGCTGCCTGTGTGGGACATCGACGTCCTCGGAGGGCTTTGCTGCTTAAAGACAAGCTGTAGTTCTTGCCTGGTGTTTCCTCACTGTTTCAGTCAACCTGACAGAGTTGAGGCTAAAGCTTCTTATCCCTGAGCACAAAGTAATTCTAATATTTTTGCACAAATGGCAGAAAATCAAGAGAAAATACTGTTGATGCTGTTGATGAATGTTTTCGCGCAGCCTGCAAATAATAACCCTTCCACTTATGCACCAGCAGCACAGGCAACGCATTTGTCAAGCTCAGGGGTAAAATATAAGGCCGGCTTTTTTATCCTGCAGCTTCTTGTGTTTTTGTTTTCTAGACCACAGCTAGACAAAAAAATAATAATAACATAATAACACTATTTGTTAACGTCCTGAATATGCACACGTATACAAAATGCATGTAACTGTTGTTTCATTAAATCTTAGTAAGTCTTAGATCATTAATTTAGTCTGGAAATGATGAAAATGTTCGACCTCCTGAAGCCGAACTTTGCACACTGTCTGATTAATTGTCCAAAACTCAATGAGACTTATTTGACAATCATAAAAAAGAAAAAAAGCTAAAAGCCCTGAATGACTAAAGATGATGTTAAAGCCTCTTTCAGACCCTTTATGTTAATCTGACAGCATCTGAACTTGTCAGCTTCCTGTCTGGATGAACATCCTGCTCAGTTTCCTGTAAAAATTGCGACTGACTAGGTCGGACCGAGTGGCGTTTCACTTCGAGTCTGAACTGCACTCAGTCACATTAACGGATAGATGCACAAAAACGCCGGCACTCGATGTACCTGAAGTCATTTAGGGAGGATGTTTTCCACATTTCAGCACCGCCACTGGCCCAAAAACGTCACAGAGAGTAAAAGACAGTTTGCTGCCAACATCACAGCACACTTGCTCTACAGTTTCACATCTATTACAAACTAAAACATCCATAATAATCACATTTTACAGCAGTTATTAAAAGCATTAGTAGCTTAGGTTAATGATACTCATGGGCAATGCAATGAATGCTGTGATTTGTTACTATCAGGAGCTGAAGTTTAGTTTGTTGAAATCATTAGCTACTTAGCGGTCGTCCTCCCAGCTGTTGGTGTATTTTTATTTTACAAGATTATCATCAGACGTGGGCAGAATTTACCATGTTTAGGAAATCATAGGTAAACTAGGATGCTATTTTGACAAATTGATAACCTGCTGTTAGCTTAGATTTAGTCTTTTGCTCATTCGTGCAGTGTTATGTGTTGTATATTAGCTGTTGCACTGTTGGTACCATGATTCCCCCGATGCTGTGAGGAACATTAAAGTGACTTTTGTCCGCCGTCACTTTAGCAGATTAATGAAGCAGCAATGTTGCATATGCAGTGTCTGAATTGGGCTTTAGCTCATTAGCATGTTCCAGGTTTACGATGCGTCTCGCTCCCACTGCTTCTTTGTAGGGGCAGTGGTGGCCTGGTGGTTTGGGTCGCCGGTTCGAGTCCCCGGACTGGTAAGAGGCTGAGGCGGGAAAGTGAGAGTGCGAGTCCGAGCAAAGCCCTCAACCCCTGACTGCTCCTAGTATGTATTAACTATGAACAGGGTGGGTCAAATGCAGAGAAGGAATTTCCCCCGGGGGATCAGTAAAGGTTGGATTACAGGACAAACTTGAATAACGTTGTGTGGATCGTATAGAGCAACTTGGTTTATTTCCCTGTGCATGAACACCAGATTTTTTCAGCACATACACAGTTAATTAACAATTATTTCAGGTCAGCATTGGTGGGTGACAATCAGCTGTTCTAATTCTTAAAATCTGACAATAGAGAATAAATAGTGTGGTATTTTTCCCCATCAAACGTCACGCAGCAGTGCCAGGTGTCTCCAAACTCGCCGCCAGTGAAGCTGCTGCAGGATTTTTTGCAGCTCGATGATGCAGAAATCTCTCCGCTTTAGATGAGACATCACCTGGCAGACAGAACGTACCTACCTGACCATTCAGAGCTGAGTACAACACGCTGTCACCTGCACTTTGGTCCCCGCTGTTGCTTTACCCTTCAGTAATACTTATGTTTCCATGGCGACCCAAAGTGTGCTCATTTTTAGCTCCATTGTGCTCTAATGAAGGCTCGGGCTGCATCCCAGCTGGTGCTGACGTTGACAAACCGACACAGCGGCGTGGTAGCATGACAAACTTTTATTTGCTCGTGATGTTTCGGTGGGAGGTTAATGCCCGGACTCGCTCTGAGCTCGGTCGCTTTGTCTGATGCGGCCGTCTGTGAAGTGAAGCACACCTTGACACGCCTCCTTCCCCCAGCAAGGACAGTCCTGACGCCGTGTCATTAGCGGGAGCACATGTTTCCTCCTCCTGCTCTGGCTCCGTGCCCTGCAAGCAGAAGAGAAAAAACCAGAAAATAACTTCGCTAAATGACGGGACAGAAATAACCTCGCGCACACAAACAAACACACCTGCCACCCACGCACAGCGTCTCCTTGACCTTGCCGTCACATCCTCCTACTTCCCCCGGCCGCTCTGTCGTAAAGGAAAAAGTGAACAATCTGTCGTCTTGTGTGCCGCCTCTCATCCTGCTTTATTTTTCTCTTTTTCCATGTTTCTTCTCCCTCCTCCTCCTCCTCATCATCGTCGTCTTCGCTGCTGTCTCCAGTCCCAGACGGCAGGAGCGGGCCACAGTGACGTGCCTTTGAAACCCGAGGAATTTACCGTCGGAGAATCAACAGGTAAGAAATTGATTGTGTTTCCGAGCGTTCAATCAACACCCTCAGCTTGTCACATCAATCTCCCCCCCTCCCCGCCCGTCACGCTCCCCGCTGATTTCCCTCTAAAGCATATGCTCTCGCTGCGAGCAGGTTGTCGTGCGTCCCCGCAGCATTATTCGTTGTTATTCAGTTTCTGCACAAATCCCCACCGAGGCTCCGGTTCCAGACTGTGATTAGCAGGATTTGACGAGTAACGCCAACCAGCAATTTACTGTAAACGCCGCTTTCGGAAGATTAGACGCCCCAGTACAGAAGCTTTGAGGCGAAAAAACCAGTAGCTATCACAGACTTAAGGATAATCCCGTCTCTGGAAAACACTTGCAGCGGTGATTTCTAGGGATAGACTCTCTGAATAGTACAGTATGTAAAAACACACCAGTTACCTGAATGGAAACACGCTCGCAAACTTCCAGGTTCGTGATCAGCTGCAGGATCTCCACAGAGGGGAACAGTCGAGACCAAACTGCTCCACCTACAGGAGAGGAAAGGAATCAGAAAACACCATTAATGTCTCCACCTGCAGGCAACGTCCGGTACATGTCTATCATGCATGTACCGGACGTTGCATATTTATTTGTTTCATGCAGTCTGGACAAACTACTTCATCACAGGATTGCAACTCAAACTTGGACCCTGTAGCGTAAAATAATTCATAACTTGTCGCACCATGACGTAGCTGCACAGATCATTTGGAGACACACTGGACAGAAAAACATGCTGGCTTTTAAGCGGCAAGATCTGTCCAGTTTTTGTAGGACACCCAGGCACTTTTGGCAAACTCTTTTACATACTACACTCTGGGACACAGCAAATCAGTTTCCTGGCAGAGTGTGTAGTTATTGATACTGGAACGCACCCAATGCTTGAGGCTCATTCAATATAAAATCAGCCAAATCTGCATAAAGCTCCCACCTGACCAGTAAAATCCAACAATTTACTGTCATACTGTGAATATTTTCAGAGTTACAGACTCTCTAAGTATATAGGGGTAAATCAAAATTTCTCCCTTTATAATTCATGCTACTTTTTCTTCATCGGTGTAAAAGCTGTCTCTTATGAATTCTATATACACCAATCAGGCATAACATCTGCCTAATATTGTGTTGGTCCCCCTTATGTGGTCTGAACCATTGGGCCTGGACCAGAGGACCTCTCAGGGGGTCCTATGGGGTCTGGAACCAGGACGTTGGATCCTTTGGGTACTCTGGTTTGTGCAGTGGAGCCTCTGTCAATCCAACTGGTTCCACTGCATCCAGTTGATGCTTGATCACAATGGGCTGTAGGAAGTCTGGAGGTCACATCAACATGTTGGACCATTGTCATATTCCTCAACATGTTCCTGATTGGTTGATGTTGTTTCCATGTGGTGGGGTGCATTTTCATCCAGTGACATTTGGGATTTCCATCAGCATGAGGGAGTGTGTTTGTTGTGGGACAGTGTTTATTTGGGTGTCTAAGGCCTTGTCCACACGTAGCTGGGTATCTCACAAAACAAGGATATCTTTCTACGATTTTTCCTGTCATCCACACCAAAACACAGATTTACGGCATTAAAAACGATTCTTTTAAAAACCTCCGACCAAAGTGAAGATCTGTGAATCCTCCGTTTATGCGTCTGCATGTGGACGTCAATAACCGGAGTTTTGTGTTTCGAAACATCACTACCTGCGACTAAACATGTTCTTACGTCACATATGCGACCTGTGTTTACATTCAGAAACAGTACGGACGCCCTCACAAGGTTTTTGGCGCTGTTTCCTGTGCAGGCGTTTTTTTCTTCCTTGTTTTTACCATATGCTGCTTCACATTCAACAACACAGGCGAAGGACGACGTTAAGGACGGTTATTTTCCATCACTTTGCCATTCGAGAGACGGAAATTCACTCTGATTGGATAGGATTTGGGGAACTACTGCCACCTAGAGGTCTGGCATGCTTATGAATGTGCTTAAAAACAAACTTATGCGGTTAGGTGTGGATGGATTTTTTTCTATAAACAAGGTGGTGTGGACGTAAGTTGTTTTCTAGACGGAGGGGGCAGGATATTGGGTTTTACAAAAACCACGTTTACGTGTGGACGAGGTCTGAGTCTCATCAACACGGATGTTAAAATCCAAGGTTTTCCATCAGAACACCACATAGTACCAATATGATCAATGTTATTCACTTCACCTGTCAGTGATGTTGGGGCTGATCGGTGTGTCTCATACCACTGATGCTCAAAGTTGATTAAAGAGAAAAGTCAATTTAGTCTTTAGACTGTGGCACCTGGAGTGGATTTAGTTGCAGTTTTTAACAGAACTCAAAGGTGTTTTTCACCCCTGAACATTTCATATGTCTGTCTGCTGTATTGATGAAGTTATGAGGCTTAAAAATGATGGAAAAAGTACTTCAAAGGCCTGTAACTCTGAAAATATTCACAGCATGAAGGTCAAACTGTGCATGGCTTCGTCAAATATACGAAGGTTATTGTAGTTAAAGACCAACTACCTTGAATGACTCTTTAATTATTCAGCTTTAGAGGAAGTGCTTCGCCAGGAAGGCCGAGCCGTTTCACCTCGTCTCTAGTGTTTGTGCTAAGCTAGGCTAGCTACATTCGGACTCCTTCAGTTTTACACGAACATTTTACAGGTGTGGCCCCTCCAGAATGAACTATCCTGCTACTAAACAACTTTACACGGTTTCCTGCCTCTCTCTTCGTGCTTCCCGGTGAAGTCGTGCTACGTTTTCTTCTTAAGGTTGTAAAGGACGCTGCTTTGCTTACTCTCGCCGTTTCTCTCTACTTTTCTCTCCCTGCAGGCGTTGTTGAGGGATGCTTCAGTCTGGATAATGTGTTGACAGTTAAAGCGCAAAACAACGGCGACTCGAAGGATGTTTTCAGCCACGTAGTGTGAATTTTCTTTTGTACAGTCTCAATAAATCGTATTTATAAGCAGGATTTATTGACTTTTTCATGTCTTTTAGAAGCTGCTGTAATTATTTAACCGCTATGATAAGATTCAAACAAATGTTGGAGGCCTGTTGTGTCGACTAGCAAACAACAGGTGGTCTTATAATTACTTCCAAAGCTGTGTGTGCATATTCAAAAAGTTAAGCTCCAAGAACAGCACAGCCGGCGCACGTTTCTGGATTCATTTTTTTAACCACCATCTGCTCCGCCGGGCTAAAAACCGTTGAACTTTCCAGGTTGCAAAACATAAAACCTCAAACTGCAGCTTTGAGAAACGCAGCTTGTTGCCTGCAGGTGGCGCAAGTGTCCCAACAGCTTTCAATGTGGATCTTCACAATCTACAGGTCCGATCTGCTGATGTCAGTTTCCACCTGCAGGGTTTTAAAACCGCTGAATCCGCAGTCAAGCGATGCCGGCTGGTTTCGGGTTTTCTTTGTTTCTGCTTTGATATTTTCCCCGCCTGTAATTCGCTCTCGCTTCTGACCCCCAGTCACCCAAAACGACGGGAAGTTCAACGCCCAGCTCTCCAAAGTGACCGCCATCGGACGGACGCGACACGACGAGCTGTAGCCCGTCAGACGTCGGCTTGGACCAATCGGGGCGCCTCGCTGAGCTCTGCCGTCAGCTCCGGGGTCGACGAGGGATGAGGCCAAAACTTAAAGTAGGAAGCTGCCGATGCTGCCGGTGTGTCGGCACATTAATTACCTGCTGTTTTCTTATTGTACCCGGACAGAAAGAATAAAGAAGGCTTCGGTTGAGAATCCAGATTTTGTCCTAGTTATAATTCCGCCCTGAGACGAAGGGCTTCCATAGTTAGTTCACGAGGCTGTAAGATTTACGGGGGAATAATTGTGCTCTGGTGAATGTGAATGTATGGAGGATTGGTGTCTGGGGGCTGCTGCAGTATAGATAACATATTTAGACTAGGTGGGGATTTATCCATCTTGTGTAATCCTGGGAGGAAAGTGAGTAATCCTCAATAACGTCACCACATAAACAAGTACAGCTTCCCTCATTCTGCTCCGAGCTCAAAGAAGCGCTCTTTTTTCTTTATGTGTTCCAGATAAAACTGTAAAAAAACCCACGTTTGATCCCCTCTATCACCAAATTCAGTGAGAAAATGTAGTTTTGTGCTTGTTTTTGGCCACAAGCTGTGATTGTAACGGAGCAGATAGCAGCTTCTTAACGTGACGTTAGGATGAAGATATTCAGGTTGAACATCTGGGATTTGAAATCTTAACCGTCTCAAATCATCAAGTTTTTTTTTACAACAATCTCTGCTCGAACATCTCTGATCTGTCTGCAAGTTTTACAGCATAAAATCTGGATATTTATGAAGATATCTGTGAAATTTTAGCTTGATGTGTCGATTTCTTTTTAAAAAACTGCCCGTTGACTTTCACTTTCAGAGCGTTTTCGCACGTTGAAATTTGAGGCTGTTTGAGCAACGATATCTCAGGAGCTGTTAAAGATGAAAGCCTGAAACTTTCACTGCTATTTCTCATCATGTCATTGATTCGGAATCTGCAATACTGGACGAGTGGCTCAAATAGTCTCCGATTATGGGTGCGTTGAAAATTGAAAAAAATCCAAGCCGTCATGGAGAGTTCCATGTTTGAGCTCACAGTAACAACAAAATGAGAATGCAGAAGTCGGTTAGTGATATGTTCTGAACCACATGTAGCTGCACGGTGGCTCGGTGGTTAGCAGCGTCGCCTCACAGCTAGAAGATCCCCGGTTCGCGTCCCGGTTAGGACACCCGGGATCTTCCTGTGTGGAGTTTGCATGTTCTCCCTGTGCAGCGTGGGTTTTCACCAGCTTCCTCCCACAGTCCAAAAACATGCTGAGGTTAACTGATGATTCTAAATTGTCCGTAGATGTGAATGAGAGTGTGCTTGGTTGTCTGGCTGTGATAGGCTGGATAGCCTTTGCCCGAGTCGGCTGAGATAGACTCCAGCCCCCGTGACCCTACAGAGGATTAAGTGGTGTATAGATAATGGATGGATGGATGTAGCTGCATGTCACAATAATGCAAAACATACAGAATAGTTTTTAATTTGACAAAATTTGTTTAAAAAGTCACTGTCGTTGAGTTTTTGCAGCTACACCAAGCAGGAGAATCCATTTTCCACAATATTCTGAATCGATGTTTGATTGCAGTTGCGAAAGATCAACGAAAAAACTTAAGTATTGCATATTAAAACGTATTCTGTATGTTTTTATTTATGTTACAGTGTCATGCAGCTGTGTACGGCTCAGAAATATCACTAGCCGACTTCTGCGTTACCAGTTTTTTTGTCGATGTGAGCTCAAAGATGGGACTTTTCATGACGGCTCTAATTTGTTTCACCTGCAGTCAGAGATTATTTGAGCCACTTGTCTAATATTGCTGATTCTGAATCAATGACATGATGAGAAAGAACAGTGAAAACTTCAGGCGCTTATCTTTAACAGTTCCCGAGACGTTGTTGTTCAAACAGCCTCAGATTTCAACGTGTAAAAAAAAACGTGCTGAAAGGCAGGTGACGGGCAGTTTTTATAAACGTTCCATCTCGGAAACGATGTCATGTATCAAGCTATAATTCCCCAAATATCTACGTAAATATTCATATTTAAATGTTCAGTATTGCAGGTTGTGAATCGATGACATGATGAGAAATAACAGTGAAAACTAGAGGCTTTTATCTTTAATAGTTCCTGAGCTGAAAGTGGTTCGACGTGCATTTTGGAAAAAAACTTAAGTTTCACACTGTAAAAATGCCCCTCACAAAACAAGGAAAAAAACCTTATTTCAAGGCACTTTTACTTTGAAATAAGTGTAAAAATCTGCCAATAGAACAAGTGAAAATTTGCTTGGTCATATTTCTTGAAATAAGACATGATATTTAGAATTTTGAGGTCTTAAAATTAGCAGGGAAAACTTATTTTAAGCTGTATTTTAGCAGCATTGTCAAGCTGAGGTGTCTTAGAATAAACCAGACATGCTAAAGAATTAAATAGATGTTTGCTTTAATAAGTTTCAGCTTCTTAATCTGAGATGTATTCAACTTATTTTAGTTGTATTATCGTGGCTCTTCTCTAGATTTAAGACCATCTTGTACTTGAAATCAGATCACACAGATTAAGTGAAGCATTCTGAGATATAATGTCTTCTCACAGTTGGCTAGAAATCCTAATATTTAGTGGTGTTTGACAGCATTTGAAGGTGTTGTGTTTTAGGTGAAGCCAGCTATGCCCAAAAGGAGGTGTTTTAACTCAAAAGCAGACATTTGCTTTGTTTTTTTTACACATTTTACACATGCAGCTGTTTTCTGATATGAATTGGTGATTTTCCAATAAAATGCATTTACTTTATTTCTTAAATGCAGATTATTTATCTCATACAAACAACAGCTCAGCTTGAAACATGTATGAAATGAAATGAACCTCGTTTCTGGTAAAATACAACTAAAACAAGATCATTTCAAGATTGTTTGACTTAACAAGATATTTAAGATGCGTTGTCTTAAAACACGTCCCTCCATCTGCTGAAATGTTACCTGGAAAGTGAATTTATCTTAAATCAAGTGGGTTGAGACAATTTGACTAAAAATAAGACGAATAAACTTGGTGAGATGTGGAGTTTTTGCAGTGCAGAGGCTATTTGATCTACTTGTCCAATATTGCAGATTCCAAATCGGTCTAAAATTGAGAAATAACAGTAAAAATGTCAGGTTTTTATCTTTAATAGTTCCTGAGATGCTGTCGTTCAAACAGATTTTATCATGGGAAGCATTTGATACATGGAGGTACCATTTTAAACATCTGCAGTTTATGATAAAAGAAAGTTTTAAGCAAGTCGGAGGTAGTCGAGCAGAAGATCCCGGATGATTTGAGGTGGAATCGCCAAACTGGAGTCACATCGAGTTGGGTGATGCAGCATTTTTAGGGGTTTTATTTCTATTTCAGAGCCTTCAGAGTCACTTTTCCTCCCCTAAATCCTGAAATATGAGTCGTGCACAGACGTCTGGATGATAAAGAGATGAGAGAGCACGTTCTCAAGCCCTTTGCTTTCATGTTTCGGTGCTGCCATGTGTGGATCAGGGAGGATGTCGCGCAGGTTTCAGAGGTGCTTCGTTACCATTACAGGTCACCTTCTCTCTCTGCTCTCTAGTATTTCGAGCGGGGCTTCCTTTATCTGCCTCGCATCGATCGAACCCTCTCAGATCCACACCGGTGTCCGGAGGGTGTTTTCTGGGGGATTGATTTCCAGATTTGAGGGTTTTTGCTCATTAGATTCTGTGTTATGTGTACCTTTTTCACACCTGTCTGGATCCTCTGGCGTCGAGGAAATGCTCCTTTTGTCCCGTCGTCGCCGCCGAGGCTGGTAATAATCACATCCAGATCCTGACCCGGGACAGAAAACACAACATGATGTTACTGATTTCTTTTTTTCTTACTCTGATGATGAAATGTGATGGGAGTTTCAATAAAGCCGTGCTGTCACTCTTCGGGAGATGACTCTGTGTGTGTGTTTTTGTTTTTTTTTTGTCTTATTATGTCAGTCATGATCTGATTGAACCTCCCACAGCCTTGTTAAAGGGTAAACATGAAAAGAGAGGAGAAATTTGAGCGCCAGCGTCGAGGCATTAAATATTCCGAGCACTGCTGGAGCCGGGCCACGGAGCTGGAGAGCATTTTTATTCCCCCATCAGATCCGTACAAAATACCATCATTTTAGCAGCGGCGTTAATGCACTTCCAATTTAGACCACTTTGTAAGCAGCAGAGAAACCCGACACTTGCACAACTCCACGTGAAAATATTAAAACGAGCATTATGAGGAATTTGCCTCTACATGTATTCTGTAAGCGTAGTCAATTAACATATATTGTCCCCGGATAAATGTTTCCATGAGATAAAGAGCTTCCATTGTTTCTTCTTAATTTTCTAGGGGAGGAGAGGCTTTGCAGGGAGGATCGACTAAATCCAGAGGCACATATGGGAACGTATAGAGCGCTGATCTTTGTGGGCTTATAGAGATACAGAGTCAGGAGGGATTTATTCATCTTATGTTAAGCCAAGAGAAAATCTAGATTGTCCTCAAATTTGATACGAGAACTACAGTGCAGCTGCATCATTAAGCCGCGTTTTAATGTAAAATATATCCGTGATTATGTGTTTTATTGTCGGGAAAATCTCTACAACTAGATCTGCAGAGAAACTCCCACAGAGTCTTGTAATTAAGGCGCGTTGTAGCGATGCCGCGGCTCTGATTTCCAGTTTTGTGGCCTTGTGAAGGCAGGAAAAAAAAAAAGTGACACTTTGTTCTCAAGTTGGTTGTTCCGCCGAGTCGAAAGTCTCCGCAGCACAATAGCTCTTTGTTTGTCGTCGGTTCAGGCTGTCGATGGGACTCGGAGCTGCCGCGATGCTGTCATCCGAACCCTGAACACATATCACTACTGTTTACCATCTGGCACCAGTAGAGATGTTTGCTTTCAACTTTTCCCCCCCATCACAGTGCAACCATCAGGAAGATTCGCACACCATCCTGCCAAGAAGTGGCCTAGATTACGATGGCGTGCATTAGGAGGCTTTGATCAGGAGCATTTTTAGCCACGATACCGAGATGATCCACCGTCGTTGGAACTCCGGCAGTCCCTCATCAGAGCTGCTGCTGATGAGGGTTACTCTGACAATGTAGTTCACTGCCTTGAAATGTAGTTTATCTGAAACACTTTGGGGTTACTGCAAGATCAGAGGTGCTGGTCAAGAATGTGCAGTGTTTTTCTTTACTCTCTAGCACACGAAACATGCGTTTAACAAGTGCAAAGAGAGGAAAACGGGTGTTTATGTTTGCAAGATCATGATTAAAGTGAAGCAAAGTTCAGTGCAAATTCTACGGAAGCCCTAAGCGGCCAGGGTCCAACTAAATTTTTTTCGCTCCGTTTTCTCGAGGAAACGAGATAATTCTCCTTCGTTTTCTTGTTATAACGACATAATTTTGTCGTTATAATGAGAAAACAAAATCGTTTTCTCGTGATAACGACATAATTTTCCGGTGAGGTACGAAGCGAAACCAACCCTCCAGACCAGAAGGAGCTCTGCCACCGCTGCACACTACCGACTGAGAGTTCGTTAAAGTTGGAAAGATGTTCACAGATTCAGACTTCCAGCATCAATAACTCATTAGTGACACGTTGTCAAATCATAAACTGTAGTTGCAGTTGATGTCTGCAGTGATTCTGGTGACACTACAGTACAGTAGAGTGAAGTTATTGAATATTTGTGTCGTGTTTCTCTTCGCTGTTGCAGCGGTTTTGAAATTTGCAGACGGTCCCTGGACACTCATCTCCCAGCCGGCTGCTCATAGACACCAGTGTTATTTATGCAGCTTGAAAGACAGCTACTGTTGATAAAGCTGGGCTTGTAGCACATTGTCTACCTGACAACGATGGAAAGAGGCATCGATTATGATTTGACAACGTGTCACTAATGAGTTATTGACGCTGGAAGTCAGAATCTGTGAACATCTTTCCAACTTTAACGAACTCTCAGTCGGTAGTGTGCAGCGGTGGCAGAGCTCCTTCTGGTCTGGAGGGTTGGTTTCACTTTGTACCTCACCAGAAAATAAAGTCGCTATAACGAGAAAACGATTTTGTTATAACGACAAAATTATGTCGTTATAACGAGAAAACGGAGCGAAAAAATTAAGTTGGACCATGGCCGTTTAGGGCTTCCGTAAAATTCTAATGCTCAGTTATGAACAATAAATAGAGTTGATGGAACTTTATATGCATGACTTAGCAGAAAACTGCTGCTGCAAGAACATATTAAATATGCAATAAAAAAGTGGTTCTTTAGTGGTTTTTATTGCATGTAAGAGTGTAAATAATGCAGCATTTGCATGTTAATGTCGCCTAAAGTCTCTCGTCATGAAGCTTTGTCCTCCAGAAAGCATCAAGACCCAGTTTTTCCTCGACTTCGGCATCAAACCGAGCAAACAAGATGGAGCTCTGTGAGTTTAAAGTTCCAGAGAACATTTTGTTGTGCAGCTAATCTCCTTAAGATAAAAAAATGTCACCTCCTCACACGCTGTCACTTTTCTGTTTCCCCACAGCAGCATGAAATGGGCAGAAAAGATGGAAACAACAATAATGTAAATCCGCACTGCTGCACAGGAAGTTGGCTCAGGTACCAACAAGACGAAGGTTGTTGGAAAATGTAAAAGTTTCCAGACATGTACGGCCTTGGACAGAGATAAACGACCAAAAAATGTTATATGTATACAGTCTTCCCTCGCCATATTATATAATTTTGCATCACGGATTAAGAAGAATATTAAATCGAAATAAAACACGTAGCGTCGACGGTCCGTGTACGTTGCGGCCATTCGTTTTCTTATTTTGAGATTTCAAAATAAAAACAAAAAATAAACCGTTTCCCGTTTTTTTCAGTGATAATACAAAATGAAAAAGGGAAAACGGGCCTTAATTCACTATCCATTATCCATTATCCGATTTAATTAGATCTGTTTGTAAATGGAAATTAAAATTAAAAAACTGCAGAAAACTTATTTCTCTACTTCCTGTTGGTTTTGGCTCCGTGACCCGTCTGACTTCTGATGAGGAAGGATCTGGTATCTAAAGCTCCAGTGTTAGCTCACTGTTAGCAGACCTTGCTGTGTGCCGTGGCCTGATGAAGACCCACTGTGGGGTCCAAACGTTGCTTGGCTCACATTGTTCACTATTTCACAGTGGACTTTTCACCAGCGTGGGGTTTATTTGTCCCTTTGGAGGGACCTTGTGGTGCCGCTAGCTCTGCCGCTAGCGCTAAATCGCTAGCGTTCGGCTGCTTTTCGGAACGTTTTTGGGGAGGTTTGGAGGTTTTCTGTTACTTTAGCTTTACCAGAAAGCAAAGTAGTGATTTAGCGCTAGCGGCGGAGCTAGTGCTAAATCGCTAGCTCCTCTTCAGAAGTCAGACGGGTCACGGAGCCAAAACCAACAGGAAATAGAGAAATAAGTTTTCCACGGGTGTATTTTAATGTTAATTTCCATTTACAAACACATCTAATTAAATCGAATAACGGATAGTGGATAATGAATTAGGGCCCGTTTTCCGTTTTTCATTTTGTATTATCACTGAAAAAAAGGGAAACTGTTTATTCTTCGTTTTTATTTTGAAACCTATAAATAAGAAAACGAATGGCCGCGACGTACACAGACCGTCGACAAAGACTCGCACATATGGAAAACGCAGCTACGGCCGCTTCCTCTTGAGCAAGTTTGCCCACGTGAGATGGTACACGGCACGCTATTGGCTGATGGATGGGAGACGACCAATCAGAGCGCTGCGTTCTGTATCCTGGGCTCTGATTGGCTCAGTGACCGTAGCATAAGTCTCCTCCGTCTCCCGTGTACAGCAGCGTTCAGCATCTGGCCTTGTCCATTTCACATCGACGTCTGATCGCTTTTCGTAAAAAATACGATGTCGCCCAAACGTTTTGCGCCTTCTAAGGCTTCTGGCACCGAACCCAAGCATGGGGAGGGTTTAAAAAGCCTTAAAATATATATAAAAAATAAAATAAATACAAGGTCGCTACTTCACGGATTTTCACCTATCATGGGGGGTTCTGGAACCAAACCCCCGAGACAGACGAGGGACCACAGTAAACATATAACTGGTGCTGTAAATTGGCTCTACTCAGCGTCTTCTTGATTAAACCTGCTTAACAAGCTGGTAACTGCACTGTAAAACATCGTAAAGGAATTAATTTAGTCGAATCAACTCATCTTTTCTAGTTTACTTCTTGGAAATGAGGGAGATTTTGCTCATTTTTGGTTAATTGAACTTGAAATGTGTAATTTTTGCTTTCAGATCACCTTCGAGCTTAAAAACACGAGTTCTTTAAAATGAGTTGAATGAACGAACGTCAGAGAATTCAGTCAATTCATTAAGGTAAGTTGATGGGAAACAAAACTAGCATATAAGCAGATTTCCCAGGACGCCCTGTTAGAGAGTTAAAACTCACCAGAAATTCAAGTTTTTGGAAGTTTAAGAAAACAGACGTGGTGGAAACCTGCCGTGTGTCTTTGTTAGAATAAGTTCCGGTTGTTTCTTTTCATAATAATCCAAATAAATCAAACCGTGACGAATGCTGGCTCTGAATTCACTTTCCAAACCTGTAGACTTGTAATTTATCTCACTGTAAGTGTTGGAGTCGGTGCAAAGACAACTCGTGAGGCTGCTGAGGCTGTAAGTTCTCAAAATCTAGATTAAATGAAGAAGAAACTCCATAAACATAGAAACGTAAAAGCAAGTCTGTGTGTCACCTTTGCGTTTACGTTGCTAATTGATTGAACATCTTGAGCTTATTGAACTGTTTTTTCTCAAGTTAAGTTAATTTAACTCAGCTAGTTTCACACTTTCACGACTTAAAGGACGACTTTGAACTAATTAATCTACTTAATTGCACTTAACTTGCATTTATAAGGCAGCAGGGGAGCTTTATTTATATGCTAGTTGTCCATTTATTTAACACTTATGCATGTCGGTTTAATGACTTTCATCTTCCTCAGCCTGTTTGAGTGCAGTTTGCATGACGTTAATAGTAAACGGGTCAAAGGAGAAAGGTTTGAGGTCCATCTAAGGAGAAATGTTTTCATCTCTAGAAGGTTTTTTGTCCTTGGAAAGTTGGACTCACTGATAAAACTGTGGTTACTGTCCAGTTTTCTGTTCACTATAAATGCTGTTACATTTGTGCTTTTCCTTCGAGAACCTCGTCGAACTCTGTTGTTCTCCAAAGTGTTGTTTGTGTTTCAGCTGTGGCAGTTTTCCACGACGGCTTTCCACTGCAGGAATGTGGTGCAAATATTTACAGGAACAGATGCCATGATCGGCCTTCTGAGCTTTTCCTCGACAGCCGCGACCACAACATGAACTCAGAGTGCAACAAAACAACAAGAAATCGTCCCTGGATGTAGCTGTAGGTTCATGTAGGAAACAGAACAATGGATGTTTGCTGTGTTAGGCAGCCCCTCCAGGAATTTGCGATGCTGTAATCGCAAAAATTAACGCAAATTCAACCAATCTCCATGAATTCTGCGTGACCTTAAAATTTCATCCAATCACCGCGACTTTTCCGCAATTTTGTCCCGCCTCCCGTGAGTTCCACAAATCACAGCAGTCCCCAGTAATGCACGTACATCACCGGATTCACTTCCTTGTTTATGGTTTGAAGATACAGATACGTATGCAACAAAAACTACTGCAGAACAATTCCCTGATGTTCTTCACCAAAGCGGAGCTAAACTGTTTTCACCCCGTGGAATATTGAGGTGGAACACAAACCAAAACCATCCACTGACAAACACTTTTCTACCGTAAACATATCAGGAGAATGGGTGAAACCAGCGGACCACAGACCAGACAAACCACCGTGATGAAGCTGTTGCATCCAGATCTGTGGCAGCACTGAAACAATGAAGGTCAGTTAGATTCATTAACTGACGTGACGAGCTGTGAGCGTGTGTGTGTGTGAACACGCGTGTGCCAGGATGTGGAATTAACTTTTTAAACTTTTAACATTTTTAATGAATTTTACAAAACAAAGAAGAAAATGCAACTTTTTAGCAATTTTTTACCGTCTCCCGCAATTTTATCGCAACAAATACGCTTCAAACATCGCAACCTACATTGCAACTTTTTAGATAAGCTGCTGCAAATTCAAACATTTTAGGAGCAACAATCTGGAAAAACACCCACGAAATCCTGGAGGGACTTGTTAGAATACATGTAGAGTTTTAGGTTGATGATGGTGACGCTGGAGAGGAGAAGACTGACACTGGACGAGGACATCAGGAGCCGAAAAATGGCGATTGTTGTCCTTTAATGAGATTAACCAATCAGCATTTAGATCTGCGCAGCATTTCTTCAGGGTCTACGGTTCTTGCAGTGAAGAAAGAAACCTTTATTTGTCATGAATACGTTTTTACAGCATTGTGAAATGTTTGTTTTCGCGTATCACAGTTGGGGTCAGAGCGCAGGGTCAGCCATGGTGCGGTAGAGTTAAGGGCCTTGCTCAAGGGCCCAACTATGGCCGCATTGGGGTTCGATCCTCTGACCTTCTGATTGGTAGCCCAGAGACTTAACCGCTGCACCACCACTGCCCCCTAGAACACCCACAAAGGCTCGAACCACCACAAAACAAGCTCCGTCAGTGAAAAGGAATCATCCAGCCATGACTCCTTAATGTCTATGTTTACTGTCAGTGCCATAGATATATATTTGTTTCAGAGTGCTGCATGAACATCTGTATGGTTTTTCTTGTTACCAGAGTGGTGACCCTGACAGATGTTGTGATGTCCAGTGTTTCATACGGACTCAAGAAATTTCTAATATCTGAGACATCAAGTAATACAAACAAAACTATGATACACCCCATAACACTGAGGCTCAAAGCTAAAAAAAAAACGAGATCCAGTCTTTAGATTGTGACTCCTGGAGTGGATGTAAAACTAATCAAAGTTGTTTCTCAACCCTGAAAATTTCATCCGTACTAATGAAGTTATGGAGCTCAGAAATTATGGAAAAAGTCTATTAAAAAGTGTGAAATTTGGACCCACCTCTATGTACTTCAGGAACTCTAACTTATGTAAAACGTTGCATGGATTCATTAAATATATTAAAGTTATTATACATAAAAAATAAGCTGATTCTGAGGAGGTCAGGCGGGAACTTTTTTCAGATTTTTCTCGTGAAACCACCCTTGGTATTTACTCTTATATCAGTCTTCTTTTAATGTTTTTTTGCATTTGTTTTTCATTAAATAACAATCCAAGTGAATAAAAACAGGTATGTGCTGTGTTTGAGCAACTCTAGCAACTGTTTCAGGCGCTCTTGCTGCCAGATTTTCAGTTTTTTTTACAGTTTATTTTTGTGCACAGCCAGGTGGAGAGAGTAATTGGTGGGTCAAAGCACTGAGAGATGAACTAACACACTGTTGGTTTTGGGTTTTTTTCATTGGATTTGCTGACAGTGAGAGAAAAAAATATAGAATAACCTCGGCTTTTCTTCCTTTTTTAAAAGGGTAAATTAAAGCAACATTTCAGAGGGGACGGCTTCGGATGACCTAAATGAATGAGCCATCGATCTGCTGCGCTGCGTTTATGTAATCAATCCTCTGCTCTCTGCACACCTGCCCCCCCCGTTTCTGTCTCTGCATCTCCTGACATTTGGAGGGGAACAGATGGAGATTGCGGCCGGGTCGGTCAGGCCAGAGGCAGCAGAGGAGATGGGATTTTTCTAACACCAGGGGCCCGGTGAAGGGTACGACGATCGGCCAGCTGCCCCCTGCCTCCCCTGGCACTCCCCCCGGTGACCCAGTCGGCTCGCAGCCACTCGGCCTACTCGGTTCATATCATGCTAGCCTACTCGCTCCTATTACAAGACCTTTTTCTCGGCTCTGGATCTATCACAGATCTCTGACCTCGCTGCTTCCCCCACATGAGCTCTCCACGCTGCTGAGTCTGAGAGTTTCTCGTTATAGCGTCCTGACAGCAATCATCTTCCCCAGACGAAGCTGATACATGTGAGTGGAAGCGTCTGGCTGCACCGAGTGAAGAGCACTAAAGTAATGAGCTCTTACTTTGCCTTGTCATCTTGCAATAATTACAGTTTCCCGCACATTTCCATCTATTTCTACCTTCGCCTTTGCCCTTTAACTGAAAAACGGAGCGCAGCAAGAACATCTGTATGGTTTCTCTTGTTACAAGAGCAGTGACCCTGACAGATGTTGTGTTGCCCTGTGTGTGTCCGGTGTGGATTTAAAATGTTTTTAATTTCTA
The DNA here is from genome assembly GCA_024666655.1 of Dascyllus trimaculatus. Taxonomy (NCBI): domain Eukaryota; kingdom Metazoa; phylum Chordata; class Actinopteri; family Pomacentridae; genus Dascyllus; species Dascyllus trimaculatus. Next base: position 32,620,309 of record CM045446.1, read on the forward strand.
TTTCACTGAGTCACAGAAACAGGCATTGGTGCCCTGAATTTGTTGACTGTTTTATGATAATTCACTGGAGAAAACCTGAAAATTGTTGCAGAAATTTCATGTCTCTTTCCTGCAATTATGAAAATTATAAAAGCTCAAAAACCCTGAAAAGTGAATTACATTTCTGATAATTCACTGGAGAAAACTTTAAAAACTTTAATTTCATGTTTCACTTCTGCACTTCTTCAGTTATAAAAGCTCAAAAACGCTCGAAAAAGTAACCAAATCCTTCCATTTGTGCCTTTGCTCTTTAATGGGAACATCTGTATGGTTTCTCTTGTTACCAGAGCAGTGACCCCAACAGATGTTGTGATTCCCTGTCCATGTCCAGTGCTCTGTATGAAGTTATAATATCTATGACACTGGGTCATAGAAACAAGCATTGGTTCCCAGGTTTTGGTTTTCTGTTTTCAAAGGTATTCACTGGATCATACTTTAAAAACTGTTTCAGAAATTTCACGTGTCTCTCCTGCACTTTTGTAGTTATGAAACCTCAAACGTGCTAGGAAAAGTAACATGAAATAGAATTACTTTTGCAATAATTATGAGTTCCAGCTATTCCCCCCTTCGCCTTTAACTGAGACATAGAGTGTGGCGAAGCATCTGTATGGTTTCTCTTGTTACCAGAGCACTGACCCCGACAGATGTTGTGATGCCCTGTGCATGTCCAGAGGATTTCTATTATCCGTGACATTGAGTCATAGAAACAACCATCAAAACCTTGGATTTGTTTTATGTTTTCTGATAATTCACTGGAGAAAAATTTTAAAAACTGTTTCACAAATATCACGTCTCTCTCCTGCTTTTATGTCACTATGAAAGCTCAAAAATACTGGCAAAAGTCAGCAAAATACAATTATTTTTGCCTTGTCATCGTGCAATTAAGTACAATTACTGCACGATATAATTATATATTTGTTTTGAAGTGCTGCGTGAACATCTGTATGGTTTTTCTTGTTAACAGAGTGGTGACCCTGACAGATGTTGTGATGTCCAGTGTTTAATACAGACTCGAGAAATTTTTAATATCTGAGACATCAAGTAATACAAACAAGCACTTGTACCCAGGATTTGTTTTCTGTTTTCTAATAATTCACTAGAGAAAGCTTTACTTTCATGTGTCTCTCCTGCACTTATGAAGTTATTAAACCTCAAAAAAGCTGGAAAAAGTCAGCAAAATAATTGTATTTATTTATTTGCCCTTTAACTTAGCAATAAAGTGCAGCATGAACATCTGTATGGTTTCTCTTGTTACCAGAGCCAGATGTTATGATGCCCTGTGTATGTCCAGTGTTCTATATGGAGTCAAAAGATTTCTAATGTCTGTGTCACAGAGTCATAGAAACAAGCACTGGTACAGGATTCGTTTTCTCATAATTCACTGGAGAAAACTTTAAAAACTTTAATGTCCTTTGTCACTCCTGCACTTGTGAAGTTATGAAAGCTCAAAAATGCTGGAAAAAGTCAGTAAAATACTTCTGTTTCTTTCTTTGCCCTTTAACTCAGCGATAAAGTGCCCCAAGAACATCTGTATGGTTTCTCTTGTTACCAGAGCCAGATGTTATGATGCCCTGTGTATGTCTAGTGTTCTGTATGGACTCAGGAGATTTGTATAAAAGCAGAATCAAGCTGTTCTCACTGACACACTCACCTCAAGTTGTGTCTGCGTCCCGTCATCTTGGAAACTTGGTCTCAGCTCAGCTCGGCGAGCCTTGAATCGCCCTCCTCCCGTGCAGACTAACGGCTGGTGCTGTGAATGTGTTCGGTCGGCCTCCCCCCTCCTGCTCACACTGTGGTCGAGAGCAGCCTTCTCTTCTCGGGGTACGGCGGAGCCTCCCGGGGCTCCTTCACCTTCTTTGTTTGCTCGGAGAGTCTGTGGTGGGGGTACGGCGGCGGTTTGCGACCCCTGCGGCCTTGTGCTGCAGGTGGTTTGGCTGCAGAGGCGGCGCTCAGGTGTGGAGGTCCTGCTGCTCGCTGCACTTTGATTGAGTCGGTGGGTGGGCGGCTGTCAGATGGGCTCTGTGGAGTCTCTATGATGACGGAGGGGCTGAGGGCTGGAGGTGGGTGAGGCTTCGGAGATGGAGGGGAGACCTTGACAGAGGAGGAAGCCCCGGGGGAGGGAGGCTGAGAACCGGGGCTGCCGGGAGGATGGAGGTTTACGGTGAGAGGGGAGAGACCAGGAGTGGGAGGCCGAACTGGGAGGCTTCTTTGTGGAGACAGATCGTGGGATGTGAGGTTACTGGTGCACTGCAGCAGCCCACCCTGTCTGGGAGGAGATCCTACTCTGCAGGTGAAGCGGAGAGTCCGAGTCCTCTCCGATAAAACCCCAGAAGTTATCGGGCCCAGCTGCACAGGAGACTGGCTCCTGCAGTGGTGGTTCCTCCGGAGGAAGCCAGATGAGTCTGTGGATCCTGGCAGGTTTTCAGGCTCGGAGGGCCTCTGGAGGGAGCTGCCCACCGTCACCTCGCTGGAGCTGGAACCTGAGCTGTAGCTGCTGTCGCTGGGAGGCTTGGCTCCGTCTCCTCCGTCCTCCTGCTGCTCCTCCTCGTTCAGATCAATGGCCGAGGTTAGATAGTCAATCTGCTGCACCACCTAGAAATACACAGGGATTGATTGAAGAGTGAATACATGACACATCAATCAGTGTCTCCCACCTGACCCCCTCAGAATCAGCAGATTTTACAAAGATAAATGCAAAAATCATAAAAAATATCACCCCTACAACAATAAGAAGCACTAAATGTAATGTATCCAGACACTAAATAAACATAATCACAGCTATTCTGTATAAAAATCTGACAAATTTCCCACCAGACCTCCTCAGAATGAGATGTAACTTTAGTATATTTAATGAAGCCGTGCAAAGTTTTACCTTCATACTAGGAAGTTGCTGCAACCAATTAAAGCAGCCAAAGCGATGAAGAGACGATGAAAGGATCATTTTTACCTGCATTTGACACCAGGATCATCTAATACAGTGGTTCTCAACTGGTGGGTCAGGACCCAAAAGTGGGTTGCGAAGCCATTTTTAGAGGGTCGCAGAAGCATGACCCTCAAAAAGTAGTAATATAAAGTCTTTTACTTTAAAGGACGTGTCTGTTATGACACGGTTTGCTTTCAATAGCAGGATATTTAGTGGTGGTGACTCCAGTAGTTGCCCACTATTAACCTCTAGATCTGTCTCTGCCAGCTTATTGGAGAAATTTATGCTAAAAATGTGTCAAAAATGAACCAAAGTGTGCTCAGAATCTGTGAAAATGGGCCAAAATATGCCCAAAAACTTGGAAAAAGTGTCCCTATGAGCAAAAAATAAGCCAAAATTTTCCAAAGCTGTATCAAAATGCATTGAGGCGACACCCAAATAACCTTTAATTTGTTAACAGGAACAGCAAACTTCAAAAATTTAGGTTGCAACCGTCATTAATAGAGATATAGTGGGTCCTGAGGCTGGACCAGTTGAGAACCACTGATCTAATAGACACGATTCCTGCTGTGTAAAAAGCTCAGATTTCTACCCACTATGTACTTCAGAGGCCTGTAACTCTGAAAATATTCATAGTATGAACCCAAAATTTTGCATGGAGTCATCAAATATACAAAAGTTATTGCTCAAAAATTAAAAATCTGCAGAATTTCAAGGAGTCAGGTGGGAACTGTTGTCAGATTTGGTTGGTTTTACATGGAATAATCCGAATACAGTCGGTATCATTGTCGTCATTCCCTCAGCCTGTAGTACTACTGCTTACTACAGGCTGAGTAAGCAGTAGTACGACTCGGCCTGCAGTAACAGATGCTGTCGTCAGAGTAATCTCAGCTGGAGCTCAAAAGGCTTTCAGTTTTTCACAGCAGGCTTTAACTCTCACCCAGAAAGGGCTTAATGGAAAACCAGTTGCATCTAATTTGACCCACATGGACTTAAAGTCACTAAATCACAACTTCTGCTGCTCTAGTTTTACTGTGAACCTCCGATTTTTAAGAGAGTACTTCAATAACTACGCCTGAAGTTGCTTATTATGAATATTTTGGGGTTGTTTTTTTCTTTCCAGTGATTATTTAGTCTTGAAAATAGTGACAAATGTTGGATATGATGTGAAATCTGCTAATTTAACCTCAAAATTCTTCATGCTGAAGGAATCAGAGAAGCAGATTCTTATAATTGAGCCACTGGGAACCGATCATATTTGGTGTTTTTCTTGATTAATGATCGACCAACTTAGAATTACTAAGCGCTCGCTTAATCTTTATGCGGTTCAATGACGAGCTGTAATTTTCGCCTTAACAACAGGAAGGAGGGACGAAGCGACAGGAAGTGAAGAAAAAGACAGAAAAGATTCTTTATATTGTGTTTTCATGAGCTCGAAAACTGAAGCCACCCGGACAAGAGATCAGAGAAAACATCTAAGAAACATCTGTGTATTAAAATATATTTTAACAGAAATGAGCCATATTGTTTGATTCATGGGTGTATTTTCCGTTTTTTTACATTTTCAAATTTCACTATCTAGTTGATGTGATTGTTGTCATGTCTCAAATTATGTTTAGAGATGAGAAAAAAACATCTATAAATGAACATATATGGATTAATTTAAAGTCTGTTTTTATCACAGAATAGCTTTTGTTACAGTGGGGGCATTGTAAATTAACAGATATTTTAATTTAATACATATTACTGTACTTTAATGAGCTGCTGGTACTTTTTCTGCCATTTTTATTCTATTTTTTGTAACATTTGCAGTTTTTATGCTGCAGATAAACCGTTAAACAAAAGCAAATGTCCAGTTTTTATTGCAAATTTACATTTAACAACAGGAAAACATCCTGTTTATGCAGACTTTACTTAGAAATTCCAGTTTATTACACTACAGATACCCCCAAGAAAAACTGACTTTTCTGTTTTTATTTTTACAAAAATGTCCTTTTACTGCTTTTTACTAGGTGTTAAACTTTCTCTACATAGTAAAAGAAATATTAAAAGTTTGTGTAAATGTTAAAGTTTTTGCAACAACAAAGGATTAAACTACTGTTTGCAGAATTTAGATGAGCGTCCTTCTAATGCTTTTATGAAAACTGTAAAAGAGCAGCGACATTTTGGCTGGGCTCCAAAAAAATAGTGTAAAATAACAGAAAATAGCTATTTCATAAAAATACAGTAATTTTCTGTAATTAAAAATAACTTTCTAGCCTTAAGTTTACATGCGATTTTGTGTATTTAGGGGATTTTTAATATTTAATGAGCAAAATTTACATATGTAAAAACAATTACAGTCGATAGATGCATGAAAACATAACGATAAAAACTGTATTATTCCAGATTACCTCTGCAGATAGTTATTATGCCACATTTTTGTTGTGAAAATATCTGTAATTACACAAGATATACCTTATTTGATAAATATATATACGCAAAATTACACAAGCAACCCTTCTTTATGTAATTTTACAAAATATTTTACAGTGCTAAACTTGAATTTAACAGTTTTAATCCGTTCTATAAACAGGAAATATTGATTAAATTAAAATGCATTTTTATAGTTGTTCACATTGATATTACACGTGCACATTCATGGTCTACTGGGGCAAATTTGGGTGTTTTTTAATGTTTAAAAAATGCTGAGAACAACATAAACTTCTTGTAAAATGACAAATTTCTATTACTGTGTAGCTGCATTTCCTTAAAGGAGCTCTGAGCCTGGAACACATGAACGTCTGCACACATGCAAGCACCAGGCGGTCACGTGCACGCCTGGTACATGTTGGAGAAAATGACGCTGGGGAAAATGCTTGACCCAACTCACCACCTGCTCGATGTGCACAGATAAATCAAATCCTCGCCGTCGCTGGATGAAGGTTTTTTTTTTTCATTCTCTGTGTTCAACAACATCCTTGCTGATGTCAAAGGATGACCTGATTTGTCTTTTTTTTTTTTTTTTCGTGCGAGTGCATTTTCATTTTACTTTGAAGTGCGGCATGTAAATGCACATCGAGTGACTCTGGGCAGGTGATGCTTGTTAACGTCAGGAATCAGAGGAGATAAAAGAGCAGAGGACTCTGGTTTTCATCTTCTGCTGCACGGTGTTTGTTAAAAACAATGCTTTCTGACCCCTGAGGTCTGCACACACAGAGCCGAGGAACATGTTGTAAACAGTTATTTAAGTTTTATTTAACTCTAAGTTCAGTTTCTGATGCCTTTGATTTCTCTCACGTTCATGTGCCAGCTTGCTTTTCTGATGTTCTGCTCTCTTTAGTGTTGCTATATTATTTGTACAGTCTAAAACGCTTTAAAGGCTCACTACAATCCCTTTTATAGCAGTGATTGACTATTAAACAAACCGAGGCTTGCTGCTCATGCAACAGAATGATAAAACGGAGGCTTTGAAATAAATATGTGACCAAAGTCTTCTCTGGTGCCTTATCTTCCTTTGATCTGCTGTCTCTGTTGTGAAAATTTGGGATTCTCCATTACAGTGGCTGCTTTCTGCCCGTCGTCCTTCCCATTCTTTTATTTTCTACGCAGCATATATGCTCTTTCATCAGCGCCGTATTAATAACTGTCACACAAAATCTGGCCGCCCGGATGATGAGGTTGCTACCTCGGGCTTTAGCTGTGACCCCGCAGACGCAGATCAAAATGCCAAGAGGCGAGATCCACGTGTCGCTTTCACCGGATGAGGCAGAGATACTCCGACATAAATGGATTATAAAAAGCGTCGGACGCCATCCAGCTGTGCCCGGAGCAGCATCTGTCCATAAGGAGGGGGAGTGGAGGCAGAGATGAGCGGGGAGGTTCGAGGAGGCTTGGCCTGATGTCACACAGCATCATCTCAGCAAACCTCCGAATGCACCAGTTAAACGGGGCATAGCTATTGTCTCAGTCACCTCTGTGGAAACCGAGCCAAGTGCCGGGTTCGTCTGCAGACCGACGACAGAAACAGTTCGCTGCCGACTTTTTAATGCATGTTAAATTCTGCTGAGGACGTGCATTTGTATTCCGGCCTGTTATCTGTAAGCCCTCAAGGTTCTTTAGCATAAGTGTGAACATTTCCAGCATGAGGGAAATGTCTGGATTGTTGTGAGAGGATGCTGCAACTTCTCTGGCCTTATTCTGAACCGATTTGTTTTCCTCCAGTTCTGGGAAAAATAATTAGAGACACTAGAGGGTTTTTATTTTGTAGGTTCTCAGTCACAGAGGTCATAGTCTTGCTGGTGTAAAGAAACCAGACTTTAAACCTAAAAAACCTGAGAACCTAAGAAACCTAAGAGCCTAAAAAACAGCTGGAAGGTGAAACGTCTTGATGGGATCTTCAGTAAGAAGCAGCTGGTATTCTCTTCTAGGTTCTTGAGGATGTCTTACCTTCATCCAAGAGAGTGAAACATCTTAAAGAACCTAAAAAACAAGACCCTAAAGATCAGCTTAACTTCTCTTTTAGGTTCTTGATGACGTTTCACCTTCACTGCCTCTTGAAAGAAGGTAGAAACATCTTGAAGAACCTAAAAGCTGCAAGTTCCTAGGGTTGTCTTTTAGGTTCTTCAAGATGTTTAACCTCCATACAAGATGGTGAAACAACTTAAAGCATCTAAAATAGCCTAAAACGAAATACATAAAAGGCCTAAGAACCTACAGTACAACATAAGAACCTAAGAAAGGTCAAAATTAAGAAACCTAAGAACTTAAGAAACCCAACAACCTAAGAAACCAAAGAACCTGTACAGAAGCAGGACTCCTCTTGTAGGTTCTTCATCCCAAACATTTCTTACATCTTGGTTGAATCATCTTCGAGAGCCTACACCTAAGAAACCTTTACAGAACCTTAAAAGTAACTGAGCCTCTCTTTGAGGTTCTTGAAGATGCTGACCATCATCCAAGACACAAAAAACCTCTCAAAGAACCCAAGAACAAACAGAAGACCTCAAAAGCAGAGGAACCTAAGAAGACGTTGAATTTTTCTTTTAGGTTCTTGGAAAATGAAGCTAAAACATCCTCAAGAACCGACACAAGCCTTAACTTTAAAGCCTAAAAAGCCAGAGAACCTAAGAAAACCTTAGAACCTAAAAAGGAGCTGGACTTCTCTTATAGGTTCTTGCTTTTTGGATAAAAGGGAAACGTCTTGAAGAACTTAAAAGAGCCCAAACCTAAGAAGAACAACCTAAAAAGCAGCTGGACTTCTCTTTTCGGTTCATGAAGCGTCTTCAAGATCCTAAAAGAGAAGTCCAGCTGCTTTTAAGTGAAGTTCTCGGCTTCTGTCTTGTTGCATCTTTAACATTCTTTCCTCTAAACTCTGCAGAACCAACAAACGTCGTTACGTTACCTCCTTCATCTCCTGGTGAACGTCCCTCAGCGCTTTCAGAACCTGCTCCAGGTTGTCCACCACCCGTTTAATCTGGTTCCGAACCACCTTCCTGCTGCATCCCGCCTCCTTCTTCACCGACTCCCCTTCCTTGTTGGGTCTGGGCTGCACCCACGTCTGGTTCTGTCCCAGGATTGCGAGCCACTCCGAGTTGGGCCTCCGGGGGCCTCGCAGCGTCGTGGTGCAGCCCAGGCCTCTGTGGGGAACCTCGGTGGAGAAGATGACTCCGTTCAGAGGTCCATTGAAGCCCTCCACGGGGGGTTCCCTCAGGTCCCTCTGGCTCTGGGAGCTCCTGCTGTGTTTGTTGATGTAGCTGAAGCTGGAACTGAAGCTCTGCTGCTTCTCCACCAGTCCCTGAGTGTCTGAGCTCAGCCAGCTGGAGGACCGGAGCTCTCTGTGGTGGTAGGAGGTGTTTCCATCCCACACCTTCCCCTTCCGGTCCTCCATCACAGCAGGCGCCTTGCAGTTTGTCTCCTCGGTGAGCAGTGCAGTAAGAGGAACTGGAGGAGGTCCCACCAGAGGCCCATATTTTCTCCCTGAAGTCCCATCGTTCTGCGAGCGCCTCAGGCTCAGGTGGTTCTTAACTAAAGTGTGGTTCTCCTGAGGGGTGGAGGAGGCATCGCCCTGAGGTCCGTCCCCTGAGCTGATCTCTGCGCTGGACTCTTTGGTTTGCTTCCACCTGGCTGGACTCTCCTCCCTCTGCTTCAGGATGTGGTGCCCCCTCAGCACCACCGGCAGCATCCTCGCCATCCCCACGCCATTGCACCGGAGCTCAGCCTTCTTCGCCCGCTCCTTCCCCTGGATGGAGAAGAACCCGATGCCTTTGGCTCTCTCCAGCGGGGTCAGGCTGTTCCGGGCCTCGGGGCCGGATTTGAACGGTCCGTTGAGCCCCAGGTCACTGCTGTGGTGCGGCTTCAGACTACTGCGCAGCCACGGGATGAAGTGAGGGGTGTGGGGCTTGAAGCCTTTCTGCTCCTTGGATACCGGAGCCCCGCTGTCAGAGAACATAGTGATGGATGATGTCCAGCAGAATCACAGAACGAAGGAGAACAGGAGGACTTCCCCCTCTTCTTCCATGAGCCTCCTCCTGTCTTTGCCATGAACACCAGCTCTCTGATCTTCTCCTTCTCCCACTCTGCCTCCAAAACTTTTTTCAGCCACCCACCCACTCCTCTTTTTCCTGCTGGAGCCTGATTATCTTATGCCTTTTTTTTCCTTTCTCCACCTTCGGTTCGCGCCTCTCCTCCCTCCTCGGTTGTGGAGCTCCGGAGCCCCTCACCCCCTCACCGGCCGGCCTCTGAGCAGCCGAGGGGCCTCTCCGGTGTCGGTCTTCTCTCTCCGGCTGCCGTCGTCTCTCTGGCTCGGCAGCAGTGGAGGTTTGTACGTCGCTCTCTCTCTCCCCCCCGCACTGCGCTGCTCTGCCTCCTATCCTCTCGCTCTTTCTTCCTCCCACTCCCTCTCGCTGCTATTACTCCCTTCCTCTATTTCCCTCTCCTCTCTCTCCCCATCCTCCGTCTCCTCCTTATCGCCCTCGTCGCTCTGCAACTCCTTTTGACACTGTTTTCCTGCCCCACCTCCAATTTGCCAGAAGTTCAATCAGCGCTATTAATCCCCCCGAATGTGTGCCCACGTGATGCCTCATCTGATTACTCCTTCCCCCGGCTCAGCCCCTCACAATTAAATGCTGCTTAGGACACCAGAGGGGGTTTAAAGGAACAGGGGTGGATGGCAGCAGGAAGGGATGCGGAGGGAGGGGGGGGCACATAATTGCGACCTACGAGATCAGAGATCAGCAGCAGTTTGACAGAAACTACAAGCTGCTCCACTCCAAACGGCAGCCTGCTTCTCCCCACAGCTTATTGTAACTGTCAGCAAATAGTGTCACGTTACATCCCAGTTGTTTTTTTTTCTTCTTCCTGTTTTTATTTTCTGCCACAAATCCAACTTCCATTTGTTCCAATTATGCAGAGACAGCTGCTATTTTCGGGGAGCTTCTCATTTGAATTCCAATTCCTGGCTGTCTGGATTAGATTTCTTGTTTCTGACAAGCTCAAAGATGCCTCCTAGGTGCCTTTTCAGTCGGCTGCGGCGGCATTAGATGGGTCCCTCCCTCTCTGGCAGCATCCGAAATGAAAAGACGGCAGCGGAGCCACACAAAAAGCCCTGACAGTTTGCTGTCACTCAGCAGCGACACACTCAAAGCATCTGCCATTCTGTTAGTCAGCACGGCAATCTACTCCTCCGGTAGTGCCCTCTTAAAATATGACTTCATTCACTGACATTTTCTACTGTACATGAGCAGGATAAAACAGAGGCTTGGTGTAATCTGCAGGCTAAGAAGATTCCTGCTGCATGTGGACGGACAGCTGTCAGCCTGCAACGACCATTAGTCTGGATAAAAAAACAATAAAGAGTGAAAGTAAGCGAGCTGCAGCTTCTAATCCTCCAGAGCTTCTCGTTTTCACGCGACATGCTTCTGCACACGAAGCTGCTGTTGTGTTTAAATATGTAGCTCTGACAGCATTGTGTGTGTGTGTGTGTTTATATATGTGCATGAATAATGAGAATTCACTTTGAAATAATCATTCAAGTTTATTTGGAGTGCAGCCTTAAGTTACTCAGAGCGCTGTGAAGACGGCATCAAAAATTAATAAGTCTAAAACATGTATTCACACACAACACGACGCAAATACAAGGCAGAGGAATATAATAAAGGTGCGAACTGGTTCTGCTCAGTGAATCCATAGAAGAACCACCAAGAGAAGGAAGATCTTTAAAGAACCTGCAAAGATGCGTCAAAGAAGCATCAAAAAATGGTTTCTTTAGGCACCATAAATGGAGCTTTTAGCAAAAACATGTTCTTTAAAGAAGAAAAATCTTCATTGCCTCTTTGATGAAAGAAAAAACATCTTCAAGAACCTAAAAGAGAAGCCTAGGAACTTGCAACGAGACTTCTGTTTTAGGGTCTTCAAGATGTTTAACCTCCATACAAGATGGTGAAACAACCTCAAGAACCTAAAATGGCTTAAAACGAAATACATACATGGCCTAAGAACCTAAAATACAACAGAATAACCTAAAAACGTATAACAAAAAGGTTGGACATTTCTTCTAGGTTCTTGAAAAATGAAAGTCAAACATCCTCAAGAACATACACAAGCCTTAACCTTAAAATCTAAGAAGTCCAAGAACCTAAGAAACCTTAGAACCTAAAAAGTGGTTGGAAATTTCTTTTAGGTTCTTGAAAAATGAAGAGACTTGTGTAGGTTCTTAGCATCCTCAAGAACCTACAGAAGCCATAACCTTAAAACCTAAGAAGTCCAAGAACCTAATAAACCTTCGAAGTTAAAAAGAGGTTGGACTTTTCTTTTAGGTTCTTGAAAAATGAAAGTCAAACATCCTCAAGAACCTACACGAGCCTTAACCTTAAAACCTAAAGAGTCCAAGGACCTATGAAACCTTCAAACCTAAAAGGAAGTTGGATTTTTCTTTTAGGTTCTTGAAAAACCAAGCCTAAACATCCTCAAGAACCTACACAAGCCTTAACCTTTAAAACCTAAAAAGCCCAAGAACCTGAGAAACCTTAGAACCTAAAAAGTCCAAGGACCTATGAAACCTTCAAACCTGATAGGAAGTTGAACTTTTCTTTTAGGTTCTTGAAAAATGAAAGTCAAACATCCTCAAGAACCTACACAAGCCTTAACCTTAATACCTAAAAAGCCCAACAACCTGAGAAACATTAGAACCTAAAAAGTCCAAGAACCTAAGAAACCTTAGAACTTTATAAAAGGTTGGACTTTTCTTTTGGGTTCTTGAAAAATGAAAAGACTTGTATTGGTTCTTAACATCCTCAAGAACCTAAAACAAGCCTTAACCTTAAAACCTAAGAAGTCCAAGAACCTAATAAACTTTCGAAGTTAAAAAGAGGTTGGACTTTTCTTTTAGGTTCTTCAAAACTGAAGGTAAAACATCCTCAAGAACTTACAGAAGCCTTAACCTTTAAAACCTAAAAAGTCTGAGAACCTTCAAACCTTAGAACCTAAGAAGTCCAAGATCCTAAGAAACCTTACAACCTTAGAAGAGGTTGAACTTTTCTTTTAGGTTCTTGAAAAATGAAAGTCAAACATCCTCAAGAACCTACAC
>CM045446.1:32632935-32913829 GCA_024666655.1 Dascyllus trimaculatus
GCCTCCCACTTTGCGCCTCCATAAATAACGTGGAGGCTCTCAGTCGCGGCTCATTTTAAAGTCAATGCGGAACAACGAGTGGCTGCAGATCACAGTTTCCCGTCCGTCCTGCTGCTGAGCCTCTCGAGCTCCATCCATTGCATCAACATGCCGAACGTGTGACTGGAGGACGGGAATAGAAGCATGCGGGGAGCGTTCTCCTCCTTCTGGAAGGCCTTTTTCTTTCCTTTCTTTTCGAGCCTCTGCTGGGAGACAGAACATATGGCCTCCTGTAACCTTGTCCTCCGCCTCCCGCGACGCTCCCTCGCTTGTTTTGAGTCCTGAAACAGGCCGGCTGCCATCGAGAGGCAGCCGAGCGTACGGGCGCCGGGACACTTCGCCGAACTCCGCGGATACAGTTTCCTGGTTGAGTTTCTTCGACGCCGACGGGGGGGGAGAGGAGGAGGATGAGCACCTTACATAACCGGGTGGAGAAGATGGATGCGAGAGCGGCCCTCTTTCTGAAAGCCAAAGGCCTCCGTGTCTGTCAAAATTTCCTGTGCAAAATGCTCTTTTAGTCACAGTGCGGATGCCTCTGGGCGCTAAGGGAACTTTCTAAAGCCACCTGGACAGCAGCGCTTCAGGATTCTGAGGCTGCATTTGGCTTCCTATTTACACAAAGTGAAAATGAGAAGTTTCCTGAGAACACTGTGTTCTTCTTCTTCTTCTCTTTTTTTTTGCCGTATTAAATATGGAAGTGAGCAGATGCTGCCTTCCCCGGAGTGTCCAGTGTCGCGCTGGTGATAATCCTGAGGGGTTCGCCGTGTGTCGGTGTGTGTCGGCGTGTGTGTGTGTGTGTGTGTGTGTGTGTGTGCGTCGCTGTCTCTCCCCGTCCTCTCATGTATATTTTTGTGTTGTTTGCTTTCGGATTCCCCTCCGCCGCGCTTTTCATCCTTCAACAACACGTCAGTCAGGTGCTCTCGGAGGACTCGGCAGGAGAAAGGAGGAGAGAGACGTGGGGACACCAAGAAAGACTCGGAGAAAAAGGGGGGGGGAGGAAGAGTTTTGAAAGACTTCTAACTTCCAAGCTGACTGTCATAGCTGCGCTTGCCAGAGGGGAGAGCACCTTTAAGCATACTGGATGAGTGACGATGTGGAGCGACTACAAAAGCTCAGTAATACATAATAAGCAGCACTCGCTCTGCTCGGCTCTGCAGCTCCACGACATGAGATTGGTGCTGAGGAGAAATTTGGATCTGCTCAAAGGTCAGCAAAGGCCCGGCGTGGAGAGAGATCCTCCTTCGGCTCTGAGCAGCAGTAAGACGGAGAAAGTCTGGACGTCAGATCAGGATGTCAGCCTTCGAAAACGCACTAATAAATCCATAAAATAACAGCAGAAGTACTGGCAGCTTGTTACCTGGAATTTTCTGAATATTTTAATGGTCCTATATAGCAAGAAACTTTATAATTTATATTTTTTAATGACGTATCTATAGAATAAAAATATGATTTCTAAATTTACATTAATAGGGCAGTGACAGTAAAAGATTTTTCTGCTATTTGATGGTAAATCTTTACAAAAACGGGACATTTCCAAATATTCAGTGTTGTATTTACAGTGAAAAATAGGATAGTTTATGTTATTTAATAGTATATTTACAGTAAAAAAGCTGCAAATGTTAAACAAATCCATGAAATGACAGAGAAAGCACTGGAGCTCATTACCTGGACTGTATCCTGTCATTCAAAAAACTTAATTTTCTTTTAATTAACATTAACAAGCATTTATAGTGACAACAAAATTTAAAAAACAGTAAGAAATAAGACATTCTCCTATTATTTATTGGTAAATTTATAATAAAAAACTAAACATTTGCTAATAATAAATGGTGACAACAGGATATCTTTTGTTATTTAATGGTAAATCTACAGCATAAAAACTGCAAATCTGAAATTAATTCATAAAATAACAGAAAAAGTACTGGCAGCTCATTACCTGAACTTTGTCCTGTAATTATAAAATGAAAATATTCTTTTAATTAACAGGGTGTCCACAGTAACAAGCAGTAAAAGGACATGTTTGGTATTTTAATGGTGACTTTATGGTTTAAAAAATAAAAATAAAAATATAAATCTATTTCTAATGGTGTATTTGTTGTGTGTATATATAGTAAAATAATTTTAAAAAATATTTTAAAAAAGACAACCTGAACAAGTTAAAAAGGGGAAAAGTACAATTTTGATATGTTATGATATATATTTATGAAAAATAGACAATTGCTTTCATTTAATGTTGTGTCTTTAGTGAAAAATAAGAATATTTTTTATGGTTTTAAAGGTGAATAAAAACAGGATTAAAAAACACAATTTCATGTTAAAATAATGGTAAATCAATAACAACAAACATTTACATGAACTATTATTATTATTATTATTTATAAAAAATAAATATTAATAAAATAATAATAATAATTACTTAATAATGATAATCATAATAATAATAATACATTTCAGGAAAAAATATCCTTCATTAATGGATAGAAAATTATTTTAAGACAAAATTTCATTAAAAAAAAAAAGTTAAATAATTATTAATGTTTATTTTTAAAAATATATTTAAAAAAAAAAAAAATGTATGGTGTACCAGCAGTAAAAAAGCAGATTTTTTCCTGTTATTTAACACTAAATCTAACATAAAAAAAACTACATTTGCTCATATTTAATGCATCTGTAGTTAAAATTGAGACTTTTTCTGCTATTAAATGTTACAGATAGAGGGAGAGCACCTCAGAGCAGACCGGACACTCGTCTGGATGTTGGCCTTGATGCATAGATTTACATAGAAATGAGAAACAACAGCAGACAAAGTGTAAATAAAAATGTTTTACATACTGAATGTAGCTCCAGTTATATTAACGCAACAATTCACCTGTCAGCGCTTCAGGTGCTGCTGGGAATAAAGAGCTGCTTGTGCTTTATGATGCAGCATGAATCAGCAAACACACACGTCTCTTTGAAAAACACAATAAAGGAAACATCACAGGCAGAGACGGTCGAATCGTTTCAGCTTCTCCATCCTCGAACTCGCTCATTAGGCCTAAAAGGCAGCTTTATTTTTCTGGTCTGGGTGATAAAAGAAGATCTGCAGATGTGTTTTTCTGTAGGAGCTGTTTGAACACCAGGCCCTGCGGTTTGTTGAGCTGCACCACCCACAAGTCAAACATCAGGGTGTTTGTGTTGACACGCAGCCGGACTCTCAGCTCGGTGCCAAAACTAACCGGCTTCACGAGGACGGATGTAAAAGTCCGCTTTGGTTTGTCCTTCCTGAACAGCTGAACAGCCGAGCCAGATGGAAACTGACCAGAGGGGTTTTTAGAAAGAGTGTCAGGCTCATGCTCTAAAAAGTAACTTAAAGGACCTGTTACCGTCACCTATTTAAAAATAAATATAATCTTACTTACTGGTTTAGATCAACCTTTGAAGCTGCAAATATTATTCTGATGCACTGAAAAATTACAAAATTTTAACAGTAATCTTTTGGAACAATTTACAGTTATTTTACAGTTTCTCCTGTTTTGGTAAATTATAGATAATATTTAATAAAATTGCAAAAACATTCATGTTAACTATGAAAAAGAAGCCAAAACTGTAAAAAAAAAACATCCACGTCAAAAATCTGTATTTTTTTTAGAAATAGTCTTTTTTTTTATTATTTTATTTTATTTTTTTACAATTTTTGAATGTAAAATTACATTATTTATAATTAAATCTACAAAAATATCTATATTTCTATAAATATCTAAACATCTATACTAAGGATTAAAAAATAATAAATACTTGTTTAACCTGTTATTTCACAGATTGTCCTTCTTTTTTCTAATTAAAGATAATATCTCGTAAAATTACAGGTTGAAAAAAGTATTAATTTACATGTTGATAGTGAAGAAAATAATCAAAACTGTAAATAATGTTGACATACAAAAATTTGTATCTTTACATTTTTTTTTTTTTTTTTTTTTTTTTTTTTTTTTTTTTTTTTTTTTTTTTTTTTTTACAAATTTCTTAAAATTTTACAAATTTAAAAAAAAATCTTTCACAATGTGTGACTGTGAAATTATGCTATTTTTAATTGGAATTTAAGTCAGCAAAAAATTATTTTATAGATATTTGCTGTTATCTTAAAGGAAAAAATGTCTGTATTAATTAATAAAAATGGTAAATAATTGTTTTAACTGTTATTTTACAGATTTTCCTTCTTTTGTTCAATTAAAGTTAACATCTCGTAAAAGTAAAATAAATAAATATTAATTTACATGTTGATTGTTTGAAATAAAGTAAAAAAAATCTGGTCGACACTGTAAATAATGTCGACGTACAAAAATCTGTATTTTTAGAAAGAGTAACTCGTTCTTTTAGAAAATGTGAGCGAAATTATGATATTTTTAATTGGATTTAAATCAGGAAAAATATTGTCATTTTATATGTATTTTTTGTTATCTGAAAGACAAAAATATTTATATTAATAAACTTTTTAAAAAAAATCTCACATAATTTTTTAATTGTTTTGTTATATTACAAATATCTCTTAAAAGTACAGTTAAAAAAATATTAATTTACATGTTGATTGTTTGAAATAAAGTTAAAAAAAATAATGTCGAAGCACAAAAATCTGTATTTTTAGAAAAAGTAACTCGTTCTTTCACAGCGTGTGACTGTGAAATTATACTGATTTTAATTGTATTAACGTACATAATTCCCACTAGGCACATGCACCATCAGAAGTCGTCTTAACTCAGAAAGACTCATACAAACTGTCGCGTTAATTCTTTTCTGTTTAGAGTGAAGACGGGTTTCAATCAGGGCCTCGCTATAAGCAGACTCAGGGACAGAGTGGCCGACCACAGGAACCTTCATTATCGTCATTACCCAGCTGGGAAAGAGGCTTTTGTGTCCTTGAGCTGATGTTCCTGAAAGTTTCTCCCCTTCCAAGTTCAGTTAAAGTGTTAAACTCAGTTTCTTTAATGAATAAGTTACAAATATTGATGCTGCTACTGCCTCAGAGCTTCTGTCCTTACTGAGTAATGTTGATCTAAATGTTCCTGCCGTGGCTTTTATTCTGCTTTATTTACACCAACCTTAACTAGGAATGAGTGGCTGCATTCCAATATCCAAACTACCGCAGTAAACAGTGCACTGTGAAACTATTTACGACATACCTGTAATGCAGTGTGCCAAAAATACCCAGATGTTCTACTACATGCTAATTCAACCAGCACTGCCACGTCCAACTGACCCAGGCCCGTTTAGGAGATGCTCCAGGTAGCGACCAGTGCCGATGCTACCATTTAGCTAACTGCTAAATGCTAATTCAAATAGCACTGCCACGTTCAACTGACCCAGGCCCGTTTAGGAGATACTCCAGTTAGCGACCAGTGCTGATGCTACCATTTAGCTAAATGCTAATGCTAACTGCTAATTCAACCAGCACTGCCACGTTCAACTGACCCAGGCCTGTTTAGGAGATGCTCCAGGTAGTGAGCAGTGCTGATGCTACCATTTAGCTAAATGCTAATGCTAACTGCTAATTCAACCAGCACTGCCACGTTCAACTGACCCAGGCCTGTTTAGGAGATGCTCCAGGTAGCGACCAGTGCCGATGCTACCATTTAGCTAACTGCTAAATGCTAATTCAAATAGCACTGCCACATCCAACTGACCCAGGCCCATTTAGGAGATGCTCCAGTTAGTTGACCAGTTCCTATGCTACCATTTAACTAAATGCTAATGCTAACTGCTAATTCAAACAGCACTGCCATGTTCAACCTACCCAGGCCTGTTTAGGCGATGCTCCAGTTAGTGAGCAGTACCGATGCTACCATTTAGCTAACTGTTAAATGCTAACTGCTAATTCAAACAGCACTGCCACGTTCAACTGACCCAGGCCCGTTTAGGAGATGCTCCAGTTAGTGAGCAGTACCGATGCTACCATTTAGCTAAATGCTAATTCAACCAGCACTGCCACGTTCAGCTAAGGCAGTTGAACGTGACTTTTTTTACTGGTTGGATTTTTCAGTTTGCACCAAGCTTTTCTGTCCTCTGCTCAGTTACGTCGCACAGTTTAAGGCACAATATTACCACTAAAAGTACCTCCTAGTTGTATTTATACTGCATTAAACAGTGCATACTTTGTAAGGGCAGCTGTACGTACGTAAAAAGAACTTGAACACAGCCTGTTCATTAACAACCTGTCAGAGGACTTTGATTTAATATTTGTTGTGTGAAAACAAAAGAAAACGATGCAGGTATTCAGCGTCGAACACCTGCGATGAATTCAATGATAATTACTCTCTTTCTTTGTGTCTCCCCCGTTGTGAAGAAGGCAACACGTGTAGGGGTGCTTTTAAATATTGATAATAATTATCTGTATTTCTAGAGCGCTTTTTTAAAAATCCAAGTTACAACAGAAAAAACATTAAATCATCAGAGTTTCAAGGAAAGGTAAACATACTATTAAAATATAAGAGAGTTTAAAGGACATTAAAACAAAGTATGTTTAAAACAGACGGAAAAGAGACTCAGTCAAACTTTGTCATACTTTAAATTGGTGTGAAGAAACTAAAACAGGAGTGATGTGGAAGGTCTTCATGGAATTTTAGTTTTGCACATAGTTAATTTAAACACCAGACATTTGTGCTCAAAAACAGGATCCATCCTCAGTGAAGGACCTAGGATCCCTGATCTGTCTCTATACCTACCAGTGAGCAGTGATTCCTAACACGTCTCTGGGGGTCATCAGGTGGAAACCTCCCTTCAACGCTGTTTCTCCTACTTAGTCCCACGACACCTCCAGGAGGCTAGGAGGTGAACTCTGGCGTCCCAGAGTCACCCCCCCCTAGTGCCAGTTCACACTGCTCCTACACAATCCAACCAGCACTGCCACGTTCAACTGACCCAGGAACATTTAGGAGATGCTCCAGGTAGCAACCAGTGCCAATGCTACCATTTAGCTAACTGCTAAATGCTAACTGCTAATTCAAACAACACTGCCATGTTCAAGCTACCCAGGCCCATCTACACAATGCTAAAGGTAGTGAGGAGTGCCGATGCTACTATTTAGCTAACTGCTAATGCTAACTGCTAATTCAACCAGCACTGCCATGTTCAACTGACCCAGGCCTGTTCAGGAGATGATCCGGGTAGCGACCAGTGCCAGTGCTACAATTTAACTAACTGCTAATGCTAAATGCTAATTCAACCAGCACTCCCATGTCCAACTGACCCAGACCTGTTTAGGAGATGCTCCAGTTAGTTGACCATTGCCAATGCTACCATTTAGCTAAATGCTAATGCTAACTGCTAATTCAACCAGCACTTCCACGTTCAATTGACCCAATCCCATTTAGGAGATGCTCCAGGTAGCGACCAGTGACAATGCTACTATTTATCTAACTGCTAACTGCTAATCCAACCAGCACTGCCACGTCCAACCTACCCAGGCCTGTTTAGGAGATGCTCCAGGTAGTGACCAGTGCCAATGCTACAATTTATCTAGCTGATAAATGCTAACTGCTAATTCAACCAGCACTGCCACGTCCAGCCTACCCAGGCCCGTTTAGGAGATGCTTTAGGTAGCGACGAGTGCCAATGCTACCATTTCACTAACTGCTAAATACTAACTGCTAATTCAACCAGCACTGCCACATCCAACTGACCAAGGCCTGTTTAGGCGATGCTCCAGTTAGTGAGCAGTACCGATGCTACCATTTAGCTGAATGGTAATGCTAACTGCTAATTCAACCAACACTGCCACATTCAACTAAGACAGTTGAACGTGACCCTTTTTTTAAACTCAGAAAATGCCTTCAAAATTCCACTGTGTTGCTTTATAATGAAAATAAAGCTCCTTATCTAATCAGATCTACTTGGTTTTGGTTGAAATCCTGAAGAATTCTGTTCATTCTGCTGTCGATCGATAGGTTTCTGGCTCAGGCGGGTAAAAAAAAAGTTGCTGCAATAATGAAATAATAAAAGCCTGTAAAATGGCAAGAATCTGTGCTTGTCTGAGTTTAACTGACAGAAGGAAGTTTTTGATATCAGAAAGGAATTAATGTGTGTCATCTGCATAAAAACGTCATCAGCCCTTTGAATTAAAGACTCTTCATGCCCACCTCGAGGACCCGGACTTGGATTTTTTTTTGTCTTTGAATTCTTAGAAGACATCAAACCCTTTTTAGATTTCAATCCTGTGGAGGAATATGATGCTGCGGCAGGTCAGCTCAGTTTAGTTTAGTTCAGGTAAGGAGCCCGTAACACAAATCGTAAGTCGGATATCTGCGTTTGAACACTGGTTTAAAGACTAAAAAGCTCCTGTGCAAGCTTCGGTTTTCCAGCTGCCTTCTTAAGATGCAGGCCAGCTCCTTTGTAGTCACTTCATTATGTAGAAATGATAATGACGCCCCACTGGAGGCAAGCTTCACCAAAATGTATTAAAGCCCTCATTCACATCCACTGATAATCAAGTCGTGACTGTCGTTTGGAAATTTTTAATTTTCAGAGTGTTTAAGCGACACACACACACACACACACGCCTGGAAATAAACAAACGAAAAAATCCTCCCAAACACTCAGACGGGTAGAAAGGAGTCACTCGAGTCGACGCCTTTGCTTTATTTGACATCACAGTTGAGCGAGATAAGATGCTGCACTCGCATCTCGGTTCAGTCCCGACACTGTGAAGTGGAGGCCGAGTCCAAACACTGGAATGCGTGTTGAGTTAATGGCCATATTAGAGGATAAACGGGCACTTGGTGCTGCAGCAGCCTTTCAAGTGTGCTACAGGGAGGACCGGCAGACGGGCTGCGGGCCGAATTATCATAGCAAAGTCTGAGGAAGCAGCGAAGTCAACGACAGATTAAGCTGAACTCACACAGAGTGCCGTCGCTCCACGCTTCAAATTAAACTGCAGCTGAACCCTTTCAATAAAAAACCCACAAGTCTTTCCATCTCGCTCGCTTCCCTCCGACCGTGGCGTGGCTCGGAGGAAGCGGGGAAAAAAACGACCCAAACTCGAATTGTTTGTCCGTCAAATGGGTTCGTGTTGGCTTTCCTAACAATGCTGCGAGCAGGAGGGAGGGATTTGGCCGACTGAATCCAGGTCAGGCAGTCAGATTACCCTCCTGATCTGGCCGGAAAATTCCAGCATGCTGATGGGAGGACACTGATTAAAAAAGAAAACGACACACACACAGAGAAAAGACAAGGAATTTGTTGTTTTAAAAAAAAAGTAATTTGTATTATATTTGTTGTGTTGGGATACAATAAGAGAGGCAAAAACAATCATATGTACACGAGTGAAAATAAAAACAACAGTAAAAAGAGCTTTAGTGAAATGAGTGAGGCCGCCGCGGAGGTTTATGGAGCTTTTAGGACGTCATGGGAGATTTAAAGTAGCCCTGAGTTGTGGACGGATCGGACAAAATGGCATCAAAAGACAATTAAAGTCAACTCTTTCGGGGGACTTAGGGAAAGGGATTTACTTCAAAGCCCTGCAAAATGATGCAGTCGGAGTCAAACGGGTCGAACAAATGAGAATACACTCAGGGAAGTCATGTAAGGAGGAAAAAGTGGAATTAAAAAACCCACAACAAGCCGCCGCCGTCGTTAGCGCCCATATTTTTAATTATCAAGTGCACGCTGTTGTCTGAAGTGTTGCTCTGGAAAAAGACTGCATTTTAAGCAACATCAGTCCTTCCTTTCTTTCTTTCTTTCTTTGGCAGAGCTGCTGTGGAAGAAGTTAAAGTTTCAGCAATCCTATCTGGGAAAGCACAGCGCTTATTACACAGCTCAATTTCCAATTCTCTCACAGGTACGCACACAAACACACACACACTCTCACACACTCTCACACACACACACAGAATACAAAATGAGGCCGCAGCACAAAACAATCTCCCAGACAGGCTCAGTGATACAAAAACACATAGACAAAAAGGAAAAGACGGCTATTATGCGAGGTTGGAGAGGGCCGGTATTCACGCGCTCCTTTATAAGGAAGAAACACAACAACATCTTTCATTCCATTAAAGGACTCGCGTCGCGCAAACAGAGATGGTTATCTCCGTCGCATTACACGCGGTGGAGATGGAGTGGCTGCTCGACAGAGGCAGGCTGCAGGCCATTATGCTGCCCGGAGTGGGGAGCTATAATTGCAGAGGGAGAGCACAATCAGGTGCTGCGTTTGTCTCTGCTCTAATCTCTAAACCCTGCCTGGGCCTTCTGACAGACACCGAGCTGCGGTTAGCGTCCAGCCTTTCATCTGGCTGCTCGTGGGGAGTCTTTTTAGTTCAGATCAGTCAGAATTTCAACTCGACTTTATCGTGCTTTTGGGGGAAACCCGAGGCGATAAATACGAAGCGTCCAGCTGACCCCGGGCTCCGCTGTGAAGCCTAACTGTCCTCAATTCCCCTGTGTTAAGATGCAGCCGTTGCACCTGACCGGATCCCTTCTGACCGGACGATCAAGCAGCCGGCGACACATTTCAGAGCCAGTGCAGAAACAATCAACAATGCCATCACATTCCTTCATGTTTACGGCCCCACCATGACCCAAATACTTCATCTTTGTTGTGGCGGCTATAAACCAGACTATTAGAAGTGAAACTGGGTTTATAGGTGCCGTCCGGGCAAAACCCTGGCTCCTGTACAAAGCGGAGTTCAGTGCATGACGGTGGGAGCTTTTAAATGCTGCCTAAGCAGGATTACTCAACTGCTGTGCTTCACATGGTTTCACTACTGCAGGAAAGTACAGTACAGCGCTTGTTCAGGATTGAGTGCAATACTACTTTTAGGAACAAAAAAAAAAACATTGGAAATTCACTTTCTCTCCTCTCCTGGTGCTCCCAGAACCATTTTCGTCCATTAAAGGCACCTCGCAGAGCTACAGCTGAAGGCCTGTGCCTGGATTCATGTCTTTTTGATTAAGTAAGAGGGAAAGAAAAGCCCTTGGAATGAGGATAAAATACATTTTTCAAGGCACAGTTGTCGAAGCTCCTACCCCTGAATATACTGATAAGAGCATAAAGTTTTACATTCATTAAAAAAAAAAAGACAAAACAACAGCGCTGAGTTTCATTAACTGTGGAAAAAAAGTCAGGCTGGAGGAGAAGAATACTTTGGACTAACTAGCCAAGAGAGTTTCAGTGTTACAGTAATGTCTGAAAAGGCACGCAAAACAAACAAAACGACAAATAAAAATGTTCACGATTGTCACTTTAAAAAAGGATTCCGGTGCACGAGGGTCGACTGGAGGTAAATGTGCCGAACGCCGACGCGCACGGAGGTCAGAGGTTCCCCTCGTCGAGCATCTTGTTGACGCCGTTGCAGATCCGCTGCAGGTGAGCGCGGTAGACCTCCGACGGCCCGTACAGAGTCGCCAGGAAGTCGCAGTCGGCGAAGTGATTGAAGACGTGGTTGACTCGCGAGTGGCTCTTGGCCGTCAGGTGGCGCTTGATGGCCTGATGCAGCAGCTCGCGGCACTCGTTCAAGATGGCGCTCATGACGCGGCGGTCGAAGGTGAACTCGATCTGGTGGAAGCTCACCGCCGTCATGGCCAGAGTGTGGACCTTCTTCCTGTGATGTACAGAGAGAGGAGAAGCTGTCAGCGGCTAAATCTGACCGCAGCAGCAGAAGCAAGTAAAAATAGAAACTGCTGTCTTGTGATTTTCTTCAGAAAAGTTTCCCGCCCCCCTCTGAAGATTAGTTATAGTATTGTCCTTCACAGCGACACATCTCCATGCTAATATAATCACCATTCTCCATACTGTGCACTTGTGTCAGCTTCTCATGCCTCCGAGCTGAGTTCTACTGTTCTAGAGGAAAATATAAGAACTGATGTCCTTAATTTGCCTCCATCAGCAAACACAAACGTACTTGAACTGCAGTTTTCCTCTTAACTACCTCCTTGTTGTTCCTCGAGGTTCGTCACCTCCTGATGCAAACATTAAAATTCAGTCAGAGGCACTTAAGTCGAGTGATTGACCTGATTTGAATGGGAGCAGCGATGAGGACTCTGCTGAGAGCTTCACCCCCTAGATAAACACATACATGACATTAAATCCTCGGAAGTCAACAGCGTGAAACTCCACGTGAGAAGAAGGTCGGGTGCAAGGAGAAGCAGGTTGCTAATAGCTGCCGACACAAACACAACTTCAGCGCTTTGCCTGAGCTAACGCTTCCTATATGACAGGATGCATCATTTAAGCCCCATTTAAAGTAAACATTTTGGAAAATACACTTCTTTGCTTTGTTCCTGAGAGTTTAGTGAGCGGATTGATGCCTCCTTCATGTTTGTATGTTGAATAAGAAGCGAGAGCCAGGAGGCAATTAGAGAAAAACTCGACTGGTTCTGTCTGAAGTTCTAAAGCGCGCCTACCGACACCTTCACCAGTGACAGATTAACATGTGTGCCGTGTTCAGACAATGACAGCAGAATAGAACGAACAGGAAATCCTCTCATTATTCTGACTCAGGGGGTCTTCACATATGGTTACCGTCACTGCTGTGCTGCATATCTGAAGAGTTTATTCCAGACACAAACGGTGGATTTACAGCCACTGTACATCTGGTTTAGTACCACGGTGTTGTATAGTAATAGCAAAGTCACAGTATCATAGAGTATAGGCTACTATAATCCAGTATAGTGCAGCACAGTATATTATAGTGAAAGTGCACTAAACTATTCTCTAGAGGACAGAATAGTATAGCATAGTGGACTGGAGGAGACAGCCCTATAGTATAGTATAGCATAACTGAGTAGAGTAGTGTGTAGCATAGCATAGCATAGCATAGCATAATTGAGTGGAGTATTGTGGAGTATAGCATCGTATTGTATAGTATAACTCAGCAGAGTAGTGTAGAGCAGTGGTTCTCAACTGGTGGGTCGCAAAACCATTTTGAGAGGGTCGCAGAAGCATGCCCCCCTCCAAAAAAGTAGTGATATAAATTCTTTTATTTTAAAAGACGTGCTTCTTACGACACAGTTTGCTTTCAGTAGCAGGATATTTAGTGGTGGTGACACCAGTAGTTGCCCACTATTAACCTCTAGATTCGGCTCTGTCAGCTTATGGGAGAAATTTATGCTAAAACGTGCCAAAAATGAACCAAAATGTGCTCAGAATCTGTCAAAAATGGGCCAAAATATGCCCCAAACTTGGCAAAAGCATCTAAATATACTTGAATGAGTAAATAATAAGCCGATTTTTCCCCAGGCTGTATCAAAATGTGTTGAGACTACACCCAGATAAACCTTAATTTGTTAACAGGAACAGCGAACTTGAAAAAATTGGGTCGCGACCGATATTAATAGAGACATAGTGGGTCCTTAGGCTGGACCGTTTGAGAACCACTGGTGTAGAGTATAGCATAGCATAGCATAGTAGTATAGTACAGTATTATATAATTGAGTAGAGTAGTGTAGAGTATAGCATAGTATAGTATAATTGAGTGGAGTATTGTAGAGTATAGCATAGTATAGTACAGTACTCTATAACTGAGTATAGTATAGTAGTATAGTATAGTATAGTATAGTATAGTATAGTATAGTATAGTATAGTAGTATAGTATAGTATAGTATAGTATAGTATAGTTCAGTAGAGTAGACTATAGTAAAGTATAGGAGTATACTTTACTATAGCAGAGGAAAGTAAAGTATAGGACAGCATAATGGCATAGAAAATAGTATAGTACAGCAGAGTATAGAGTAGTATTGTACAGTATAGTTAAGTACAGTAAAGTATAGTACAGCATAATAGAGCAGAAAGTCACAGAAGACAGAATAGAGGAGAGTAGAGCAGAGTAGAGAATAGTATTGTATAGCATAGTTATATAAAGTAAACTGAAGTATAGTAGAGCAGAATGTCATGGAAAAAAGTATAGTATAGTATATTAGAGTAGAATACAGCAGAGTATAGAAGAGTATTTTATAGCACAGTTAGGTACAGTAGCGTATAGTGGAGCAGAATGTCACAGAAGATAGTATAGTAGAGTATTAAATAGTATTGTATAGCATAGTTAAGTACAGGATAGTATAGTAAAGTATAACAGAGCAGAATATTATAAAAGATAGTATAGTATAGTACAGTGTAGTGTAGTATATGTAGTATAGTAGACTACAGTAGAGTACACTGTAGTAGAATAAAGTGTAGCTAATTCTGCTTCCATACTGGTCTCCTATCCGTCATGTGTAAACACAGTCTGCATGAGTCATGTGACTGTTGGTCACAGCTGAGTCACCATTGGCTTCCCAGCTGCACTGAGGAGAAATTTTATTTATCTTTTACTGCCTTTACAGAATCTGCTCACTGCAAACAGTTTTTGTATCACCTTTTTAAAATTTGTTCGGCAGAATGAAGTGATTTTGATAAAACATGATTTTAAAGTCAGTTTCCAAACTAAATGTCACGCGAAAGATGCATATTTCAAGAAACAAATTCAGATTCAATACAATACACTTGGTTTTTACAGTTTCTGGCTCTGACACATGGTGTAATTTTGCAGTTTTTTTGAAAAATAATATGACTTTCAAACTCATCCCTGGGGTTTGTGGTCCAGAGGGTGAAACAAGCAAGACACACTGCATTAAATTATGCATTTTAGAGGTGACTTTACCCACGCTTTAGGTCTTTATGCTAAGCGAAGCTATTCCCTCCAGCTCCATACTTCATGCACAGACATGCCAGTGGTTCCTCCTCATCAAAAACAAATAAACACGTTCTCCAAAACTTTTCTGTGCTGATTCTAACCTGAAGTTGTCGACCAGGATGAGCTCCTCGCTGCTGAACTGGTTGTTCCTGTAGAGCACTCCCAGCTTCACCACCATCTTGATCAGGTTCTTGATGATCTTCTGGGACTCCTTGCGGTTGCGGGTGTACTCCTTGGTGACACGGTACAGCTCGTCCAGCACCTCGCTGCTGGTGTCGTCGATGAAGAGGTTCGCCACGCTCTTGGTGGCCATCTTGCTCATCAGCTTCTTCTGCGCCTGCAGGGCCAAGCTCTTGGTGCTGAAGGAGTCCATGGTCTAATCTGGAGATGGAGAGAGTAATAGAAGATGGTAGGCTGGTTAAACAGTGTTATCTTTCAGGAGAAGCTGCTGGTGTTGTATATTTGACATAAAATCAGAAATGAAAGGAGAGGAAACCTTTACTTAGAAATCCACTTTGACTTTCTCATCTCAAAAGCAAAAAAAACACATCACAGCCCTGCAACGTGCGAGGTTATTACGAATAACATCGACACTAACACTGTTTAAACTTCGGGGCCAAGAACTGTCCCCTTTATCAGATAATGAGCCGTGGCAGCTGTCGAATTAGTCCCAGCAAACCCTCTGGCTCGGAGCCCACAAGGTAGTTAGAGAAGAATGTGTCATTACGCTGTGTGGGAGTGAAGTCGGTTACAGCTCGACCACCGGCTGCTAATCTGCTCCATCGCATTCACAAAAACAAGGTGTGAGAACGTGAGCAGGAGGCAGACAGCGCCAGCTCATTCACCGCCTCGCTCTGATTTATGCATGATGCCGTTTCTGAGTGGGGTGACTCAGTGTGAGGCGGCGTCCATGATGGAGGCTCATAAATACTGGGGGGTCACGAGGCCCCGCCGGCTTTCACGTCCCCCCCCCCCCCGGCTCCTCGTCAAATGAGGCAGGGCTGCGGTACGCCACATCATTTCAGCAGCGGCCTCCCGGCGCGTCCTGCGGGTCACTTGTTCAGGTTTGTACATTCTGTTTTCGAAAAAATAAAAATAAAAATGAATCCACTTTCCCGTGCACTCCCTCCGTAACCTTCGCGGATCTCCAAGGATAACCTGGGAGCGCACAAGCGTGAACAGGCAACAAAGGCTGTTTTCTACAACTGCCTTCCGACACCAGCTCGGGGAGGGGATGAATGAAGGGGAGGAGGAGGCAGATGTGTTGTAAGTTTCATCTTTATAGGGCATGTTCACCACTTTTCAGAGGTGCATTCTAAAAAAAATAACAGAAAAACACTAAATGAAACTGAATACGCTCTGATTATGAAATATCAGTCGATGCCTCTTACAACAGAGCCCAAGGTGACACTTTCGGAAAGCTTAAAAGCCAAATGCATTTATTTAACAATTATGTAAGAGAGGAAAAAAAAGGCAGCAATTCGAAAAGGCTGGATACAGATAATGTTGGAAGTCTGTCAGGCTGAAATACATTAACAACCGTTTGATGGATTGCTATGAAATTTGCAACAGATACTCAAGGTCCCCTGAGAAAATGTTTCCTCTTGTGCCGCCAGAAGGCTGAAAATGTGGCTTTCTTATGAAAATAACGAGAATTACTGGATGGATTGCCGCGGTACAAACATGCACGGTCCCCCAAAATCATCATAATGTCATATCTGTGCATATCCATATATGCAAATTTATCATGTCTCATTATGTACCATTATCTTTATTATAGATTTATTTTTAATTTAAAATTCTCATACTGCTTCTTCCAGGCTTCATCTGTATTTAGCTGCTGTAACATGTAAATTTCCCCAGCGAGAGATCAATAAAGTTTATCTTCTCTTATCTTAACAGAAGATCCATATAACTGGCACCATCATCAGGCCAAATTCATGCTAATTAGCTAACGCGAACACGCTAAACCAACATGGTAAACGTATCTCCTTTAGATCTACATTCTTGCATTAATGACGTGAATAATTTCATGATTAACTGATTATTAAAATTGTTCAATATCTTCTCGAGCTCAAGGCGCTGATTTATTCCCAGTGTTTTCTGCAGAAAGCTCGAGATGGAAAATATGTGAGGAGTTTTCTTCGCTGCAGTTCAGATGCAATTTGTTTGTACTCAATTATGTAAAACTACAAACTCCAAGGTCAGTAAACAGAGCATGAACAAACAGCGACAAACACTCCTCAGATTTACATAAATATATTCTGAAACATCACACGAGGAAAGATACCTGTAGGGGTGGAAACTGAAACCTTTGTGGCTACTGGAATGGGTCCGTCACATCTCATGTCAAGCTGGCATTTTAACGTCCATTTCAATGCTTAGTTTTTTGGATTAAAGTCGTAATTTGCCAAATTTTAAGTTCTGCTTCATTTAGATAAAACTGTTCAATTTTAAGGTTTTGTGTGCAACATTGACAGCTATTGGATGTCACCATAGAAACAACATCTAAGATGCAAAACAAACAGCCATAACTTTTCTTTTATGTTCATTTACAAACAGGAGTGTACACGTTGGTCAGGCACAACATCATGACCACCTGCCTAGTATTGTGTTGGTCCCCCTTATGTGCTCAAAAATGCTCTGAACCATTGGACCAGAGGACCTCTCAGGGTGTCCTATGGGGTCTGGAACCACTGGATCCTTTGGGTGCTCTGGCTTGTGCAGTGGGGCCTCCGTCAATCCAACTGGTTCCACTGCATCCTGTTGATGCTTGATCACAATGGGCTGTAAGAAGTCTGGAGGTCAAATCAACATGTTGGACCATTGTCATGTTCCTCAACATGTTCCTGATTGGTTGATGTTGTTTCCATGTGGTGGGGTGCATTTTCATCCAGTGACATTTGGGATTTCCATTAGCATGAGGGAGTGTGTTTGTTGTGGGACAATGTTTATTTGGGTGTCTAACACTCCTTTTCCACCAAGAAGAACCAGGTCCTAGTTCTGGTGCTTAGTTGGTTCAAATCTGGCTCCTCCTGAGAACCCGTTTGCTTTTCCATTGGCAAGGAGCCAAGTTAGAGACACGCCACTGCGTCACCGTAAAATGACTACATAGCAGTTAAACAAACACAATAAGTTGATGATAATGTCCATGTTTAGCTTTATAATCTATATATCATAATCTTAAGGCTGTTTGCAAGGCGGAGGTCTCTTGTTGCCTGGACACATCCACAATCGCACTACTGGTGGGACACAATTGTACCAGAATTCAGTGCAACAGTTTGTGCAAAACATCTGCATGTCCCAGGAGTCATTCCAATACATGTGTGATGGGACCAGGGACGTCCTGAAGAAAAAGGACACTGATTAGCGCTTGTGTGTCCCTTTCCACCGTTGATGGTTGGTCACCATAACCCCGCCCCCAGCCCCTGACGTACTCGGTGCTTAGCTCTGGCCCAGCACAGAGTTGGTGCTTGCTAAGCTCCAGTTTTTAGCACCTGGAGCTGGTGCTTAGGTGGTGGAAACACAAAGAAGTGGAGCTAAGTCAGGCTCTGGCTTCGAACTAGACCTGGAACCAGCTCGGTGGAAAAGGGGTGTCTGAATCTGATCAACACGGATGCCAAAATCCAAGGTTTTCCATCAGAACACCACATAGTACCAATATGATCAATATTATTCACTTCACCTGTCAGTGGTCAGGATGTTCCTGATTGGTGTAACTTGAAACAAGTTCATGTCTTTTAATTATATGGCTTCAAGAAAAACAAAACAACCACTGTTACATGAAGCTGGTTATCAACTTAGTAAGTCACCTAGGATTTCCTGATCTGGCTAGAAACAAGTTCACATGACAGTGACCAGTACCAGAGACAGAAAAGGGGGAAATAAAACTAATCTGAAACCAATATGAGGAGTTTAAAACTATAATACAGATTAAAAACAACACAGCTGCTGCAGCCAACGTCAGGAAGGAAAGATAAAAAACTGCTGAATGTGTAATCAATAGGTTCATTAATATCACCGTCCTATTGTGTATAAGTCGCTTAGATGTGGGTTTCTGTCCGAGATTTGAGTTTAATTATCATCATGCATCACAAGATAATGACTCTTCAGATGCTGGCCCTTCATGCTGCTCGCAAAAAAGACAGATTATTTAAAGAATAATAAACAAGTAAAAAAAATAAAACTACTTTAATGCTGATGTGGATTTGAGTCTCATTCTTATGCCGTGTCAGAGAGTTTATCCTCATTCTCTCAGCTGTATCCTTGACCGTGTTAAATGATACTTGAAGCAAGTAGAGGACAAGCATTAAAACAGAATTCAAACCGCTAAGTACAGCTCCTGCAAATCTTATGAGGTCAACAAGTAGGCCGTAAAGTCTGAGTGTTTCAATCAGTGTCTGTTTGAGGATTATATGCTCTAGAAAGGCAGACAGAACAATGGAATGACTTTGAAATCGCTGGCAGCTCTAAAAACTCTGACCTTTCTCACTCACTACCTGCACACTGAGCTCCGTCGATCTTTCAGGATTGATGATGTTATTTTCCAAGAGAACCAGCGGGTCAATAGGTGGTGTTTTATACGCGTTGATGTGCAATCTGGAACATGACCTGCTCAAGAGTTGGTTAAGGGTGCAGCCTAAGTTACTATGGTAATGAAGGCAATAAGGAAGTGAACTATCCACACCAAGTTAAACCTGGTTACCTCAATAACATCACATCCTGCTTCATAGCACAGGCCTCGGCAACCAACAACAACAACACAATCAAACCACAACCATTAGGCCACGTTGCAAGTTGTTAATTCGAGTAAAGTTATTTTCACTTCACCCGTCTTTCCTTAACTCTACGCGTGACAGAAACTGAGAAAGAGAAGCAGTGGAGATCCTGAAAAACAGCAGCACAGACTCTCACATCACGTCTAAATGAAACCAGTGCACATCAAATAAGTCAATAACATAAATAAATGAAGTAGTTTTCAAATTCTTAGGATTTCAATGGAACCAGCTGAAGACTCCACTGTGCTTTTGCTGTTTCCAGTGTAGTGTGGGAGTCACTCTCAGTTTGTTTACAGGCATGAAGGCGGCCAACAGTTTCAATGGGAGGGACTCACATGCATTAACATTTAAGTGTGTTTGGATTGGCTGCCACAATGCAGAACATAGAAGCTTGAAATTGTTGCTGATATTTATCCATGATACCTTTAAATAGCAGTTTTTTGCCGCTATATTCATGCTATATTGATGTTTAAAACCTACCACAATGCATCTTTAAATATAAGTAGTTTGGGGTTTCTTTTGTCAAGTGCAAAAAGCCTGCAGCCAAGGATTGCTTTTAGTATCACTTTATTTTCTCTGTTAACTGATTTCTCTATTAAGAGTCAGAAATGAGTGTAAAAATGTCCGGCGACGCCTCCAGATGATTGCTTTTGTTTGACCAACCGTCCAAAACAATAGCAAGATGTTCAATTTACTCTGATGTAAAGCGAACAAAAGCAGCAAAAGCACAAAATTCAATTCTCACATTAGAGAATCTACAATCAATCGTTGGAGCAAAACGACTGAAATCACTAATACAACACTTGCAGGGGTATGTTCTGTTGGCTAATCTTTATTTCTAAACACAAATATGTTGATTCAAGTATTGATTCGGCATTGCAACCGAAACTGAATCAGCTCTGGTGCTGAAAAAAGATCTCAAACAATGCCTATAGCCAAAGTGTGAAGGATTTTAGGATGTGAGGAAACGCACACATAAATAAAGGAAACACTTTTGTACCTCTGGGGGGGGGGGGGTAAATACGAAGCAGACTCAAGAGTCAGATCTCATTTCCTTGATGAATCTCCTGACGTGTTACAGACGAGCTAAATGCAGCCTAATAGGTGACTGCCACAGTGAAAACAAAATAATTATATTTACAGAAGCCTCCCATTCACATCATGGTGGGGGATTAATCTTTATACAATACGTCTCCATGTGAAAAAAACACCCAGAAGATTAGCTGGAAATATGCATGAACGGCAAACTGCCTGAGCATGTGCTGGAGAATAGTGGAGCAGGAGAGGGGCTATTAGTGCAGCAGACAAAGGCAGAGGTGACACATCCCTGCTGGGTGACTTGTGATTTTTACTGTTGCCGGTACTAGAAGGCAGTGCATGTGCTGCTACAGTGTGTGACTTTCACTCCTCTCTTTCTCTCTCTGCAATGCCTCTCTAGGAATATCAATAAGACTCCTTGGAGAGAGTGTCAGCAGGATGCTTTCCAGAGAGGAGACACATGAAGAGAGAGGGCGAGCAAAGAGAAAAACGAGGCTGGGGGTGTGCTACATATCAATCCTGAAGCATCAGGAAAATGTAGGTGTTTGAATGAGAGGTCATTTATACACCGCCACATGCTGAAACCGGTTTCCAGCGTCTCATTGCAGGTGCTGGACGTTTAATCTGGCCTCTCGCTGCTCTGACCGAAGATCACTGACGGATGCCCATCGACCGCTTCACCACGGTTGTAACTCTAAACTCGCCAAGCTGCTCTTGCCGCTGAAAATCTTCTTCTGATGCAACGTGTGTGAAACGGATAACAAGGAGAGAGACGCTAATGATCAGGCTGAAAAAACACTACTTGAAATCTTTATTTCTGCGTTAGCGGCACCTAAAAAAACAGTCACTTAGTCGGTTTGACGACCTTTAATCACAACGCTCAGCCTCAAGTGGAGGATCGCTTATTATAAGGGAAGTCTGCGTTTACGTCCCCTTCCTCCCCTCTGTGCCCTTGCTGACGGATGCGCAAGAGTTCAGAAAAATGCAAATGGATAAGAGGCAGGCCTCTTTCTCAGATTGGAGGGTGATTTCATAGTGCTCATTAAATTCCACTCTTGTTGAAGACCAGAGCCATCATAGCTGTCAACTCCAGCAGCAGAACAAGAGGAAGAGGAGGAGGAGGAGGGGAAAGAATAAGAAGGGATGGAGTGTTTTCCAGTCATGTAGACAAACAGTTGAAGCACTCAGGAGTGCCTGCCTGTGGTTTCACTCAAGGCAGCAGAGTGACATAACAGACCCCTGGCACTCTTATCTTCAGGATGGAGGGATATCCTCACTCTCCCCCTCTATTTCCCCAAGGCGAGAAAACTAAAGGCTTCAGGAAAACATGTCCTCGAGGGACAAGTGCAGAGTGATGAGAAAGTTTTTGATTCGACTGCTTTTTTGGGGTGTGGGGGGGAAGACTCAGCAGCATGAAAGTGGTTGGTGCCAAATCTAAATGGCCTGTGAAGTGCGGTGCCCAGGGACTTCCCAGCCAACCCTGACACAGCGTCTTCATAGTGTTTATAGAGGCAACATTTTAACGGATTTAAGGCGGAACGAGACATGACAGCAGAAAACACTGCCGAGTACTGTGGAAAAATATACAAGCCGCAGTCATCTGTGCACGTAGGAGTCATGCAAACAAACATCTGTGCGCTCACACACGTATGCACACACATTACTGATAGGCCCCGCTTCCCGAACAGCTGTAAATGAAATGAAAACAAAGACAGATTGCAGCAGCCAAGAGTTCAGCACTTATAATTGCAGCAGTTACAAACTCGTACACTCGCTCAGAACAAGCTGGCAAACACTCACTCACAGAGACATGCAGGCAAAAGCTCAGCAAAGATGACTCATGGAAACGAAACCGGACCCTCCGCAGCGTTGGATGGATGTCTCGTGACAGTGAGGGACTCTGGGTAATGAACCCAGGGGCTGTTACCCTCCTGCAGGTGCACACCGTCCTGTCAAGCCTGTGTGACAGCCTGTGATGACAAAGAAATAACCTCACTGTCCTCCTGTGTAGTCCTTGGAGGATTATTGAACCTGGATAATATAAAGCTGGGGAGGCCCTTTATTATACAGATTTAATTTGCTGTGCCTGTTTGAGTTTCAGAGGAGGTAAAGCTGATGTCTGTATCGGGGACACTCCAGCCGATGGCTTTTCCAATTCATTTGGGAAAGGGGGAACAAGTGGGATGACAACTCCTACTGGCTGTCGCTTTCATTTAGTGTTTCTATAATGTGGCTGTTGTGACCTTTTACACTGACGCACTGAATAAGTGCTGGAGAAATTGATCCTGTTGCTACAATCTAGAGGCCTTGTGTAACCAATTATGTAAATGCCACAGTCTAAAATTTACTCATGAGTCAACCATTGACAGATAGCAGTCACCGTACTTATAGTATTATAATGAAAAATAAGATTACTACACATTTACATGAGCAAATTCTGATTATTTACATTATCATTTAATCTGTTGAATGTTTATTGGCCTTATTGTTTACCTCGATGTTTCCTAACCTGTGGGGATTCAGCTGCTGGGCATCTCTCAATCAAAAATATAAAAAGACATAGCTTGATGAAATTGTGAAGCTGCATGGGATCATGGGAGTTGTTGTCTTCACCAGTGAAAATCTGATACGAAGAAATCATATTCACACATGAGGAAAGGTCTTAAAATGTTATTCACGATACATTTAATCATGCATACTGACATTTTGTTTTTTAATTCTGATGAAATAGCCGCAAATAACGTTAGCTAGTGTCACAGTGATTGCGGCTAATGTAGCTAACGTCATGTGGTGAATGAGGTAGGTCTGCATTGCTATTCATGCTCAAATCATTAACACTAATATAATGGTGATCTATCTCTGACACCTTCAGACAACAGAGCGTGACCAAAAATCTTCGTCTCGCACAGCCAGACCATTCTGTAGCGCTATGTAGAATGGTCTGGCTGCACCTTATTATCACCGGGCTATAGGAGACAAAAAAGCCAGGGAGCGTCTGGATTTCATTAAACAAATCAAATTTTCTTTGGCGGAGTTGAAAACAGGACTGTGTTCACTCAAAATAGTGACAGAGAGAACTGTTACGGTCGATCATTTGCATGCAGAGAGGCGAGCGCTGCCATTAAAATGGATTATTCATCATAAAAACAAGAAGGGCTTCTCTAATGCACAACCCAAAGCTACGGTAAAATTTGACATTTTCAGTGCGGCACATTTCTGCCCGGAGGTTGTTAGTTGTTGGTTTATGTCTGCAATCTACATCCGGTGAGTCACATAAAGTGCCACCAAGCATCCTCATTGGTCGAACCAGTGCACCTGACATTTAGCAGCTCCGTCTTTATGCGTTTTTGGGGCGACCCATCCTGGCTGGCAAAATTACCGTTTCAATTTGGGTAAATCCGGCATTAGAGCGCCTTATTTTCCTCTTTATAAACTCACTTTTAAAAGGGGGGCGCGCACCTGCAATCAGTAACCGAGTGGGGACTAGAAGCTTCCCTGTGCACAGCCACCTAGCAGGATGCACGCGAGGTATTCAGGGAAGATCGGTAAATTGTAGCTTCAGAAAACAACCAAGGTCACACTCTCTCCCACGTAACTGCAGGAGTCTCCGCATGCACATCAGTCACAGCAAACCACCCACGACCACAGGCACATTTTCAACCCGTTATGATAAAACGGCAATGCATTTGCTGCTAAGAGGGCAACCAGAGGACGGCTGTGGACGCTGCTTGCAATGTCTCCAAGAAACTATTTATCCGTGCTGGTATTCCCTTTTACAATCGTTCTCAAAATGTGTTTAGAAACTGACAGATATAGAAATTCTTAAAATGTATTATTTGCAAAGGCTGTAAATCGTGTGTTGTTGCACCTAAATGTAAAGTTTTATAAGTACACATTTCACCAAAGAATGCAACACTGGTCTAGTCATTTTTAAACCTCTGAATACATAAACGTTATACACTACAAAGGCACAAGAAAGAAAAAGATTCTTGCTTACTATTTCCGACTCCTCCATATAATTTGCTCTTAAGAAACAGTGCAGCACAAAAGGCGATCCAACCAGCTGCTGGCTGTAGCCTATTATTTAACAGATATGATGGCGGTATCAATTTTCCCATCCAACTCCTTCCTGAAATGTCAAACTAACGCTCAAAACAAAACAATCTGACAAGCAAAAATAAAAGATCGCCCTTTGCCGTGATAGTGGTTATCAATTTTCTCATCTAACTTTGTCCCCGAAATGTCAAACTAATTCTCTGAATAAAACAATCTGAAAAGGAGAAAGAAGTCATCCTTTAGGTAGAGTGCCCACAATTCACGTCCACGCCAGCAACCGCAAACTGTTACCAGGGGTTTTGAGCAGACAATTGTCAGAAAACACAAAAGGAAAATCAGAAAACATTGCAAGAAAATAGGCGTTGAAATTTTGAAGAGCCCAAAATCACAACTGTAGGCTTTGTGGAAACCACGGCAAAGACATTCAGTTATATAAAATACAACGATATTAAACAGACAAAAGCGGGAAAACAGTAAATTCTGCTGCCTCTCATACTTAAGACCTGGAAGGCAAGCTATCTTTAAAACAAATCATAAAAAACACACCATTTATCAGAGCAAGAAACTGTAAAAACAAGAAGACTCGTCAGATTTCTAACTTTCTGCAAGTCCTTGAACTAATCATGTGTGACATGTCGTCGTGTCGGCTTAAACCAAAGCTTAAAATCCTGATATTTCAGCAAAATCACTTTAATCTACACGTCTCATTTAAATATCCGCAAAAATTAACTGTTTGCACTGAGCAAATTCAAATCAGAAATTAATATGGGTTGGAAAATATTGATAAAATCTCAGAAAATGTAAGTCAAATGTTCATAAACATCAATATGTCCAAAAAGACTAACAAAAACGTCAGAAAAACATTAGTAAGATGTCCGAAATTAATTAAAGATTGTAAGAAAATAATCATAAAATGTCTGAAAATTGCTAAAATGTTCAAAAACAATAATAAAATATCAGAAAATTATTATTAAGGTCTCCGAAAAACATTTAAAAAATATAGAGAATATTATTAAAACCTGCAAAAAGGAAAATTAACATGTCCAAAAATGTCAGAAAGTCATCGGTTACTCAGCTGTGACGAACAATAATGTGTTAAAAGTTCTGGATTTATTCGGCTGAACTGCAGGATGTGCTTAGACGGAAAAGATAGGGGTGAA
This sequence comes from Dascyllus trimaculatus, assembly GCA_024666655.1. NCBI lineage: Eukaryota > Metazoa > Chordata > Actinopteri > Pomacentridae > Dascyllus > Dascyllus trimaculatus. The sequence goes on from CM045446.1 coordinate 32,658,643, forward strand.
ATTAAGTAGTAAAAATATCTGTAACATGTATATTTTTAGCAGCAGTGGTGAAACCTGAGGGCTCTGAGGAAAAACAAAACTCAACTTTTTTTGATAACTTATGGCATTATAATTTTGTTGTACTGCACAAAAGACATTTTTTAAGTTCTCTCTACTTCTAGCCAAGTCTGTGCTGTTTCCATAAAGGTGCAGAACTTCATAGCTCTGTGAAAAATGAGCCCACAGTGAGGATAAAATATGATATGAGCAAATTAAAAAAAACACCCAGAAACTGCTTGGAGTAAATGACTCCTAAAATTCTCGCTTGTGTTGTCAAACATTCTACACATGCTGCTTGACGAGCATGATTTTGCCCTTTGGCTGCTCACATTGAGGCTACATCCTGCATGATGTAAGCGTGGCATTGGTTTCCCAAAGCGGAGCACTGAGCAGCATCCAGGATGCAGCCTCTGCACCGACTGTACTCGCCCGTCACTCAAACTAAAGCTGAGGTGTGACAGGTGAGAAAAGGCCGGAAATTGGATACACCTGTAGCTGCCGCCCACTACAGCTCGCGCCATCGTGCCTCACGAGGAGGTCACAGCACCCAAAATATCACCAGTCTGATACCCGCTGCCAATCTCGACAGCTTGGTGGGTGCTGATAACAGCCAGCATAAAGAGAAAACCAACAAAGGACGTGTTTCTACTGTGCCTGGGCACTGTGAGTTGCTAAAAAAGCTTTGGCACAGACAGCAGAACTTTCCATGACACTTCATCTTACAAGTGACTGGTTGATGGCAGCAGAAAATGTCACGACTCTCATGCTCTTCAGGGATCACTAGTCACATGGATTGGGGCACTGTGACCCTGGAAGAGACAACTCCATCAGCAGAGAAAGCCTTTCACTGCTTCAGGATATCTGAACGGACATAAAGCACAGCAGAATCACAAAACGCACAACCAAAACAGCCCAATCACCTCCTCTGAGTGCTCAGAATTAACTCAGGTTCTTCACAATAACCTTTTTTAATGCTGCAAACACGACACATCCTGCAGGTCTGCTAAATGTAAGATTCTTTCCTGGTTTTCAGCCCTTTACATTTTCAAAAGCATAAACCCTGGTGACTGAGACATACTCAGTTTGAGTTCAGCCAGTGACCTTTACTATATGTCTGCCCCCCTCTGCCCCTCTCCATCTGCTCTCCTGTTGATTCCTGCTGCTGTTGTCCAGTAAAAATACCAGAAATAGAAGATTTAAAGCCTCAAACTACAAAAAATGAAACATGTTCTATAAGCACTGCAAACAGAAACCCTTAGGCTGCAGTCAAAAAAACCAAAAAAGAAACCCCAAAAACAAAAACGTTCGGAGTAAAATGCAGTATATAAACTGTTAAATCCTATTTTGCAGTACGTGCAGTGCAGCTTAGTGGTTTCTGGTTTTAGAAAGCAGAAGTAAACAACAGCACAGCTAATGAGTCCTTGTGCTTTAAAAAATCCGGAACAAGCTAAAAATGTGGATTCTGATTATTTTACCCGTCTGTCTGACACCAGGAGGAGACCAACTCCACCAAGAGCTCATCACAAGACGTCACTGCAAATGTAATTTCAGTTTTAACTGGTTCTCCTGGTATTTATTCTGCTTTGGGAGTGCAGCGCTGTCCCCACTTCAGTCAAGCTATGTGCCTTTTACTAACAATATTTCAGTTTTATTCCAATGCACATAGTGGTTTGGCCGCACTGTGAGCATTTCCTGGGTTCAGTAGATTCAAACGTTTACAGCATAATTTGCACTGACAAGCCTTGTTGTGAGAAAATTAATAATGTTGAAATGATGGCAATGTTTATCGTCTGAAAACAGTATTAAAATGTTAAAAAATATGAATTAAATATCTAAACATATGAATAAAATGTTTTTAAAAAATGAATATGTCTGAAAATAGTAATAAAATGTTCAGAAATATTAATTAAATATCTAAACATTTTAATAATATATATTAAAAAAACCAAAAACATGAGTACGTCTAAAAATAATATTAAAATGTTCGAAAATATAAATGAAACATCTAAACATATAAATCAAATGTAAAAAAAATCATGAATGTCTGAAAATAGTACTAAAATGTTCAGAAATATTAATTAAATATCTAAACATTTTAATAATTATGTAAAAAACAAAACAAAAATATGAGTATGTCTAAAAATAGTATCAAAATGTTCCAAAATATCAATAAAACATCTGAAAATATTGATAATATGTTGGAAAATAATAAAATGCCCAAAAATGTTATAAAAAATTATAAAAATGACCAAAATATTATTAAAATGTCTGTAAATATTATTATATCAGAAAATAATTGTATTTTTTTTGTTAAGGTATATGGAAATCAATTTAAAAAAGTTTAAGAAAATATCAATAAAATACTGAATATGGCTGGTATTGTTAAAATGCCCAAAAAAGTTAAAAGAAAATTATTATTTAGGTCTCCGAAAAATTAAAACTAATTTAAGGAATATTAATCAAGTGTCCAAAAATATTCATATGTTCAAAAATATTTTTAAAATATCTAAGATTAATAAACCTTTAAAGTAAAATCTAAACAAACAAATGTAAAAAAAATATTAAAAATAATTACGTCAGCTTATAATCTCAAGGCTCAAGACGGTCAAGAATTTCTTTGGTAGCAAAAGTCTGTGTTGTGGTGTGATTTAAAGTACAAATTGGGGTCAAGTTGGAACGTTTTTCACATTTTGTTGATTTTATGTCCAATAAACCGACTGCTAGTATCGTATTCGGTTTTGAACACAGCATTAGTTTTATTATTAACCATCAGTAAACAGCAAACTGTGAATTTGTGATAAAACAGGAATAACTGCTCGACTAAGTGATTAATAAATCAGTTATATCAGCTATAAATCAAATCAGACCCACGTTTTGGAGCAATGTGGACACAACAACACCAACGTCTACAGCCTTTGATGTACAAAAGCTGCACAATAAAAACTACTGCTGAGAAGCTTATATAATGTTAAATTATGTGAGACTCTGTCGGCTCAAACTCAAGTATTTTCTCCATTAAAACTCATCACAATTTCCAGGAATCCGAGGTGAAGTTATCAGTTAATCCCTTTTATTGGAGCAGCAGCTGTTTTTGCTTGTAAAAATTGCAATCGATTGTCGCCGTTGTCTTTTCTTCTCAGAGGTTGGTAGTAATTTTTGGTTCCAGTAATCGCTTTGCTTTTGTGTCCTGCTGAACTGCAAATCACTTGCGGCGGCAGACAAAATAGCAAACACCTTCCCGGTACAATACAACACAGCTGAGCATTAACATACAGACTTCAATCAGCACTTTTCTGACGCCGTGCCACAAAAACATGACGAGCGTCACAAAGGCAGGATTCATCACAGAGCTGCTGAACTGGGCTGGATGATTTCGACATCTCGTCTTTTGCTTTTCTGGCTTTTGGTTAAACTTTCACGAGTAAAAGCTCGATAAAAAAAACAGCCAACATGTGAGCAGAAGAGCCCGCGGGACCAGTATTCTCCCATCTCTAATGCTGATTTAAATGAGCCTCACAACACTGCAGAGATGCAAGAAAAACAAACCGACAAAAAAAAAAAAAAAAAAAGCTGGACGAAGTTTGAAGTAAAGCCTCTTGATCACGACCACAAGCATTACAGACGTCATTAGGATGAATTCTTCCTGGGAAATCTTGAATCAAAAAACTTCTTTCTCTACAGATTCTCCCCAGCTGTATGATATAATCTGTCTCCACTTTGAGGTACAATAGACAATCCTGGCTGTTATATAAGGTACATCCGTGCTTTGTGTTCTGAGAGGACAAGTAACCACTCAAATGAGCTGCACTACTGGAGCCACTCCACTGTTGGGGAATCAACGGCAGGATTTCAGGACAAGTGAATGCAGCAATTTCATCTTTCATCAAGTTTTGTAGTGTTTGTCTCACTCTTCTCTTGAGATGTTGCGTAACAGAGGAGGTGCTGACTGCTAATAGGAGAGTCGGAGCTGGAAACACGGTGTGTGTTAACAACTGTATGTAGCAGGCGAACAAGCCTGTAATGATCTGTCTGCACACACTCATCTAGTTCAGCGCTCCTGACACGGGAGACGTAATTGTGCACAGAGCAGATGCGGCACACATATGGCCACATACAACATGCATGCTTTGGAAGCGGTGCATCTTTGTGCGTCGCTTTCTCATCTTCCCACACAGCCGTCGTCAGTGAAGGCTGCAGATCTGCCGAGAAAGGAGGCAATCAATGCCTTTCCCTCAGAAACTCTGCCCCGTCCTAGCCTTTTTTAAGAGTTTTCTCAGATCTGCCAGAGCCCCCTGAACAATTAATAATTAACACATCGGCATATAATGGATCGGGGATTAATAATTCAGTCTGCCGATTTGGACTAAAATAGACTGCAGGCGAAGAACGGCCTGCTGTGGTGCAACAGGTTGGGCCTGACATGTGGGACGAGGATAAAGGGTGGAGTATCAGCACAGAGAGCAAGACACAGCGGCTGTGAGCTGCTGGCGTTAATTTAAGAGCATCAGTCAGTGGTAGGCATGTGTAATAAGGCTGGGAATACAGTAGCTGCTGCACTGCCCGAGGCCAGCACCGCACTCACTGACAACATTTGTTCTTGCATTAAAATGCATAAGTGGATGGTTGTTTTATGGTTACCGCAGCGCTAATTTGGAGCAACACACCAGTGCAAGGGAGAAAAAAACAAGAAGTTCAAGGACCAGTCCACTCTCACGTATAACCGCCACGTCTGAGTTTTAATTATACACTATTTACGATATAATTAGCATCTTAACAGCGCTGCAAATAATGAAAGACATAATCAAGGTGCTAACTGTCACTTGAGCTATGACTGATGTCTGGGCCTATGACATTTTAATTAAGGCCACCATAAGAGCAGGGCACATTATGACTAATTTCCTTCACCTCAAGCCCAAAGAGCATAATTTGTTAACTCACTATTTAATAGAGTGGCAAATACCAGTGTGCTTGGCAGCAAAAGCAGCAGGGATGGCAATCAGTGAAAACAGAGGGAAACCAGTATGAGAGGACATGATTGTTGCTAACAGATGACTCAAGTGGGATCTCAGATGAGTCCAGTCCGTTGGCAGAGACCAGCGCTCGCTCTCTTCACTTCAAACAATGCCGTGGTATTTGCCGCAGCTCTGCTCTTTCGGACGAGGCCACGCGCTCGCCATGATTCGGGTGTTTCTGCGCGCCACCTGTGTGCTCAACTGAACTTTGCATTTCGTAAAAGAAGGTCAAACACCTCTCTTGTCTTGTTAATGAGTTGCCATGGATTCTCCTCGGCAGGAACAACAGTGTCTCTAGGATTACCGCCGCAGTTTCCAGCTCTGCCCTTAATAACGCTGCATGGGGAATGTCGTGCAACGTGACTGTATTGTCCTTTTCTAAAAGACGCTCAGAGGAGGGGATCTGCACAGATACGGTTACACTGAAATATAAATAGATGAGGCTCACCAGCCTCGGCTTAATCCTGCTGGGCAAGTATTGTACATTATTATTTATTGTCTTTCAAAATCATATAGTGCTGAGACAATGATAAAGCTGTTGTGAGGCTCAAAGCTGTGATTAATGGGGGAAAGCAAACACTCATTAAAACCAGTCTCGGATGAAATCTAAAATAAATGACTTTAATTGTACTGCATAGAACTTTCTATACATTTCAACTGTTGTCCAGGGCTATGGGGTCCAATTTGGACTGCAACTAACTATTACTTTCATTATTGATGATCACATTGATTAAGCAGGAGGGTCATCCATCTATTATCTATACACCGCTTAATCCTCTGTAGGGTCGCGGGGCGGCTAGAGCCTATCCCAGTCGACACCCTGGACAGTTCGCCAGTCTATCACAGGGCTACATATAGAGACAAACATCTCATTCACACCTACGGACAATTTAGAATAATCAATTAACCTCAGCATGTTTTTGGACTGTGGGAGGAAGCTGGAGAACCCGGTGAAAACCCACACATGCACAGGGAGAACATGCAAACTCCACACAGAAAGATCCCAGGCGTCCTAACCGGGACGTGAACCAGGGATCTTCTAGCTGTGAGGCGACGCTGCTAACCACCGAGCCACTGTGCAGCAGGAGGGTCATTCCATGAAAAATCAATCAGCGTCCCCCCACCTGATCCCCTCAGAATCAGCAGGTTTTCTTTGTGCAGTAACTTTAGTATATTTAACGAAACCATGCAAAATGTTACCTTCATACTTCATGTGTTTTCAGAGTCACAGGACCTTGAAGTACACAGAGGGGTTTTTTGTGTTTTCCAATTGTGCTGAACAGAAATGAGATTTTGTCTTGAGATTGCGATACTTGGAGTGGATGTAAAAATTGATTTGGTTTTTAACAGGTGTGTTTTTGAGCCCTGAAAATTTCACGCGTCTCCTCCACTAAGCTTTGAGGCCTCAAAAAATGCTAGAAAAAAACAACGCAAATTATAAAAAAATGTAATTTCAACCCCCTGCTGTAAGCCTGTATCACTGAAAAATACTCACAGTAAGAAGGTAAAACTTTGCAAGGCTTCATTAAATATACTAAAGTTATTGTAAAAAGAAAATCCTCTCATTATGAGGAGGTCAGGTGGGAGGCGCTGGCTGATTTATCATGGAACGACCCAGTATGTACCGATTTGGCCAAAATGTACCATGTAGCATGCAAACATAAAATCCACAATATGCCAACAATACATGAATGTTCCAAAGATCAGGAAAAATCCAACATTTGTGAGCTGTAACAACTTCATAAATACAGGAGACACATGAAGTTTTCAGCTCTGAAAACCACATTTGAGGTCTGATTTTTTTAGCGCAATGTGTTCTGTAGCTAACTTTTCAGTAGCAAAACTGCAGCGGCTTAATGTCTATTACATAAAATCATAGAAACAAGCATTGGTACCCTGGATGTGTTTTCTGTTTTCTGATAATTCAATTTTAAAAATGTGAATTTTGGTTAAACTTTCACATCAAAATGTGTGACAGCTGGTTGGTCAGAACAAGTTGTAGCACAACCAGGAGGGAACTTTTCTCCAGAATTGGTTGACTGTATATGTAATGACCCGGTTAATATTTTACACAACAAAAACCTCAGAAAGTGGTGCCTTTAGGTTGTTAGTTTAGTCAGCGACAAGCCCAAAACCTGCAGATGCTTAATTTAGCCGCAAAAATATTGGAAACCACTAAGAGCTGATAAAGTGGTGCCAAAAAAAGTCAATCACTATTTCCAAGCGCCTAAGGATACCCCTTTAATTAGCCAGTTATCTCAACCACAGTCCAAATCCCAAACATGCACAACCCCACAGCTGAAAAATTACTCTATTATTAATATTCCATTGCTTCTGATCAAGATCACTAAGCCTATTCCATTTGCATTACATATAGAGCAGTTGTTAATTAGGGTCCTGCAGTTATTCTGCGACTTTCATTCTTCCTCGCCGCTTGTCGGCTGTTGCCACCAACAACAAACGCACAAAGGAAGCCGTGGCAACCAAAAGTGAGTAGGTTGAAAAACGGCAAATCATTTCACCACTGACACAGCTAATGCAAGGAGAGAGGCTACTCCAAGTCACAATCCAGGGCCATAATTCATTTGACATGTCTGTTGAGGCTGTGCATGATAATGTGTGCCGACTGCACAGAGGAGCTATTCATCCACACTGCAGCCCTGTTATGGAGAGAAGCTTTACCATGTAAACACTGCAATGTGCTACACAACATATCAGTGTTTGCAAAACATACGTCTTCACCCTTTTCAGGCTACGTTTAGATGTGAGGTGGTTTAGTCTGAGAAAATACCAGGATTATTAGGTACCAGCAGGGAAGAAAATCCGTTTTTCTCTTGCTCTTTTGCATATAATAATAAATCAAGGAACATAAACGTAAAACACAGCATTTTTTCTCTTTCAACATATATATTCCCTGTATACTGGCTTTGAATACTCTTGTTTTATATGAAAACACATAGACAATAAACCAACCAAAGCATCCTAATACGCTTCTATACCAATATAAACAGTGCTTTCTTATGAAATCCAGCCCAAAGCCCTTCGAAAGTCAAAAATTGAAATTCAGACGTCACAAGTGGTGCAAGTGGCAGCGCCTCCTGACAAGTTTTCCAGCCGCTGGTTTCACGTACCACCCCTCAAGCCATCAATAACTAATAAACGTGGTTAGTTATCCTCGTCCTCACGAAGAAGCGCAAACTCGGGCTGTAACTCGCGCACGGTTTCTTAAAGACCTTTTAATAACATGCAGGACAGCTGCTAAGTAGCTCTCTCATTGCTCATGTTGCATCGATTATCACATTAAGGCATAAACACTGTTTTGTTAATGCACTTGTCAATAATGAGACTTTGAGATATTTTCCTTACTTAACGTGCCTACTTTCACACTACTGGAAAGAAAATACACATTTAAGTGTTTATTTTACTCCACTTTTTGCAAATTATCACATATTTAATGAGGTAATGCATCATTTGCATATTTAAAGAATCATAGGAACATCTGTTAGTTTACATTTTGACTTGTAACACACATCTTTAAATGGATTGATTTCGTCTCACACTTGGAACCAGAAATCTCCACTTCAGTATCACTCACAAAGGACAAAGTCTCCAGGCTTGTTCCCGTCTACATGCATCCTAAAGTATTTATAGAGAGCTCGGATCATATATCAATCACTCACTGATTTATAGAGCATTTCATCCCTAACAGCAAAGAAAAAATGAAATGTTTCTGGCTGGTGATGGTATTTTCTAATCTACCACCAGGCCTTGAGCTTGAATAAACCAAATCCAAGCTAAATATCGTGAGACTTCATCACAAATCTCTCTATTTACATGCCTAAATTAAAAACCTGCAAACAATACTGAACAATTTCTTCACAAGAGAGACGATTCTCTGTTTTTTTGGCATTACTGAGACTCCATGACAGACTCAGTCGCAATCAACAGTCACCTAAAAAAACACTTCAGGGACTTTCCACTGAACTGCAGGCTGTGTTTACTCAGAGCAGATAGTAGACGAGCATGGAGACTGTAAGTTGCAACACATCTACAATATGTAAAACCATTTCTCATTTTAAAAAAATTGCCAAAAATAAACTGTGTGTTTTAACTAGAAATTCTCTGCACCTCAACATAACAAAAGACTCATCAGCGATTCATCTGTGACTAACAGTCATGAGGCAAACATTCAAGGACTTTTCAGCTGAACTGTAGGCCGTGTTAACCCAGAACAGATGGCAAGACAAAAATTAAACAAACTATCCTTGGTTGTTGTTTCCATAGAGGTGCAGTACTTTATACTGCAGTGGAAAAAAAAGGACCCACAGTGAGGAAAAACGAGACGGGAGCAGAAAACAAAACAAACAAAAAAAAAAATACTTTAACGTTTAAAACGTTAAAGTAAAATTCTAGCGGTGGCTATGCTGTTTCCATAGAGGTGCAGGACTTTATATCACAGTGAAAAATGAGGCCACAGTGAGGAAAAACGTGACCCGAGCAAAAACACAAACAAACAATCACACCCAGAAAATGCTTGCAAGTCTGAGAGTTAAATTCTAGTCATGGTTTTGCTGTTTCCATAAAGTTGTGGGACTTTGTATTGCAGTGAAAAATGAGCCCACAGTGAGTAAAAACATGACAGGGGCAAAAAAACACCCACACATTGCTTGGAATCAAAAAAATTAAACCAAAATTCTAGCCATGGTTATGCTATTTGCATAGAAGTGCAGGACTTTATAGCAGAGTGAAGAATGAATCCACAGTGAGCAAAAACGCAACAGGAGCAAAAACTTAAGAAAACAAAAAACGGCCAGAAACTGCCTGGAATTCATTAACTAAAATTCTAGTCATGGTCTGGGTTTTCCATAGAGGCGCAGGACTTTATATCGCAGTGAAACATGAGCCCACAGTGGGTAAAAACAAGACAGAAGCAAAAAAAACAAAAAACTAATCAAAACAAACAAAGACGCCTGGAAAATGCTTGTAATTCTGAAAGCTAAACTAAAATTCTAGTCATGATTGTACTGTTTACATAGTGGTGCAGGATTTTATATCGCAGTGCAACATGAGCCCACAGTGAGCAAAAACGTGGCAGGATTAAAAACCTAAACAAACAAACAAAACAGTCAGTTAACTGCTTCAAACTGTTGGAAGTTAAACTAAAATTCTAGTCATGGTTTTGAATTTTCCACAGAGGAGCAGGAGTCCATAGAGACTGCAGTGAAAAATGAGCCCACAGTGGGCAAAAATAAGACGGAAGAAAATAAAACAAATAAACAAAAAACAAATAAAACCAAACATACTGGTTGGAGTTCAGAGGGTTAAACTAAAATTCTACCCATGCTTGTGCTATTGTACCCATGCTTGTGCACAACTTTATATTGCAGTGAAAAATGAGCTTAGTGAGTAAAAACAAGACGGAAGCAAAAACTAATCAAAACAAACAAAGACGCCTAGAAAATGCCTGTAATTCTGAAAGCTAAACTAGTCATGACTTTGCTGTTCTCACAGGGGTGTAGGACTTTAACCCTCCTCTTGTGTTAGCTTTCTGTTACCATCTCTTGTGTTAACGGGTCGGTTTTGACCCGTGTCTTAAATCTGCTGTAAAATACACTGAAAACAATTTTTTATCATCCAATTTGTTTCTCATCTCTTGGTTACCTTGTTAGGCTTCCTTGTCTATGAAAATATCGGTTTTAATGTTTTTGATGTGGGTGTCTGGGCCTTTTTTCTTGTCAGTATACCCCTCGATTTCAATGAAAAAAATGGTAAAATGAACCTCAAGAGAATCATATAAATAAAGAAGAGGTTGTTGTGTTACCTGACTGTTACTGAAAGGTATTAAAACACATTTCTGAAATAAATTAGTTTTATTTATTTTTTCATTTTAATATTATTAACTAGAATAACATCTATGGTGTTACGGGTCGGTTTCGACCCATACATATATTCACTTCAAGAAAAAGGCTTGTTTTGGTTTTTTTTTGGTTGAGTTCCACCCTTGGTGGATGTGGGTCCACAACACAAATGCATTATATGCAGACACATCAAGGACTTTGTAAAACACAACCTTTGGCCATCTCCTGGTCATTCACTGGCATGTACAGTAGGTTGCAGTCAGCTTGTCCAGGTTGTCTACTCCTCCTTTGTTTTTGTTATAGTTGAGGATAATTGTGGGCTTTTTGGCACTTCCTGATGACACAGCTGCATCTTTATGAAGAGTACACAGTACAGAAGTATCACACTTGTTTTTGGTGTTTTTTGGGGATTTTTGGACAATATGAGACAACAGAGGTGGTGACTGTAAAAGCAAACTTTGAGGAAAGTGGAGCCCTGTCCTTCACCTGCAAGATTTCAGCAGACAGCTCAGGTTTATTTTTCTTCACTGTGTCCACCATGGTAAGTTTCCTCCTAAGAAGCTCTTGTCCAAGGTCATAGCTGGTTAAAAAGTAATTGTCACAAGTGATATTGTGACCCTGCAGTCCAGTAGTCATATTCAGGACCACACGTTTTCCTTGGTTTATCTTAGGGATGCCACTCGCAGCTTTGCCTGTGTAAATGTGTAGATTCCAGGGATAGCTGGTTTTTACATCACAGGCTATCCAGATTTATATGTTGTATATCCTTTTCTTACTGGGCATGTATTGCCGGAAGGGGCATTTTCCTTGGAACGGGACAAGATGTTCATCCATTGTCACCTCTGACCCTGGGTTGAACATCAGTGGAAGGAGTTGCACCCATCCTTCCCATACAACCCTTATGGGGCCAAGCTTCTCAGTTCTTGCTCTGGCATCTCTGTTGTCAAATCTGAGGGCTCTTGATATCATTTGACAGGTCTAAAGTGACATTGTTGCCCCAAAATATTTCTGCCTGTCAATGAGTGGATCCGTGGCCTCATTGCAGGAAAACAAGGCAAAATGAGACTCCCTTAAAGCTTACATGATTGGGGAATGAGCTGGCTGACAGTGTGTTGGCTGACAGTGCACTTATGATTTCAGTTTTGGCTCTAATTATTGCTTTATAATCTTATTTTTATAACTGGGTCGAAACCGACCCTAACACCACAAATGGTATAATTTTAATTAGAGCATTTTATAATTTAGGGAAAAACATTATTTTTGTTTTATTTTGTTGAAATAGAGGGTCCTGACAAATTCAAAAAGCCTTGATGCAATAAACAAATTTATGTGGTTCTTTTATGCATTTAAAATTTAAAACGGGTCGGTGCCGACCCTAACACAAGACAAGGGTTAAAATCACAGTGAATAAAAACGTGACAGGAGCAAAAACTTCAGCAAACAAACAAACAAACAAACAAAAAGAACGGCCAGAAACTGTTTGGAATTCATTAAGTTAAACTAGTCAATTCTAGTCACGGTTTGCGATTTCTGCAGAGATGCAGAGATGCAGGACATCAGATCGCAGTGAAACATGAGCCAACAGTGGGTAAAAACATGACAGCAGCAACAAACAATCAAACAAACAAAAACAACACATAAAAAGCAACAGAAGTTGCTTGGAGTTCAAAAGCTTAAACAAAAACTCTACCATTGGTTGTGTTGTTTGCATAGAGGTGCAGTAAGAAAATGAACTCACAGTGAGTAAAAACGTGTCAGGAGCAAAAACTTCAGCAAACAAAAAAAGTGGCCAGACACTGTTAGGAATTCATTAAGTTAAACTAAAATTCTAGTCATGGTTTGCGTTTTCCATAGAGGTGCAGGACTTTACATCACAGTGAAACGTTAGCCAACAGTGGGTAAAAACGTGACAGGAGCAAACAAACAAACAAACTAAAACAAAACATAAAAAGCAACAGAAGCTGCTTGGAGTTCAAAAGCTTAAACACAAACTCTACCATTGGTTGTGCTGTTTGCCTAGAGGTGCAGTAAGAAAATGAACTCGCAGTGAGTAAAAACGCAACAGGGGCAAAAACTTCAGCAAACAAAAAAGGGGACAGACACTGTTAGGAATTCATTAAGTTAAATTGAAACTTTAGTCATGGTTTGCGTTTTCCATAGAGGTGCAGGACTTTACATCACAGTGAAACGTTAGCCAACAGTGGGTAAAAACGTGACAGGAGCAAACAATCAAACAAACTAAAACAAAACATAAAAAGCAACAGAAACTGCTTAAATAAAAACTCTACCCTTGGTTGTGCTGTTTCCATAGAGGTGCAGTAAGAAAATGAACTCACAGTGAGTAAAAACGCGACACGAGAGAGAAAAAACGCCTAGAAACTTCTCAGAAAACTCGTAAAACAGGAAAATAATTAAACCATTGTTTAACTGTGAGTTGGGGGCGTTCCATGTTGATGCTGGTGCTACTAGCTAAACTTTTACCATGTTCACCTGCATTGTTAATCTGTATTGAACTAGCCTGTTAGCAGCTAGCCGATTATCAATCTGAATCACGTCCTCACTGGTTGATCGATTAAGTCCGGATTAAACATGGAGGCTGTCAATAAACACAAGTGACCGAACAAACAGAACCAGTCTGACCGAGCGGAACCGTTAGGAAACAGCCAGCACTCAGCTCGACTCGGTTCGGTAACCGGGCCTCTGATAACCCATTAAGACCCGCTCGACCGTTAAGATCAACCGGGGCCACCGACACGGACTCACCTTCCGCTCAGCTTCACTTTGACACGGGAGAAGTCAGCCAGCGAGATGACAAGTTAACCCGGGTTAAAACCTCTCGGTCTCCATCCTGGCAGCAACGGGGGGGAAAAGACGCTTCACTGCATGTTTTCTCCCGGTTTGTCCGCTTGTTCGTCGGCCGTGGAGCTCCTCGCTGCTGCTCCTGTTGTTCGGTATCAGGCTCGGAACCGTGAATTATTCAGATGCTTGTTTTCTGAGTTCGGTTACAAGTTGTAACCGGATTCCGCCTCCTCGTTAAAAAAAAAAGTTTCAAACTCGAAACCTGGACATCAGCAGATTGACGTCGGATCGGACCAATCGGAGAGCAGCGTGTAAGAGAAGCCCCGCCCACCGAGGCCCAAACACTGAGGTCCATTTAGAAGCAGGACGTACCCTCCCCCCTCCTCCCACTCAGGCTTCCAGGAATTATCCTGCTCCCAGTCCCAAGGCTGACAGTTTCCCAGAGGAAACCCTGCTCAGGGAACAATGAGCAGGAACTGTGGCCAGCAGGCTTCTGACAGGAGCTAAGCCACATAAATTAAGTCTTAAAAAGTTTTATTTTTCTAATTTCTGGGGTGATAAAAATAGATATCCTGTTTTAAAACCTTTAAAATACACTGAGTTAAACATTTGCACATTCAAGATTTTGCTCATTCTATGTAGCTCCTGCACCGTTTGCACTGTTTGCAGTTTTTCTTTCTTGTCAAGCCCTTTCTATTTAGATTTATAGGTTTTAATTTACTATTTTTTTTTATTTTGCTGCTGCAACAGAATAGTTTCCCAAACTTGGGATAAATAAAGTACTTCTATTCTATTCTATTTTATTCTATTCTATTCTATAAAATGTCAACAAAATGAAACAAAAACTTTGCAAGTGGCTAAAAAAAATCCCATGAATTTTAATTGCGAGCCAGCATCATTTTGAAACTTGCCCACTTGATTCCTTTGAGGCACTAAGACAAGTATGTTTTGTATTAAATTATTGTTTTGAAATGTTCTGTTTATTATGCAAATGAGGCGTCCATTTGTGCCATGCTTTGGGGAATAAAATGTTCTTTAAATCAGACAATGACTGATATGTGAACAAACCTGCTAAAACCTTTGGACTGTGGATGGAGATGCAGATAAACCACCTTTAATTAAACACATGTACTGTAAAGTCCCATGCATTTTTATTGGAAACTATTTATCACGGGTTAAAAATGAAAAGAAAAAAGTACACTAACTGATATCACTAGCTGATGACTGTCGGACATTAAGATTATTTTTTGAGATAAATTAATTTTCTGAAATGTGATGTTTAAATATGCAAATTATCTACAAGGTTCTGTCATGTTTTTGACAGTAAAAAGTTCTATAAATTCATCCATATGTGAACAAACGTTCTATTAAAATGGATGGAAATGCAGAACGTGAGACTGAAAACTAATTCTGAGAAAATCCTGATTACATGTAAAAATCTTAACCAACCAGTATCACTATAAAGCGTCTCCAGTGGCTTATTTTAAGATAGTAAGACAAATAATTTTTTATTATTATTTTTCTGAATTTTAATGTTTAAATATGTAAATGAAGCATCAGTTTCTTCCATGTTTATGGTGATAAAATGCTGTATAAATCAGCCTATGACTGATATATGAACAAACCCTGCTGGGAATGCAGAGTGTGAGACTTAAAACTCATTTTAGGAAGCTGCATTTAAAGATATGCATTATAAAATTCCTCATTTTTTTATTTTTTATTTCCTTTTTACAGGTAAAACATGTAAACCAACAGATACCGCTATGAAATTTCTCCTGTTCAGTATTTTTTTTTCTGAAATTTTATGTTTAAATATACAGATATGCCAGTCATGCATTGAATACATAGAACCGCACTAATTCGCTTTAATTTTCAGAAAAGAAACATGAACATTGGATAAAACAGGCTGCAGAATTTTTATTTCCATCTTTTATTTTTCTATAGAATATTCTATAAATCAGGCTATGACTAATATGTGAACCAACCCTTTTGTAAAAACTTTCGGAACATGGATGTGAATGCAGCTGGAGAGTCTGATGTATGTAAGGGCTGCTGAAGTGCAGATTTCTGGCTCAGAGTTTGAGACAAGAAACTGCATTTAAAGATATGTATTATAGAATTCTATACATTTTCATTGGAAACTACTATCCCAGAGAAAAAATTACCATCATCACTATGAAACATCCCCAGTGTACATGAAGATAAATTGTTTTTTTTGTATATTTTTCCTGAAAAGTAACATTTAAATATGCAAATTAGGGACTGTCACATTAAAATTATGCTAATTTGGGGGGAAATGGAGTAAAATGAGCACCTTAATATGTATTTTTGATGTTTACTTTTCACTTGTGTGTTATGGCAGCATAATATTCCCAAAAGCTCAACTTTACCAGTGCAATAAAAAATAGTTTATGACTGTAGTGTCTCGTCTTAATGTCATAATCAATACGATATGAGAAACGAGAGACAGAAAGGTGTTCAGCAGCCGTCCTGCATATTTTTAGAAGGTCATCATAGCGACATTAAACTGAGTAAAATAAACTTGTTGTAAACTTGAGCAGTGTATTTTGGAGTTCATTAGATTATACACCAATCAGGTCCAACATTCTGACCACTTGCCTAATGCTGTGTTGGTCTCCTTATGTGGTCTGAACCATTGGACATGGACCAGAGGACCTCTCAGGGGGTCCTATGGGGTCTGGAACCACTGGATCCTTTGGGTACTCTGGCTTGTGCAGTGGGGCTTCTGTCAATCCAACTGGTTCCACTGCATCCTGTTGATGCTTGATCAGAATGGGCTGTAGGAAGTCTGGAGGTCACATCAACATGTTGGGTCATTGTCATGTTCCTCAACATGTTCCTGATTGGTTGATTTTGTTTCCATGTGGTGGGGTGCATTTTCATCCAGTGACATTTGGGATTTCCATTTGCATGAGGGAGTGTGTGTCTAAGTCTCATCAACATGGATGTTAAAATCCAAGGTTTTCCATCAGAACACCACATAGTACCAACATGATCAATGTTATTCACTTCACCTGTCAGTGGTCATAATGTTGTGGCTGATCGGTGTATATGTAGAATTAAACGCAGCCTACATTTATCCACCAACAACTAATAAACCTGATTAAAAATGCTCAGCCACATGTAGAGGCACAAACAAAACGACCTCCTAATAACATGCAGGACAGCTGCTAAATAACTTTCCGTCTCTCATCCCTCATATTGTATCGATCATCGCATTAAGACGAGACGCTACAGGTAGGAACACACTGTTTATCACGCACTGGTCAATTTTGAGATTACTGTAAATGAGCTTCTATTTAATGAGATCATACATCATTTCCATATTAAGCACATTAAACTGCAGGAAACTGATGCACCTGATGTAAGTAATCAACCGGGGAAGCTTCACAGTGAACATATGAAATCTTATAATACATGTCTATAAATGCAGCTTTCTTGTCTCCACTCTCCACAAATATCCACTACAACAGCATTTACATACACCAAATTTTCCATTTGCATCCTGAGGGTTTCTACTGAGGGTTTCATCGTATAACATTGTATAACCCCAACCCTACATACAGCATGCCTTGTTGGTTACACAGCACACTTTAACTTACATCACCAGTTGCAAGGTTCTTGTTATATTTCATAATCTCAACTTGCTTGCAGGCTTAATATTGTTTGTAGAAAGAGAGAGAGAGAAACAGTGAGCGGATGTTTTCAGGACGGAGGAAGTTTTTCCTCTTTGCCTAATGAGGACACAGGAATTCCTACGGTCACATCCTCCTGCATTGTTGTGTTAACTCTGAGCTCACTGTGTGGCTCTGGTACCATTCTTGTTTCAGCCCACCGTTTGTTTCTTCGGCCTTGCAGCGCCACACCTCTTGTCAGCATTATTTTTCTGGGATTGGGACATTCTCCCATCCACTGAGCGGCATCTGTGCAGATTCTGTTGGAAGACTTGTGCTGCTGCAGGACTGTGTCACAGCACAAATAAATAAATAAATAAATAAATAAAGACACCTGCAGTGGTGGAGTTGATCTGCAGCGCCCCCTAGTGGTGCAATGTGAATATTAGAGGGAATGTGCACTGAAGTCTAGCTGGTAGGGATGTGAAAATGTGCAGAAGGTATCAAAATCAAAAAAAGGATGCTTTTACCAAAAAAAATATGTGCAGAAAAATACTGCAGTTTCTAGCATCTTCAAATACATAAGCATCCTGGAACCAACGTGAAGAGCGACTAAATGTCATTTCGCTATGTCAGATTTTGTCCAGAGTACTTGTTATTCAGGACCCAGGGTTTTGAGAATTTTATTTGTTTTCCGAGCTTGGATTTTTTTTGTTGTTGTTGTTGTTATCCTCAAAAAAAAAGTCTCACCTGGGAAGCCGTATTAATGGTCCAACATCTCCAGTAATCTAACTCCCACAGCCATGAAATTTGGTGAGGACACAGACAACATTGTTCCCAGCAGATCCAAATGATTTAGGGGCAAAGCGCTAAATGGAGAAATAAAAGTGTGCAATTTTTTAAACAAGCCCCAGAAAGTTCCTTTAATTGTGTATATGTGGATGTATTCATGGGGCTGTTCGGTGGTTAGCATTGTCACCTCACAGCTAGAAGATCCCCGGTTCGCGTCCCGGTTAGGACGCCTGGGAGATCTTTCTGTGTGGAGTTTGCATGTTCTCCCTGTGCAGCGTGGGTTTTCACCAGGTACTCCGGTTTCCTCCCACAGTCCAAAAACATGCTGAGGTTAACTGATGATTCTAAATTGTCCGTAGGTGTGAATGAGAGTGTGCTTGGTTGTCTGTCTCTATGTGTAGCCCTGTGGCGACCTGTCCAGGGTGTCCCCTGCCTTCGCCCAAGTCTGCTAGGATAGGCTCCAGCCCCCCGCGACCCTACAGAGGATTAAGGATGGATGTATTCATATTTCCTACTAAACATACAGTCTTTGGTCGACATGTCGCCAACTTTTGAGGCCTCTGGAATCATCAGGATTCTTGTCAAGACTCCAATTTTTAGCTGTTTTGTCTCTGTCGGTCTTAACTTCAAGTCTGTATCGTGTTTCCCTATTCCTTAGAGCTGGAGCGGTGTCAGAACATGTATTATTGGCACCCAGCGGATATCACCAGATGGAGACCACTTGAACGAAGCAGTCTGTCTGCATAACGGCAAGTGGCGGCTGATTCACCACTGACAAGGATAAAGAGAAGCTACATATGAGTGGGAAGTTTATGCACTTAAGTGAACCAGCTGCAGATTCATTTTCTGTTTCCGCATCACTTACATATTGCATGAATGGCAGTAAGTGTTATAGAATAGGACTGGAATAGAACTCCTTTATTGTCATTGCAGTGCACATCAAAACTGAGTAATTATTTGAAAGAACTGTGCAAATATAGTTAAAATAATATGATCAAGTGTAACCTATGAGAGCAGTGATATAGCTTAATGCTGTAAAGATAGCCTAATCGGTGCATTAGGAACTATAAAAACAGAAGTATACCCAATGTTGCACTTTACTGAACACTTACAAAAATGTAAAGGCTTAGAGTGATGCAAAATGCACATACATGGTGCAGTTGTATGTAAACATGTGTTTAGGATCTCTATAGGTGTGTTTGTGTGGAGAGTAGGTGCACTATTCGAAACTCAAATAGGCCTTCAGTTTATCTGGCATTGTTATGAAAGTCGGGGCCTGAATAAATATTAGCTGTGTATTCATAGTAGATAAACACTCAATTAAATGTATTTGTACCTACTTGAGTTTCGGATAAGATAAAACTACATTAATCTCAGGGGAGATTCTTATGTCAGATATTGCTTAGAAAACACAATTAGATAACATGAGAATAAATGCAACGCCTACAAAGTAGAAAAGCAATAAGACACAAGTACAGCACATTACTGAAAATAAAATTAAGTAAGCTAAAATAAGACTAGACTAGAAAAAGTAAGAAAAAATACAGACAATGATTCTAAGGTAGTAAAGTATTATCACACATGATAATGAAATATTGCACATGAAATTAAAATATTCCACCCAAAAATGAAATATTGCACCTAAAAATGAAATACTGTATACGAAAATGAAATGTTACATATAATAGTGGAACTTATATTGCACAAACTACTTAGAGAAGTAATACTGCAGCAGAGATTAATGTAAGTGTTTAAGCTGTCATTCCTGCAGAAGGGAGAGGTGTTGTGCAGTTTATTGAATTTTTAGGGTAAAATAACACACAGAAATAATTTCATACAGTACATGCTATCTTTTAGTGTAATTTATTTATCACACAATACTGTCTGACTGCAGTTCTGTGAGGTTCACGCGTGTTTTTGTTGCTGAACTCCATCTCCCACAATCCCCGGCGGATGTGACGTATTTCTGCTACGTGTCCAGAAGTTGTGTTGTCAACATGGCGGCTCAGCAGGGAGATGTTGATGAACTGTTCGATGTGAAAAATGCTTACTACATCGGCAGTTACCAGCAGTGTATTAATGAGGCTCAGAAAGTGAAGGTAGGAAACATTTCATTAACATTTGAATGCGATGAAATGTTGTTATTCTCGCTAACGGCAGAAAACACAGCGTTTGACAGCAGCGATGCTAAATGTTTGAGCTAACATTACTGTTACTGAACTGATTCGCTTCTAACCGTAACTTGTGTTCTGTTTTTGAAGCCGTCATCACCAGAGAAGGAGACAGAAAGGGACATGTTTCTGTACAGAGCATACATTGCCCAGGTAAGTTAAACCATTTTTAAAAACTTAATTCTGGTTGTTAGCTCAGTTTCTTGTCTTTAAGTTAGCTAACTGCTAGCTAACTGTAGCTACGTTAATAAGTATCACAGTTGAGCCCGTTTCAGATATGGGATACTTAAGGTTGCTGCTCTATCAGTCTGTTAAAGTGCCGGCATTCTGTCATTCAGGCAGTATCCGTTAATATTCCTCACGGCTTCATTCAGACAAGCCCACCACAGTGACACGGAGAAGAGCGGTACTCACGCGATATTTGTCATTCACGCGAGACTTCACAGAACTCCAAGTTATGTGAATGTGAAAATACAGAATAATGCACTAATAAACAAACCACTACATCTAAGCTAATAGCAGCTTATCAAACTGTCTAAATAACTAACTGCAAAATCTTTTCATGATTTCCTAAACACTGATAATCCATGCGTGATGCAACTTTACCAACAGTAAAATAACAATATCTCAGCGGCTATGATGGAGCTCAAACCTGAGGACAGCAGCTATGTAACTATTGACTTACCTGCAGCAGATAACCTGTGTGACAGCTCACCTGTCTGAGGTGAAGAAAAGTTTATAGTGGGACCTGCTGTTAGACCCTGATCCATCCTGTCTCCATGTCAGGGATCACTGAAAAATTAGTGTTTAACGAAGCTACCAGCACTGTTGAGTCATGTGTATAAAAGTGCACAATTGTCTTGCTTTGGAGATGCTCATATGATGTCCTGCTGCTGTCTGATGCTGCAGGTGTCTAATAAACTTAGAGAGAAAACTCCTACAAGCAGCTGGAAGCAACAAATTGAACTGGAGCCTCTGTTAATGTCTTGTGAAATTAAAAACTGGCTACATTCATAAGCTGTTGTCATATATGTTTAACACAGTGAAGTTTTATTATTTTAAACAGTTTGCAGAAATTTGTTCAAGTAATTAAGAAAGGGGTTTTTGCACTCTGATGTTTTTGAAGCATTGTTGGTGCTTAAACATGGAAAAAAATCTTCCCTTCACTTCATACAACTCAAATTACCTATGTGTTTATGTGACTGGATGCAGGTCAGACTGTGTTGAACGTGAATTGTTACTCAGTCCAGCCTACTACGATTGCCGTCACAATTTTTTACAGAAAAGTGAGCAGGGAGCTCCTTCAGATATGAAGGCGACACATTCAGATGTTGTCAGATTAACAGAAAGGAGTGCAGGTCTGAAAAAGGCTTCATTTGACATGTTCTGTGTTATTGCAGAGGAAGTATGCTGTTGTCCTGGACGACATCAAGGCCTCTTCATCACCTGAGCTTCAGGCTGTGAAGATGTTTGCGGAGTATCTGTCCAATGAAAGCAAAAGGTAAGAGCTTCCATTTTACGTTGAGATCAAAATGGAGGTCGCTGAAGGAGATGCAACGCTTTGCCAAACTGTCACCACAGATTTTATTCATCATGTCTTTTATGTCTTTTGTTCAGGGATGCTATTGTTGCTGATTTGGACAAGAAGATGGCGAAGAGCGTTGATGCTGCCAACACCACCTTCCTCCTGATGGCCGCCTCCATCTACTACCATGAGATGAACACGGATGCTGCTCTCAGGACTCTGCACCAAGGGGAAAGCCTGGAGTGGTGAGAAGGCATCAAGATTTTACCTTTAAAAAGTGTCAGCAAGATCTTACTCATGAGCCAATTCAAACTTTTTTTTTTTTACCACATTTAACTGTTCGGATGTAAATAATCACCACAGACTATGTTTGCATGATTACAGAGAGAGAGGAATAGATTTTTATTAAGCTTCTAGACTCATTGTGTTGCCAGATTTTCACAAATAAACACAACCGCCTACCAGGCTAATATGTGCGTGTGTGTAAGAGATAGAGATTAGCTACATTTGCATACAAAAATCATTAATGCTCTGTTTTGTTTGGTGTTTTGTTAAGTAGAACTGAAGCATTCGTGAAAAAAATCAACACATCAAAATGAAGTGTTGTTCAGAAACTATGGATTCCACAACTTTGAGTGCTTTTATTTTGTTCAGTCAGTTAATGTGTAATTTACTGCAGCTGCTCCTCGTCTCTCTGATTGACGAG
Organism: Dascyllus trimaculatus; assembly: GCA_024666655.1. Taxonomy (NCBI): domain Eukaryota; kingdom Metazoa; phylum Chordata; class Actinopteri; family Pomacentridae; genus Dascyllus; species Dascyllus trimaculatus. Next base: position 32,681,180 of record CM045446.1, read on the forward strand.
AGCTCAGCGTGACACTGACCAAACTGACCCAGATCATTTGTTTATCCATCAGCATGGCCATGAGCATTCAGGTGCTTCTAAGTCTGGATCGCGTCGACCTGGCGAGGTATGGAGTTACTTAATGTCCTCATGCAAAAAACATAAAGCATGTGATTTGCATTGAACTGGTATATTAGCTTTTGTTGTTTCAAGACTCACGAAAAGCATCTATGTACAATATTATGCCTTCTAAACTTTAGAGGCTTTAGAATCTAAAGCCTCTACAATATTTGTTGATAATCTTGAAGCAGTATAGTGTAAGTTTGTAAAAGTTTGCAGACACAGAAACACCCATAAGGGCTGTCAACCTCGTATCACGATGGCAATTTTTTCTTTGACAGAAAAGAGCTGAAGAAGATGCAGGAGCAGGATGAGGATGCTACTCTCACCCAGCTAGCCACAGCCTGGGTTAATATCGCAGTGGTGAGGAGAAAATCATTCATTTGGTCACTTCCGGTTTTGCCCCACAACTTCCTACTTTGTTCAGAATTTAATTATTTGTTATTTGAGACTTAGAAATTAATGTCTGTAAAATATTTTGGCTGAATTTTGAGAATTCAATTTAGTGCTCAGACCTTGGAAGTCTTTTTTTTCCACCCTCAAAAAACGTCTTAACTGGGTCGCCATTTTAAGGGTTCAATACCTCCAGAAATAAAACTCCCACAGCCATGAAATTTGATGAGGACACAGACAGAATAGTTTCCATTTGCACTGGAATCAACAACAGCAAGCGGCAACACCCCTCCAAGTGTGCATCACCTTCGTTCAAGCAGGCGAGAAGCCCCGGCCCCCAAAGAAGACCCAGGGGGGCCTGACTGGCAACATCTGGTTGACCTTGGGAGGCAGTTGAGATTCCTGGACATCACTGCCGTAAGAACACTCCATTCAGACATGGTGATGTCCGGAGCTACCAAGCAGGTGGTGAAGCTAACTGTCCCCTGGGAAGATGAGATAGAGGAAGCTCTGAAACGAAAGAAGGCCAAGTATGCTGACCTGGTGGCTTGGTGTCAGAAGAATGGATGGAAGGCCCGCTGTGAGCCCACTGAAGTGGGTTGCAGGGGCTTCGCAGGCCAGTCTTTGCACCAGGTCCTGGGACTCCTAGGGATCTGTGGCAGGCAGAGAGCCATGAAGAGCATCATGGAAGCTGCTGAAAAGGCTTCACGTTGGCTCTGGTTGAGGAGGGGGGATGCGTGGCGTAGTGCGCTACCTGGACACAAGTCGGGGCCTGATCACCCCCGGCTGGGTCCCCTGGGGGAGGGTGTCTGATGTAAGACCCGAAGCACCCTGTGACCCCGGTTACCTCACTGAAGGTGTGTCCAGGTTGCACCACAAGGTGTATCTTAGTACGCAGATAGTATCTTAGATTTAAATGACTGAATTGTGTCAACAGAGGCCGTAATTTCAATAATGCCCCTTGAAAAAAAAAGGGCAGAATTTTCAAACGGGGGCGGTATTTAAGTCCAAGAAAGTTTCTTAAAGTGTGTGTATATGAATGTATCCATACTTTCTACTAAAAATACAGTCTATAGTCAACATCTCACCAACTTTTGAGGCCTGACATCAGTAGAATTTAATGTGTTGCAAGTATGGAAAGAAATATTCCAGATTTTTGCTATTTGTGATGATGATGTGGACTCAGTTCGTGCACTTACAGGAACTTTCTGGAGTCCTCAACAAATGTCATGTCTGTGGGAGTTTTATTTCTGGAGATAATGAACCCTGAATATGACTTTCCCAGCTAAAATAAGTTTTTTTTAAAACTCCAAATAGGGAATTTCCCAAGTGTAGGGAAAAAGACATTCTCAAAATGTTTCATAGAACTCAGTTTCTGTCCCCAATGAACACATTTATGAAGACTGAGCAAATCAATCAGCACAGCCTGGCCTTTTTCTGATATCACTAAAATAACTGCATGTAGTTTGTTTTTGAATAAATGCTCTTATCATGGGAACCTTGTAAACCCCTGCTGCGTAGTGGAATCTGTCTGTGTGTACACCAAATACAATAAACCAGTCTTAATCACGTCATAAACTATAATAATAAAATTGTTTGGTGAGTGACTGAAGCTGCAGATGGGTTTGAAATCGTCATGAAGCAGGTTAGTATTTGCAGCAGCAGTTCTTGTTGCATTACAAATGTACACAAAAGCATTTCAAAGTGCTTTACATAGTGCGTTAAAACCACCAGGTCGTGAGGAGCAGTTTAGCTACAGCACCATTAAATATCACAGCTGGGGGTTTTGCATTTATTATTGGCTGTTCCCTGACTAGCACTCCGCTTGCCGTTCCAGGGTGGAGAGAAGCTGCAGGATGCCTACTACATTTTCCAGGAGATGTCGGACAAATACTCGTCCACGCTGCTGCTCCTGAACGGACAGGCGGCCTGCTACATGGCTCAGAACAAGTGGGAGGAGGCCGAGGGGGTGCTGCAGGAGGCGCTCGATAAGGTAGGAGGACAATAGTCTGCTCCGTGTTTGTCTCTTCACGTTAGCTGGCAGAATACAGGCTGCGATGCACGTAGACGCACAGTTTATTCACTCAAAGCCTTTAATGACTTGTTTCTTAAGCTGCTTTGAGATCCACATCCTTTATTATGACGTTGCTAATGAATACCTGCTGAACAGAGGAGTTGTAACAAGAACGCAGGGTTAAACCTCGTTCCTCTTTAAGATGTATTCACACTGGCGGTAGAGGAAGTTTCAATTAAAGAGGGTTTTTATTTATATATGTTTAGAAAATTGTCTGGTCTTTGAAAAGTTTTGCCATTACAGGTGTTATTTAGGTATTGTTCGACTTTTTACATGATTAATACGCACAATTTTAACAAAGCATTCAGATAAATTGTGTGTGTCTGTGTAGATTTTCTCATTTTTGGATGATTCAGGCGTGTTGGTGTGGTAGTTAGTCAGCTACTATTCTGTTGTCATGTCAATACTCTGAACTCCAGGCAGTTTGTGGACCTTTTTTGCACGTTTTTGCTCACTGTGGACTCGTTTTTCACCGCAACATAAAGTCCTGCAGCTCTGTGGAAACGGCACAACCATGGCTAGAAGTGGAAGGAAGTCAGAAATGCCTGTTGTGCAGTCTGACGCATAAAAACAAAAAGAAAAAAGCAAAAGTGGAATTTCTTTGATTGTTAATTTTGCAAAAAAAGCAAACAAAAAAACCTGGACTCAGCAGGTGCAACATTTTTGTGCTACCAAAACTGAGGATAATGGTGGTTCTACGTAATATTTGAGTATATATAGATAAAATATAGATAATTTACTGCTTCATTTTTAGTTAGTTACCATATTTTTTTTACTTATTATGTTTTTATTGGTAAAAGAAGTTCAAGAAATCTTTTTCAAAGGAAGAAGACGCATCATTATGAAGTTACAAATATTATAAAATCAATCAGCACAAAAGTAAAACACATTAGAAGAAGCTGGGGATTAAAATACACAAACTATAATCAAGCATAGAAGTAGCATTTGTAAAGTTTAGTTACACATCTTCTGATTAGAGCTATGAATTCTACCATACCCCTCTTCCACCGAGCTGGTTCCAGGTCTAGTTCGGAGCCAGAGCCTGACTTAGCTCCACTTCTTTGTGTTTCCACCACCTAAGCACCGACTCCAGGTTCTAAAAACTGGAGCTCAGCAAGCACCAACTCTTTGCTGGTCCAGAGCTAAGCACCGAGTACGTCAGGGGCTGGGGGCGGGGTTAAGGTGACCAACCATCAACGGTGGAAAGGGACACACAAGCGGTAATTAGTGTCCTTGTTCTCCAGGACGTCCCTGGTCCCATCACACATGTGTTGGAATGACTCCTGGAAGTTTACCACAAACTGTTGACCTGAAATCCGCTACAGTTGTGTCCCACCAGTAGCGTGATCACGGATGCGTCCAGGCAACAGGAGGATCTCCGCCTCACAATCAGCCTTAAGACCATCTATAGATATAAACATAGATATTATCATCAACTTACTGCGTTTGTTTAACTGCTATGTAATGGATGCTAGTGTAGTGGTTTTACAGTGACACAATGGCTCCAACAGGTTCTTAGGATGAACCAGATTTGAACCAACTAAGCACCAGAACTAGGACCTGGTTCTTCTTGGTGGAAAAGGGGGTATCAGTGTGACGAAATCAAGAAGCTGCAATTTTTGTTATTCCAGGACCAGGGAGCAAAATAGGAGAAGGCCACTCAAGTTCAGAGCAAATTCTGGATAGCAGCCATTTAGATGAGCGAGACTTCAGCTGAAAAGTCCCTGAATTTTTGTCACTCATGGCTTCACGGTTGTGTCGAGGAGTGCAGAATTTTTTATTTTTTTACAGAATCTGGTTCGAGCAAATGGTTTATGTTTGGTGAATTTTTAAATGAGACACGAGGAAGAAAGCAAATTTGGTAAAACGTTAAGATTTTAAGCTTAGATTTGATCAAACTTCATTCTGTTTTTACGGTTTTTACATCTTCTGGCTTTAACACATGGCGTAATTGTGGCGATTAAAAATAAACATACACATTTTAAACAACTGGGTTTTGAGGTTCAAAGGGGATATAGCCCCCTGAAAAAAACCTTTCTAATTTGAGCTGCATGTGACGCACTGAAAACCAAACTACAATCCTAAAAATCAAACAAGCTTCAGTGAAAAATGTCTCAAATTTAGTGAAGAAAAACAGGAAATGATCCACTTTCAAATGAGTAAAGGAAATGTGGCAATAAGACATGAGCAACAGTATCTAATGTACCACATTCGAGACCTTCTGCTGAAGCTTCCTTTAACATTAATGTCATGTACAATTGTTAAAAAATGACCATTGTCTCCCTTCATTGCAACAGCAGATGGCAGCATTTGCTTTATAGTACTGGAAGGTTCTTGTACTTCATCTAAAGCAGGTTTAAGTTTAACCAGCATGCAGCAGTAATTCAGAATATACAGCTAATTATTTAATTCGTGGTGTCATTATTTAATTTATTAGGTGTTTTAATTCTTCATACTGTTGATAAATATTGCGTACGTTCACGTAGAAATCGTGTTTCATAAGGTGGACTTGCAGTTAAGGTGGAACTTGTGAGTCTCATCCCACAGTGTTTGGCGGTTAAACTTCTACAAAGCAGTGGCTGTTCATTGCTGTCACTGAACAGACGGAACATAACAGGAATGTTAAGAGGCCTTCACACGTGGCTAAACCAGACGAGTGATTCGATTGTGATAAATGGAACGAACGAACAGAAGCAACAGACTGGATCCCTGAAGCTGCTTGCAACACGTAATTGTTTTCTGTGCTTATGAAAAAGGAGAAGCTGTTGTCGTTTAATTGAGTTACAGCTCCCGGTAAGAGACGTGAAACAAGCTAAACAGAAGGCGCTAATAGAGAATGGAATAGAATTACTTTATTGTCATTGCAGCGTGCAGTGAAATAAAGCAGGAATCCAGTTAGTGCATTCACACAATCACATTTTTACATTTTAATCGAGGAGGCAAAAGCTGTATGTGCAAGTGTATCCATGAAAACAGTGGGGTAGCTTATTCTTTGCACTTCTGGATATTGCACATTACTGAACATGTGTGGAAAAATATGGCTTGAAGCAGCGCAAAAGTGATCTTCCACAGTCTGGTTTCTACGTGCCTGCTTTTGAAGAATAACCCTATCGCTTTCTGTATCTTTCTCTGTCTCGTTATCAGGACAGCAGCCACCCTGAGACGCTGATCAACCTCATCGTGCTGACCCAGCACCTGGGCAAAGCTCCCGAGGTGAGACTTTGGACCGGCAGCTGTTAATGACGGCGGCGTTTTAACAGCCACCAGTTTAGCTTTTCCCTGCAGGCCAACTTGTCAAAGACGACTCAGAGCAGCTTTTGTTCAGCGACGCTTTGAGCCTGAAAACGCAGCACCTCTGCAGCTTGATGTGTTCCTTCATTTAAACCAGGAAAATACATCCCAGCGTCTTCTACTATCGATCTGCCGGTGAAGTGATGTGTGTGCGAATTACACAACCTGAATCTCAGAGTTCATGAGATAAAGACTCAATTATCTCCCGTGCATTTGATGGACTTGATAGCGACGCACCAGAATGCTGACTGTTGACACAGAGGCATCATTAAAAAGGTTCCGCCTGTGATAACCGCTGATTAGCACATCGCACTCAAGGTTAACAGGAATTAGGTGGATGTTTCTTAGAAAGGTTGTTGGGGAAAAAAAGGGCCTCGTCTTATGGAGAAGTAGAAGTCAGGCCACCGTGACTTAAACAGCACATTTAAAACAACAGCCATTGAGCTCAAAGCTATATTTACTTGACTGTAATGAACATTAGGGACTAAGACGCTACAGCATTTGTTATGGAGACTAACCTGGCTAATTTAAATATTCAGGCTAAGACCCTACGATACATCTAGTTGTAGAGATTAACCTGACTACGAGAAATATTAAGGCTAAGATCTTAAAGTATTATTAATTTTGGTTAGTAACCTAACAAACCTAAATATTTAGGCTAAACCCTACCCTTCTAGTTGTGTAGATTAATCTGACTATAATAAAAATATTCAGGCTGGGATACTGCAGTATTACTTATTATAGAGATTAACCTGACTAATTTAAATGTTAAAGCTAAGACACTGTAGTATTGTTAATTATGGAGATTAGCCTGACTAACATAAATATTAAGGCTAAGTCAGTATTAAAACAGTATTAGTGATTATGGGGATTAACCATGCTAATTTAAATATTAAGGCTAAGACAGTACCATATTAGTATTTATGGAGATTAACCTGACAACAATTAACATTAAGGCTAAGACACCTCTTTAATGTTAATCTTGGATATTACCCTAACTACATATTTAGCCTAAGGCACGGCAGTATTATTAATTATAGAGTTTAACCTGACTAATTTAAATATTAAGGCTAAGACAGTACTGTATTAGTATTTATGGAGATTAACCCGACAACAATTAACATTAAGGCTAAGACTCCTCTTGGATATTACCCTAACTATACACTTTCAGGCTAAGACCCTAGCTTATTAATTATGGAGATTAACCTGAATGATTTAAATATTAAGGCTAAGACAGTGTTGTATTAGTATTTCTGGAGATAAACCAGACTAATGTAAATATTAAAGCTAGGACCCTACAGTATTAATGTTTGTGGAGATTAACCTAGCAACAGTTCACATTAAGGCTAAGACACCTAATGTTAATCAGGGATATTACCCTAACTTTACATATTCAGGCTCAGGCATGACAGTATTATTAATTATGAAGATTAACCTTACTAATTTAAATATTAAGGCTGAGACACTAGTGTATTAATTATGGACATTAACCAGAATAATGTAAATTTTAAGGCTAAGACCCTACAGTTTAATTTGCACCGATCCACCTGCCTATACCATTAAGGCAAAGACGCCACATCTTACAGTGATTATGGCGATTAACCTAACTATACAAAATCAGGCTAAGACACTTAAGTATTAATAACTAAGGAGACAGACCTTACTAACGTAAATTTTGAAGCTCAGACATACAGTATTAATAGTTATGGAGATTAACCTGACTAATGTAAATATTAAGGCTAAGACATACAGTATTAATAATTATTTAGATTAACCTGACTAATGTAAATATTAAGGCTAAGACATACAGTATTAATAATTATTTAGATTAACCTGACTAATGTAAATATTAAGGCTAAGACATACAGTATTAATAATTATGGAGATTAACCTGTCTAATTTAAACATTAAGGCTAAGACCCTACAGTATCAATAATTATTTAGATTAACCTGACTAATGTAAATATTAAGGCTAAGACATACAGTATTAATAATTATGGAGATTAACCTGTCTAATTTAAACATTAAGGCTAAGACCCTACAGTATTAATAATTATTTAGATTAACCTGACTAATGTAAATATTAAGGCTAAGACATACAGTATTAATAATTATTTAGATTAACCTGACTAATGTAAATATTAAGGCTAAGACATACAGTATTAATAATTATGGAGATTAACCTGTCTAATTTAAACATTAAGGCTAAGACCCTACAGTATTAATAATTATTTAGATTAACCTGACTAATGTAAATATTAAGGCTAAGACATACAGTATTAATAATTATTTAGATTAACCTGACTAATGTAAATATTAAGGCTAAGACATACAGTATTAATAATTATGGAGATTAACCTGTCTAATTTAAACATTAAGACTAAGACCCTACAGTATTAATAATTATTTAGATTAACCTGACTAATGTAAATATTAAGGCTAAGACATACAGTATTAATAATTATTTAGATTAACCTGACTAATTTAAACATTAAGGCTAAGACCCTACAGTATTAATAATTATGGAGATTAACCTGACTGTACATATTCAGGCTAAAACAGTACATTATTAATAGTTATGGAGACTGACCTTACTAATTTAAACATTAAGGCTAAGACCCTACATATTGATGATTAAGGAGATTAGCTTGACAAATTGAGGACTAAAGTTGTGACCTTACAAAATTATACATGAATACCCAGCAAATCCAAGGATTCCCTGGATTCTCTATGAGCAAGCTTTGTTTTTATGTGTATTATTTAGTGTTTTCTATTCGTTTTATTTTTATTTTTCTGACTTGTATTTATTACTGGGTCAGGTGAGAGGAGATGGGGGAGGGGAAAAGAGATAAACCACCGAAAAGACCTCTTTTTAAACCTTTGTTTGTCTAAATTAAGCTGAACAAAGTTCAAGTCAGAGTGCTCCTGACAATGACATAAGTTCAAGCTGCTGACTGTAGATGGGATTACATTCCTGTGTCCTTTTGTGCTTATTATTGCTCTTAATATCTCAGTAGAATGAGCTGTTCCAAACACAGTTTCGATCTATTTGAAGCATTCCTGGGAGTTATGCAACCTGTGGCTCTAGTAGTCGAAGGTTTCTGTCTCTAACGTTAAACAGCTACGACAGATTTAGCAACAACAGAAGTATTACAAGAAATATGTTGCGCAAGATTAAAAAGAGTTTGACAAAAGACAGTTTAGTTGTGGTTTAGTCATATTTCACCGGCAGTGGAAAGCAGCAAGGACAAACTCTCTCACAGCTGTTGTCAGGTTTTGAATTAAGTGTCGCTAAATTCTGATTGTCCTTTTCCAAATGAGCTACTTTAAACCGCTGAGAAGTGCACAAGCAACAACTGCAGAAATCAACAAGCTAATCAGTTTTATCAGAATACTGTGTTCAGGCCCTGACAAACACGTCTTTTTAATTTGTTGACAAACCTTCACAACCTTTGCTCTGATAACCTGTTTTTCGGGGGCTTTAACTCTTGGCTCAGGAAGCTTTTTTTTTTAGCTCGTTTCCTGTCACTTCTGTCAACCTTTGCGTCATCTGTTTGTCCTCAGGTAACCAATCGGTACCTCTCCCAGCTGAAAGATGCGCACAGAGCTCACCCCTTCCTCAAAGACTACCTAGCAAAGGTAACTTCCTCGTCGTTTCCCCTCAACAGCTGCTGACGATGTTTCTTAACTTCACTTCGCTCTGTTATATTTTAATCACCTGGCCTGGTTGCCGTGGTGGTTTGGCAGCGGGTGTCCTTGGAGCGAACCCAACGAGAGCATTAAACTCTGAATCTTTAGCCTTTGTCACACTCCGCGGTGTAATTACACAAGAGTGCAGATGTACATAAACACTGAAACTGGGTTACTCCGTGACCAAACAAAACACGCGATGCACAGCTGTTTCTTCGGTCAGATTGTTATTTTTTTTGTTTGTTTTGATTAACTGTTTCTTCTGCTCTTTGTTTCCCCGCAGGAGAACGAGTTCGACAGACTAGCGATGCAGTACGCTCCCACCGTGACGGCATGAAACGTCTGCTTTCACCGACAACCCAGCATCTCACGCTTACATACACTGAGCAAAAATATAAACGCAGCATGTGGTGTTTTATCTAGTTCTGTCAGTTCTTTTTAACATAGAGGAGTAGGCATGTGTTGTCCCAAAACATGGCATCTATACAGCAGAATAAAACAACCAAACGCATTGAAATACAAACCAGAAATCCAGCGTCGAGTCACATTTGCGACGTAGATTAAATGACGAACGACGTCCTGCTCATCCTGGAGGATTTGGGTGAAGTTGGCGGACATTTTTGGCATCTTGTGGCAGACTTTATCCATCTGAAGTGATTTTTTTAGACGACAAATGATTGATTTCTGGACGTTCAGAAGTGCACCGCATCTCTACAGCAAGAGTGGATCATCCGCGACACACATTAAACTATGTCCTGCTCGATCTGAAGGACTCGGTGACACTGGTGGACATTTGTGGTGTTTGTTTAGCCGTCTGAAATGATTTTTAGATGACAAACTTTGGATTCCTGGACGTTCACAAAGACACGGCATCTCTACAACAGAATGGATCGTCCGAGTTCTGCTCATCCTGAAGGACTAGGTGAAGTTGGTGGACATTTTTGGGCGACGGTATCACCTTGTCAGACATCCACAGCGCCATGTGGGAGATTTTCTGTCACAACAATCTCCCTGAAATTATTTTTTAGATGCCAGACGGTGGATTTTTGACCATTCAGACCTGCAACACAGATGAAATGATGTCCTGCTCATCCTGAAGGACTCGGTGAAGTTGGTGGATATTTTTTGGCAAGCAGGATCACGTTGTCAGATATCCAGAGCGCCATGGGGCAGATTTTCTGTCACAACACTCTGTCTGAAATGATTTTTAGATGACAAAATTTGGATTCCTGGACGTTAAGAAATGCACGGCACCTCTACAACAGAATGGATCATCCTAGTCCTGCTCAACCTGAAGGACTCGGTGAAGTTGGTGGACCTTTTTGGGCTGTTGTCAGACATCCACAGCGCCATGTGGCAGATTTTCTGTCACGCAGTCTGTCTGAAATGATATTTATAGACGACAAAAGGTGAATCTCTGGACATTCAGGAGTACGTGGCACCTCTACAACAGGACTCGGTGAAGTTGGTGGACATTTTTGTTCTGTTGTCAGACATCCACAGCACCATGTGGCAGATTTTCTGTCGCACCAAGCTGCTTTTTAGTCTACAAATTGTGGATTTGTGGACAATTAATCACCTGTTTGCGGCCCTAACAGGCATTTTTCTCCTGTCATCTGTGGCATCGCGTCATTTGAATGAAGCTGCATAATGAGTTGGCCTTTCTATAGGAGCATCTGTGGCTTCTCGCGCTATCTGGTTATTGTTTTTTAAAGCCACAAGCAGGTGGGTTAACTCTGAATTCGTCACCAGTTGAGCGGCATGAAAACTTTCTCTGCACTAATGGCTAAAATGAGTTTGGTTCAGTCAGAAAATAAGACCTTCTGCATGCTGCGTTTATATTTCCGTCCAGTGTGTGTTTTCACATTTGTACTTGGAGACTTTGGCCACGTTATTTAAACCTCGCTTGAGGTCATAATTTCCCTTGGAGGGTGTCCAGTCTTTATACATTTGTATTTCTCCCACCATATCCACATGTAATGCAAACATTCCTTTGAAATTCTAATAAATGTTTAATGTCCGACTCATGATTGCTGTGTGGACTTCTCAGAGGAGCGGTGTGTGTGCACGAATTTAAGGATTCAAGATCGGTTTTAGTGCCAAGTAGGTTTGTCTTGATGCATTACAGTAAACATTGACAAATATAGAACTTTTTAAAAGAAGGATAGAGGATCTAAAAAGAAAGGAAGTGTTGCAAATAGAACCTAATTAACTTATGTAGCACAGAGTTGACCAAAGTGCTGCACATGTTATCAGGCATGCAGCAACAAAAGTTCTATGCAAACATAGACAGGATAAAACTGGTAAAATCAAAAATTAAAATGGTATAAAATACAAACTAGAAAAGCACTCGGAGACCTCATTTCACCCCATGTTGGGATTTACACCCAGAAATAATCGTCCCAGGATTGTTTTATCTCCATTATCAGACTCCTTGACCCAGAAAACAAACCCTTAGCATCTGGATTCACATTGATATCATCATTAGTTCAATAGTTATTCACCAGAATCTCTTTCTGGGTAATGGTGGTTTCTTCTGGATCCAGCTCCATAGCTGTTGATTCTACAACAGATCTGTTGGATCCTCCTGATTCAGCAGAGTCTCAGCTACATGTTGGTGTTGGCTGCATGTCTGGATCTTCATCTGTTACCTTACAGTGATGACCATTCCACAGGCCCTCTAGTTCTTCCTGGTCTGGATCCTAGTATCTGGAATTTTGCCCGAATCCGGATTAAATTTTGACATGTAGAAATTAGCGGGAATTTATCCTGTATTTTTACCAAGCAGTCTGGATATTTATTGTAGAGTTACATGCACATTGCCCTATCTCCCAATGCTAAAAAATCCTACAAAGAATTCCTGGATCCAGACGGTGATCCGGATCAGCAACAAGATCTTATCATCTCTTCCTCGTCCCATTATCCAGCTTTCTTGAACATTTCATCCAAATCTGTTCAAAACTTTTTACATAAAGTTGCTAACAGACAAACAAACAAACAGACAAACGTCGGTAACAGAACCTCCTTGGCAGAGTTAATTATAAAAAGCAGCCATAAACCACTGAAAACATGAACGTCTTGTTTTTTTTCTTGACAATATCACTAGAGGGAGAACATTTTGACTGAAAAGGGACAAACGCACGACTTAAAAGACCTTTAAATTAAAGGGTGGTGCAGGGATGCAGGTACACGTGTCATTTTTTTACCTCATAGCCACTAAATTGTAATCTCACTGTGGGGCGACTCTATTAAAAAAAACAATGATTCTGATCTGAATTAATTTTCTGATTCATACTAATTTACTATCAGCTCCAGAGAAGCTCACTTGTGTGTTTTGTTTGCCTATTTTTAATAAAGCTGCTGCGATATTTGGCATTTTTCAGACAGGAAATGGTCTGAAAAATGTCAAATATTCCTCAAAATGCGGTAAGAAATTGCTCCTTTCACGTTATAGCAAACAGGAAATTTGGGGTTTTAAGCTTTTATTGTGACATTTAGTGGCCTCTATTTGTGCACTGATGAATGAGTATTGAGATGCACCCTAAGAAAGTAATATGGAGCTCTAGAGATGTGCCAGTGTGCAGGAATGTGCACGTTAAACTTGTTATTTAAAAAGCTGTGCATTAATGTAATTTGTTTATGGAAGGTGTTTGGGGGAAGCAGAGACACTGAGGGCCTCCTTCATGAGACCAGCTGCTGTTAAAAGCGTTGTGTTTTTTTGCGCTTTTGGAGACGTTTGCGTGCCGCCGGTGCGTCGTGCGCAGCCCCGTCCGCTCCTGCACTGTCCCTTTAAGCCATCCTCTGTAATCCTCCGAGCAGAAGACGCTTCAAACACAAGAAGATAGCGGTCCTAATTGCGTCACGCCCCCTCCGCTTTTTTTCTCTCTCTCTCTCTCCCCCCACCCTCCCCTCCACTTTTCGCATAAACGGAGCGGAGCTGTCTGTCCCGCTTTCCACCGCAACAGTTGATCGGAGCGCAGCGCCGCTCGTCAGGACGCAGCGTCGGACACGTTGACCAGCCGGGGAGCCGCGGCACCGAGAGGCGGAGGAGAAGCAGCAGCAGCAGCAGAGACCGCAGCCTCTTCGCAGGAGAATACCCCCCCCCCCCCCCTGATTTGTCTTTTGCTTTTCGCTGGAATAAGTCCGCCTTCGTGTCGGGAATCCGCCGCTGAGAGTCGCGGCGCGGCGCGGAGACGTTATATAAGGCGAGTAACGGACGGATGAGCCCGTGTGGCGGCGGAGCGGCGCTAATCGCGGAGCTGAGCCTAACCTCCCGCTTTTAATTCGTCCGTGTGTGTGCGCTCGGTCGCGTTACAGACGTCCAGGCCAAGTGTGCTGCCGATGCTGCTCCATTCACTGCTGTGTGGTTTCACTTAGCTTAGGCGGCTAACCAGGACGCGCGGCTGCCGCAGATGAGCGTAGCGGAATGATGAGCAGGAGAAACCTCCAGCAGCGCTAATGGACCACATTCACGGCCAGAACCTGCTCAGGATTCGGTTCGTGTGATCTCCAGATCCAGCCTCGGTGTCGGTTTTCGTCCCCCGCAGAGCCGCCGGGCCCCGAAATCATTCATAGAACTGTCCAGGACGCGAAGAATGGGCCCGAGTCTTAATTTGGAAAACAAAGAATTAGGCTACTGAGCGGGGTAAGCTGGTTAGATAAGCCGTTAGACTTGAGCTAAGAGGCTGCTTCACCGATCAGCCGCACCGTCTGGACCCAACAGCTCCCCGGACTCCATCTCTGCCCCCAACCGGAGCCCTTTCCGCCGGTTTTTGTCGTGTGCGCGCCGCCACAATGGGTAGTCCCGCCGGGCCGGTGGAAGTGGAGCCCATGCCGGGCTACTTGGACCTGATCAGCAGAGCCTCCACCGTCATGCTGGGCGCCTGGAGGGACTGTAGCGGCTGCGGGCTGGAGCTCTCCAGACGGACTCTCCTGGAGAACGCGTACATTACCTGGACCGAAATCGCCCTGTTTTTCTTTTGCGCCTATTTGTGGACGCAGGTCAGGAAGGGACTGACACAAAGTCTGTTTAAGGTGGGTGAACCCGACACAGCAACCAGCACATCCCTCATTAACGCTCTTACTGGGGCTCTAATTGGAGGCTCCGTGGGTGGAAACACGCAGGTGGGAGAGGGGGAGAACACGTGAGCAGACAGCGGGTCCAGGTAGAGTCAGAACTGAGCTGACCCGAGTCTCAGCTGCTGCTCGGAGCTTCTCATTTGGGTTCAGTGACTCATTCAAGATGGTGGCAGGTTCAAGCAGGGTGAGGAAGTGATCGCACATAGAACCCCAGCAGGCCTTCACTGCTTCATAGGGGAGCACATGTTCAGACCAGGGAGGAGGAGGAGGAGGAGGATGAAGAAATGTCAGACAGTCAACACTCTAATCTGCACACATGTGTTGATCCAACAAACACAGATTATTACATTAACAAGGTCTCCACAGGGTTCACACTTCTTAGCAGATATATATATATAGGAGTTGTTGTTGTAGCTTATAGTTGTCTTTATAATATTTATAATATATACATATGGTTGTATGAGTGTGTGTGTGTGTGTGTGTGTGTTAGACAGTAAACACCATTATCTGCACCTTTATGCTCATGTAATATATAGACAATAATATAATAACATGTTGCTATCTATCTATCTATCTATCTATCTATCTATATCTATATGTATTTATGTAGCAGAAACACCTAGTAGTCTTAATATTTTATAATTTAATTCAATAGAATATTTAGTGTATACATGTATATTATATGTATATATATATTATATTAGTATATAATATATGTATGCACACACACACACACATATATATGTATATATATATGTGTGTGTGTATATATGTATGTGTATATACATATGTGTATATATATATATATATGTATATGATACACAGTACCCGTCCTGTATCTGCACCTTAATGTACATATGTAATATATAAATAACAGTGGCTATCTATCTATCTATCTATCTATCTATCTATCTATCTATCTATCTATCTATCTATCTATCTATATATATATATATATATATATATATATATATATATATATACCCACACACTTTATATTTATGACATAATATACCATAGACACCCATACCTGCACCTTACTGTACATATAATATATAGAAAACATTTGGTATGTCTTATCTAACTATCTATCTATCTATCTATCTATCTATCTATCTATCTATCTATCTATCTATCTATAGTCTATCTATCTATCTATCTATCTATCTATCTATCTATCTATCTATCTATCTCTCTATCTCTCTATCTATCTATCTATCTATCTATTTGTCCATCCATCCATCCATCTGTAGCAGAAACACCCATTCATTCAATATAATATATAGTGGATACATCTATATACACGTGCATAATCTACATATATGTTATTAAATTTTCTTCTATAGTTATTTCTATATTCTCTTTTCCTTATTCCTAGAGTGACACCAACAGCCGAAACCATATTCCGTGTACGTCCTCGGCCGTTAAAGCTGATTCTGACGTATAAATATAATATGGTATACAGTCGACCCCCTTATCTGCACCCTAGTCTACATGTAATATATATAGGCAGTCATGTTTGTCTTTATGGTAGATGTTTCACAATAAATGTATATGCAAAAAACAAGCAAAAATAGATAAACAGCCATAGTTGTCTATATGACATAATGTTAACACTTACGTAGAATATAGTGCAACAAAACCGGCATAGCTGCATCACTGTCATCATCATCACTGGATATATTTATATATGTGTATATATAAGGGGACAGACTATTCAATATATGGAAACAACATACAGACAACTATAGAAACACCCACGACTGTCTGTATATAGATATATATGACAGCTATGTGGGGTGATCTGTAGATGTATATAGCAACAAAACACCTATAGTTGCTTATGTAAAGACATCTGTGCAACTGTTTTTGTTGCTTTGTATGTGAAGTGTTCAGGTCAGATTTGCTGGCTGATAATCCCATTAAGTCTCATTAGGCTCATATCAGTGTATTTAGCTTTGCTGCCGACGCCACTGCGCCAGAATAATCCCAGCTGTGTGTTTTTAGGTGCTTTCTGACGCGGCAGCAGAGTCCTAAACTGAAAGTAAACTGTTAGGCAGCAGGCGGTGCAGACTCTGTGTCTTCATCACACGTGTGCTCATGAACTGTGTTGAAATCGGTCATTTTAAAGGGAACATTTTCCAGAAAATCGACGGAGAGACTGTTGATAATCCGAGCAGCCCGGGATGCGTGTTTGTATATAAGTTAGATACCTCTCAGTGATGCAGCGGTCATATTAGCATCATCATGTTAACGTCCTGCTCATTGATTTGCAGCACACGTGGAAATTCACTGCATTTCTCTTGCCCTCGTTACTTGATGATGTGCACTTATAAAAACTGCAGCGTGCCTAAAAGCGGCCTGACAGCATCTTACCTCCACGCATCCGTCAGAGCCTCGACAGATTGGCTTCACGCCCGGGTCTCCTCTGCTCCCCTCCACCCAGCCGAGGCTCCTCCGCCCCAAGTCTCTGCCGGCAGGGAGGGGCCCTCCTCTCCTCCCCGTGGATGTGGCCTCGGCCCGTCACCGCGGTGGGGGTGGAGCGGCTGCACATGGTGGAGGATGATGCTGGAGCAGTTCATGTGTGAAGCCAGATGAGGCCTGAGAATGCAAAGAATGAGGCCTGCTTCCCTTGTTTTTTTCTGTGCATCATGTATGTGTGTCGACTCCTATGGAACATTATGGGATGGAGCCTGTTTGAGGTGAGATGCTGCAAGTAGGTTGAATCGGGTGCATGTGCAGTAACGCCTTAGCAGTGCTTACATTGGGGATGGAGAGGACGAGTTCAGTGCCGGGTCAGACGTGCAGCGCTAATGCAGCACGAGCGTGGCTGTTGTACATCACAACGGCTGTCAGAACAGCGCCGGGGTTTGAGATCTCACTTGACACAGACTTGGAGCGAAACGAGACGCTTCTTCTTCTCAAGTCGAGCGAACCGCGGCGCATTTAATAACTCGTCAGTAATGAGGGAATATGCGGTTTTCGCAGCGTTGAAGTATCCAGTTTCTGCGGTTCTTGATGTGGAGTAAAGTGGCTGAACCGTCATGAGCGCAGTAAATTATCGCTCAGACAATAACAAACACACATTCTTGATTAGCTTGCGGAGCTCAGAGACAATAAAATGATGCGCTTGTGGTCTTATTGTGGAGGGATCTGGGGGGAAAAAAGCAATGATTGATGATCTGGGTGGACGTTCTGGTGTGCAGTGGACGAATCAGTTACAGAGATGGACATTTGTTTGTTTTGGTTACCTATTTACAATACAGCTGCACTTATTGGGAAATTAACTGGTCTGTAATTAGTTGTTTCAAGGAAAATACTCAAAATACGTCCTCAAATGTAAGAATTTACTGCCTTTGCATTATAGTAAACAGAATATTCGGGGTTTTTATGCAGTTGTTGTGACATTAAATGGCCTCCCCTTTGTGCTCTGGGTTGCTGAGTGGGACACTTCAACTGACAAATTGAAAACATAACCCACGGATGAATCAATAGCGAGAATAATAGTCAGATGCAGCTGTTTGAAATCAAACCCTGCTTTGCCCGAAAGCTGCCGGTGCATTTTGTAGCTCATCTGCCACAGGCTGATGGATAAAAATAATTAGTTTCCTGTTTTCTTACTTACAGCACTCACAGTCACGTTTGAAGAATGAAAGTTGACCCACTTAAATCTCCACTCACTCTGGTTTGCGTTTTCTACTGTACAGACTCCGGTTATGAAAACAGACCGAGTGACACTTGATTTTATGACAGCAGCCGAACCTGAGACTTGAGTGTTCGCAGTCAAAAGAGGAAGGACTTTAGTCAAGAGGTACTGAATGCTTTTAAACAGTTTCATTCATCAACACTAGATTATTTGTTAAAATGAACATTTGACCGTATTTATTTGTTCTTACAGTTCACCGCTAAATTGTCTCATGTATATTAGAAACACCAACACTTTGAACCACTTATTAAAACACCTTATTGCAATAACTTCACTGATCAATGTGTTAATGAGCTGAAACAGATGTATTTATTTGATGGGTGTATCCAAGGCTGCGAGAATGCTGCCTCGGTCATTTAAAGCAGGGGTTCTCAACTGGTGGGTCGGGACCCAAAAGTGGGTCGCGAAGCCATTTTTAGAGGGTCGCAGAAGCAAAAAAGTAGTGGTATAAAGTCTTTTATTTTAAAGGACGTGTTTTTTATGACACAGTTTGCTTTCAGTAGCAGGATATTTAGTGGTGGTGACACCAGTGGTTGCCCACTATTAACCTCTAGATTAGGCTCTGACAGCTTATTGGAGAAATTTATGCTAAAATGTGTCAAAAAATGAACCAAAATGTGCTCAGAATCTGTCAAAATGGGCCAAAATATGCCCAAAACTTGGCGAAAGTGTCCAAATATACAGAAATGAACAAAAAATAAAATTTCCCAAGTTGTATCAAAATGCGTTGAGACTACACCCAAATAACCTTTCATTTGTTAACAGGAACAGCAAACTTCAAAAATTTGGGTCGTGACCGATATTAATAGAGACATAGTGGGTCCTGAGGCTGGACCAGTTGAGAACCACTGATTTAAAGCATGCTCCTCCCGTCAGGCGCTGGCCGGAAGTCATTAACCACTACGGAAGTCTCTGTCATGGTGGCCGTTTGTTTGCTAAACTAACACAGAAAAACCCACATCAACCATCCATGACAATCAAAACACAACAAACTGGGGACCAGGGGGCTGTGGCGATGCTGAGTAGGGGAGCTCTGGCCGGTAGCCATTAAGGCCAACTCATGATTTCTGCACCCACAAGAGTAGTATTTGAGTAGTGGTCGAGTATAGGGACACGCTAATGGCCTTAAAGTCATGCAGGTAGACAGAAAATCTACGTAGCGATGTTTTTTTTTTAATTGTGCATACATGATATACAATTATGGACGTGTACCCAAAAAGTACTATGAATCGAAGCCGCAGAAAG
The DNA here is from genome assembly GCA_024666655.1 of Dascyllus trimaculatus. Taxonomy (NCBI): domain Eukaryota; kingdom Metazoa; phylum Chordata; class Actinopteri; family Pomacentridae; genus Dascyllus; species Dascyllus trimaculatus. The sequence continues at coordinate 32,700,757 of CM045446.1, forward strand.
CATGAAACGCCCTTTAACCGTCACAGAAGACTTTGTCATGGTGGCCCTTTGCTAGCCAAACCCCCAGAATGCTCTCTGCTTGCGAACACGTCGTCCGAACAAGAGCCGCCTCACTGCAGTGTTAAATAGTAAGAGGTTCCCGACTGACTGAGCCAAAGAAGAAGAAGAAGCACTACTTTCACCAGCAGTAGCTAGCGCAGTAGCCACCCCTGCAGGCCAGAGGGTCGCCAGATCAGTTTAATGATCATATTGGACTCGCTGGGGATAATAGGCCAATCGATTAAGGCATTTTGTAGCTGATCGGTTTTAAACAAGCCTAAACCTGTCACGCAGATGTCGCATTATGTGACGTTTGCACTGCATTGACATTTCTGTTTGAACAAAGTCAGCTCTGTTACATAAACCGGGATATCAGAACACTGTCCTCGTCGATCTTTGTGCTTGTGAGTACAGCTGCCTCCTCGGGTCGCCGCGGTAATAAACAGCAAGAGGATCCACCTGGTGGAACACTTACGCACTGCAGCTAATCTACTATACATTTTACGACATGGCCCTTGACTCCTGCCTTATCGGTTAATACATTTTAATCGGCTAAATGAATCCATTAACTGTCAATCATTTACATCTCTGGTTAATATGTTTTTAATCGGTTATGTCATTAGCGGCAGCCAATCAGTTAGTGATTAATCCTTATCATTCCTATTCATGACTGTGTAATCCAATCACATTTAAAGTCATCAAGTATTCAGCCCCCTCAAGCACTTGGGTGGAAGTGAGACAGTGGATGAACGCTTGCTTTTATGGTGCATTTACAAGGCTGTCCAGAAACTAGGAAGTACAGTCAGGGCTGCAGATGGTCAACTATGCTTTGTGTTTATCTGTAAATCTCTATACGTGTGAATCCATCTGCATCTAAATTAACCGTAAGAGATGAAACCAGGGTCCAGATGCGACCATCTCTTCACATGCCACTAACCCTGCTGTCAGTGCGCTGGGGGTGGGGATGCACACGAGTGGCGTGTGGTTGAGTGAGTGCTTTTCATCAAATTTGGTTTGATGCCTGGGCGTGCGTTGTCGCAGCGGCACCTACTCAGGTTAAATTAAACACAACTTGTTTATAAGCCACTTGAGTTGTGCTGTTGCATAAGACTCTGTAGTGCATCACCACGTTCTGCCTCATCCGCTGCCACCGCTGACACTGACATTTAAAAATCCAAACAAAGGTATTGTGTCCTTTAAGTGAGTGTTGAAAAGCTCTTTTTTAAGAAAGCGTAACGTCTAAATGTCACACATGGGCGAGCATGAAAGTAGTCCTTCCTCATTTTCTTTTTTCACTTTACCCTGCACAAACACAAACCGTGCTGCACGCTTATGTTGCTTATAGGTCTTCGTATGGCGGTTTATAACTTGTGCATTGCATTTAAAAGCTTGGCCAAGACGCTTTGCATGCATTTGAACGACCTTAAAATGTGCGTGTGTGGCTTTTACGAGGCCACAGTGAAATTAGCGAAAGAGACACAGGGATGATCGTGGAGGGAGAAGGGGTGATCGGAGGGAAGGAGCAAACAAATAAGGGATCTAGAGGAAGGAAGGACTGGAGTGGGGAAGTAGGCCGAAAGGGGTTGTGCAGCTGCTGACTCAGCATGCAGCAGCCAATCATTAACACACATGCACACACACCCGAGCACATGCACACGGTGGTAAAAGGACATGTGCCGTCTTACACCAGCATGCAACCTCTGGTCGCTATCTTGGTTTCGTGTCCAGCAGCAGAAAGCGACAGTGCAGTCGAGACAAAACAAGGCAGGCGGTGGTCGAAGCCTCTCAGCAGCAGCAGTTTATAACAGCTCTCATAAATACCTCCCAACACACACACACAGTGAAGCAGTCAGTCAGACAGCAGAGCAGCAGGGAGTTCGCCAGCTTCAGCCTTGTTGCAGGGCTTATCTCCCCGCATTGAGCCCGTTGGCACCTCATCCCCTCGCTGTTGTTCTAAATGTGAATGCTGCCTGAGGTTTGACAAGGTTCCCGACCACAGATCCCAGATCACTTTCCCCTAAGCTCCTGCTCATTGTTGTGCATTAGAGCCGCAGAGAGAAACCCGATACTTGATTTGCGGTTAAGGTGGAAGTGATATCCATTCAGCCAAAAGTGCCCACTCAGGTGAAACTTGCTTGTAATTTTGACACTGATTGCAAGCAATTATTATTTGTTACGATACTTTGCCTGGTGTTAGTCCTCTGATCTGCTCTCATGACTCGGCTTTCTTTATATCAAGCAGCACTTTCTCCATCAGCTGATCTGCTGCTGTGTGTTAACATCATAAGTACGTAGCACTTACGGGTTCACTAAACTGTCAAACCCACTGTTTCCTCCGCACTCCAAGAACAATTTAAAAATTTAACTGATTAAAGATGTATTATCCAATTAGGCTAAGGCGAGGGACATGCACGGCAGGGAGTGTATTGTGCATTAGCTGTAGCATCTGATCGTACCTTCAGGCGGCACGGCTCACTGATTATTGAGATAAAAGACTGCAGTTTGTTTGTGTTTAATACTGTAGCAACCAGAGGAGGCGGTTGCTTAGGCTACGGGCAGTTCTTGTTGACAAACAAAGAGCATTGATTGTGGGGGTTTTGCTAGCAAGGGGCACCATGACAAAGACCTCTGTGGTGCTTAATGACCCCCAGCCAGAGGTCATGAGTTTAAGACAAGCAAGGATCGACTAGGACAGGCAGAGGGCATTATTGTGGTTTAGCTAGCAATGGGCACCATGACAAAGACTTTTGTGGCGGTTAATGACCTCCAACCAGAGCTCCATGTTCTGAAGATGAGCCAGAGTCTACGTAGAATGTCTTTAATACTGCAGCGACCAGAGGGGGCAGTCACTCCGACTACAGGCAGAGAGCATTGTGGGGGTTTAGCTAGCAACGGGCACCATGACAAAGACCTCTGTGGTGGTTAATGACCTCCAACTAGAGCTGAGATGTTCTGAAGATGAGCCAGAGTCTACGTAAGATATCTTTAATACTGCAGCGACCAGAGGGGCCAGTCACTCCAACTACAGGCAGAGAGCATTGTGGTTGTTTAGCTAGCAACGGGCACCATGACAAAGACTTTTGTGGCAGTTAATGACCTCCAACCAGGGCTCCATGTTCTGAAGATGAGCCAGAGTCTACGTAGAATGTCTTTAATACTGCAGCGACCAGAGGGGCAGTCACTCCAACTACAGGCAGAGAGCATTGTGGTGGTTTAGTTAGCAACGGGCACCATGACAAAGACTTTTGTGGCGGTTTATGACCTCCAATCAGGGCTCCATGTTCTGAAGATGAGCAAGATTTTACATAAAATGTCTTTAATACTGCAGCGACCAGAGGGGGTAGTCACTCCAACTACAGGCAGAGAGCATTATGGTGGTTTAGCTAGCAACGGGCACCATGACAAAGACTTTTGTGGCGGTTTATGACCTCCAATCAGGGTTCCATGTTCTGAAGATGAGCCAGAGTCTACGTAGAATGTCTTAATCATCTGAATTTGTCCAAGTATTTTAAACGGGTAGGACTTAAAAACTTGAAATTACAAATTGACATTATAATGTCAACACAACCCGTCAAAATAGTGTCTCATAACTATGCATGTAATTATGTTGTGAGAATAGGTAATCTGAATTACCTTTTAGAGTGCACGGAGGTTTAGCCGCAGGTAATCAAACTTTATATCTATGCAGCTGTTATATATATATATATGTTATATCATCTCTAATGTCAGTGCTACAACACGTTCGTAACCTTGTGTGCCTATAAATAGTTGGATGTCTGATGGTTTCCTGCACTGATGCTTTGTGTTTCACTGCCTGCAGGTTTATTCCGGCCCGTGATGCACTTTAGCATCGTGCTGCTGCCCATCTCAAAATTTTCTCCTGCCGCTTCTGGTGGCTCGCTTTTTAAAATTCAGCTGCAGTTACCTGCGTACGGGGTGGAGCGATCAGTCCATTATTCCTTCAGTCACTCAAGAGAAAAGGGCATCAAATACGGTTATTGATTGTCAGATAAAGTAATTTTTCAAGCTGAAATATCGTAACGTGTTGAGAATTTGTTAGTATCTTTTCATTCTAGGGTTTTATAGACCACATTGAAAACCCTGCAGATCATTGGACAGCTGTGCCACATCTGATCAGGCTTCATAAGGTTACATGAATGAATGAATTATGCAGCATTCACTTTAAAGTTCAGTGACCTGCAAATTAGCGTTCACTCCAGTGACGTGTGGACTCCCTTGTAGATCTAAAACGGTGAGTTGATTAATCTAATTAGCAACTGTTCAATCATAGTCCAGCAAAAAAAGAAGCTTTCTCTTTTTTTCTGCTTCTCAAATGTGGGGATTTTCTGCCTTTTCTCCATTTTGACTCATAAATTAAATATATTTGGGTTTTGGACATTTAAAGACATCACCTATTCCTCTGAGATGCTTCGACAGGCAGCTTTGTCTCTACTGTTGACTAAAGATGAGTTAATGGATCAAAACAAACGTCGGCAGCAGGGCTGAAAGGTCTTTTACAAACAGTCAATGATACAGCTTACATGACCTATTTGTAATAAAGACCAGTTTAGAAGAGGTTTATTTTGAATTTAACCCCCTTAACCACGGGTGAGGGCTGGGCGGTACAGCTGAAAATAACATAAGGTGTTTTATTTTAGGCGATACTCATAGTTATTAACAGTTAGCCGAACAAACTGTCCACATAACTAACTGCTTATGTTATTTCTAATTTCCTAAACACTGAAAACTCTGTCTAATCGAACTACTACTTTACAAACAGTAAGAGAACAGTGCGAGTCTCTGTTAGAGCCCGATCCATCCTGTCTCCATGCTGGGGATGATTTATATTTATAACTAATTAATGACGACTGCGGTTGCTCCATCTCTAAATCCTGCTGCTGTTTAGTGCTGCAGGTATTTAATAAACTCAGAGGAAAGACTCCCCCTGATAGGTTTTTGGATGAATATTTGGTGCTGAAATGTGCAAAAAAAAGTGCTATTATTAGATCAGTGCTGTGTTGAAAGAAAAGTGCTACCCGGTCCAGCCTTGTAAGACTGTGTGTGGTCGGGGTTTTATGGAAAAGTGAGCATGCTGTTTGATGAAGCCAACATGGCATCAGGATAGCAGAAGAGTGCATGTCTGAGAGAGAATTGCTTACGACCCCTGGACAAATCACTTATTGCGCAACTAGACAACAGTCTGTAAAATGATTGGTTGTTTGTGCGTCGCTCATAGCATGCTCCATTATCAGTGGACATGATAAGGCAGGGAGGGTTTGTTTATGCAACTGTGCTCGCGTCCAAAACTGCATTTAAGCGACAGTTCTCTTACTTGTATCGATGAAACGTCCGCGATCGATTCATATCACCGTCATTTTATCAGGCCTAACTGACAGATTAATTAATAATGACAGCAATCATTAGCTGCATCCCTATTCATCCGCTGTAATCTGAGCCCGGCGTTGCTGTAATTCCAAACACAAAAGATCATCAGATCATTTGAGGATAAAACAGGGAGTGGTTGTTCGGTCTTTAGCAGCAGGGCCATGAATCAGGCCTGTTTGGCGAGTGGGACAGTCAGACTCTCTTCTGGTCAGCTGGAATGTGCCGAGAGGCCTTGACCGCCGCAGAGCTGCTGTGGTCGGCCTCTCAATCTTTTTCCTCTTCCTCTCCCTTTCTGTCCTATTTATTCTCCTCCAGATAGACACAGTGGACGGGCCTCCATTGGCCGAGAACACACTGTCACTGTAGGCTTCGCACTTGGCAGCTGCCTCCCTTCTAACAAGGACACTTTTGTAACCGAGCGCGAGAACACAGTTGTCAGAGGAAACCGGAGTTCATCTATTCTGCTGTGCACTTTGTATTTCGTGCATTTTTACGCCGTGCTTACCACGTTTGTTTGTGTGGTTCATTCGGTTGCCGTAGTTATGGGTAACATCTGAGAGCCAGGCATTCTTGGGAAGCAGTTACATCAGTTTGTTCTCCCCAGTCCCTCTTTGTCATTCTCTCTGTGGAAGAAAATGGACTCAGTTCTCGCAGAGCGCACTTTCCTAAAAGTGGTCGGAATAGCGGTCTGCTTTCGTCCTCTTTTTCCGAGATTTGCCTCGTCTCACTTCTTCGGGGTTTGCGTAGCCCCATAGCTGGTTAGTGCGAACCTGTAAGTCAGTGGTCGGACCTCGCTGACATCTGGCAGCGATTACAGAGGCTGTTCTAGCTGAATGACTGGCCGAGGTGTGACTCAGTCAGAAACACTACACACTATAAAGCTGTTTTGTCGCTATTCAAAATCCCCTCCTGGACATTTAAGAGATACTTAAAATTCCAAATCGTTAAAGTTGGCTTGGTTTAAACATCTTTTGTAAGAGGCATCACACAAGTGGTATGGTGCAGATAAAGAGTATTCACCTCCCTTGGAAGTTTTCCCTGTTTATTGCTTTTCAACCTTGAATCGTGGCCAATTTGATTTGGGCTTATTTGACAAGAATTTACAAAAAAGATAAGCAGAAGAAAAACTTTTATAAAGAGGCCACCAAGACACCTATGAAATTGTAAAAAGCTTCAGCAACTGTCACCAGTCAAAGCTTGATGTGTGAGTGACAAAGAGAAAGGCGCTGTTTACAAAAGCTCATATTAAATCTGGACTAGAGTTCACCAGAAAGCATGTGGGAGACTCTGAAGTCAACCGGAAGAAGTTTCTCTTTCTTTGACAAGACCTAAATTTAGCTTTTTGGCCATCAGACTAGACTCTATGTTCATGTTCATGTTGTGGCAGCATAATGGCGTGAGGCATGGTGATGGCAGCATCATGATTTGAAGCATGGTGGTGGCAGCATCATGATTTGAAGCATGGTGGTGGCAGCATCATGATTTGAAGTATGGTGGTGGCAGCATCATGATTTGAAGCATGGTGGTGGCAGCATCAAGATGTAAAGCATGGCGGTGGCAGCATCACGATGTGAAGCATGGTGGTGGCAGCATCATGACATGAAGCACGGTGGTGGCAGCATCATGATGTGAAGCATGGTGGTGGCAGCATCATGATGTGAAGCATGGTGGTGGCAGCATCATGACGTGAAGCATGGTGGTGGCAGCATCGTGACGTGAAGCATGGTGGTGGCAGCATCATGAGGTGAAACATGGTGTGTTGGCAACATCACAGTGTGAAGCATGGCGGTGGCAGCATCATGATGTGAAGCATGGTGGTGGCAGCATCATGACATGAAGCACGGTGGTGGCAGCATCATGATGTGAAGCATGGTGGTGGCAGCATCATGATGTGAAGCACGGTGGTGGCAGCATCATGATGTGAAGCATGGTGGTGGCAGCATCATGATGTGTGGCATGGTGGTGGCAGCATCATGATGTGAAGCATGGTGGTGGCAGCATCATGACGTGAAGCATGGTGGTGGCAGCATCATGATGTGGGGATGCTTCTCAACAGCAGGTCCTGGAAGGTCTGTAAAGGTAGAGGGTAAAATGCATTGACATTTCTTTGTAGAAATCTATTTTCACTTTGACATGAAAGAAGCTTTTTCTGTAAATTCTCATCAGAAACTATGACTGTGACTATAAAAGAGGAAAACCTTCAAGGGGGTGGATGCTTTTAATCGTTGCTTTATATTGTATAGTCTTTAAAAGTCTGAAAGGCGCTTTGAATTAATTGAAATGTCTATATTTAAAGCCATTAGTATCAAACTGTGTGAATTAATCATAAATGTACGGAATATTTAAGTGACTTCAGGATCAAAACATGTCCTACTGAGGTTTTAATTCACCCATTTACAAGACATTCTAAAAGGAAAATGGACTGACATCATGAGAGCACACTTCTGATCAAATGGAGGCTAAAATAGTTGCAGAATTACAGTCCTGCTGTGCGTCTGCCGTGTTCCTGCCGTCACCCACACCTGAGCCAGTGCTTTAACCTTAATCCTGACATCCTGTCATTATTTAACTCCATTAGACGGTTCGTGTAATGAGGCCTGTCGGCTATATAGGAGCCATAATCATCAGTCTGAGCTGAGCGTCTCCAACTCGTACAAGATTCTGACGCACAAGCAGCCGTTATTAAGTGTTTCAAACCGTGAATAATAATCAATATGATCAGAAGGAACGTTTTGTTCTTTATAGCAGTCGTGAATATATCTTTAATGGAGACTGTAAGAGAAAAATCGAGTGGAACAATGGTGATAATCTGGCAGCAAGGATGCCAGAAAGAAAGGGATGGATGCTGAAAATAACGACAAATATGTGTAAAATGATATTTGTGGCTGATTTAAATACAATAAATCAGTCCCATTTTATTGTCGCTCATTTTAAAAGAACAAATTACTATTTGGAAAAATTATTTACAATTTTTTCTGTGATTTTACTCGATATTATCTGTAATTTAACAAAACAGGAAAAATCTGTAAAATAACTGAAATAATTGTTTAACATTTAATATGCATCAATTGTCTTTGCAGTAACAAAAAAGTAAAATAACGACATTTAAGCTGATTTAAATACGGTAAAATAGTGTACTTAAAGGTCAAATGTGGTAAAAATCTAAATTGTAAAAGCAGATTTTGATTATTTACATTTTTTGACAGTTTTTTAATCTGTTTTTTTCTATGATTTGTAATTTAACAAACAAAAATTTAACAAAAAATATGTAAAGTAGCCCTTTTTTCCATCCTTAATATAGAGAACTGTTCTTTCAAATACTGGAGATCATCTGTAAAATTATTAAAATACAGTAATTTAACAGTCAAACATTGTAAAAGAGCCAGTTTGTAAAAATACATGTTTTTGATGAGGACGTTATGCACTTTTTTTCCCCCACAGTTAGCATGTAAATTAATTTATATTATGTTTTTTACAGTGTTTACATATTCTACTGTGTCTTGAATTTAGATACTATACATATATTTCTGAATGACCAGGACTGAGCCGACCTGATTTCTCATCCGGTGCTGAACCTCATGTTCTTTTGTCGGTTACATGGCTGTAATATGTGACTTACAAACAGCTGTAATCATTAAATCCTGGGAACATTCTGACATCCGATAGCACACGTGTGGAGCTGAGTTAATCATCAGCAGCTGAGTTTCTCCTGCGCATCATCACGCTCCACATTTGTTTTCACTTTCTATCCCATGTGTCTGCACTCATAAACTCGGAGACTCAGCATTGCTTTGCCCACTTTAGACGTAGTAAAACTGAGCAGCAGTTACATTAAAACATGCAAACCACGTATCGGTATTACAGGCGTATGCAAATGATCATGGTTGCTAATTATAAAACCAAATGTCACCCAGTGATGTTCCATCTCTAGCAGTCAGCATTGTTTTCTGTGTTTGCTTTAACCCTCTGAACTCCAGGCAGTTTCTGGGTATTTTATTTTGCTCCTGTCTCATTTTTCTTCACTGTAGGCTCATTACCTCCACCAAGGAGGTTATGTGATGGCCGGCGTTGGTTTGTTTGTTTGTTTGTTTGTTTGTTTTTGTGCAAAATAACTTGAAAACTCATGGACGGATTTGGATGAAATTTTCAGGAAATGTGTGAAATGGGACAAGGAAGAAATGATGACATTTTGGGACTGATCCGGATCACCGTCTGGATCCAGGATTTTTTTAATCTAAGTGTAACCGGGTGGACAATTAAATGCTCTAAAAGCCACCAGAGGGCACTCTTGTTTTTGGGGTAACCCCCTCTGACCACATGACATTTTGGGTCTCCACGCGACAGACAGCAACAATGACGGAGTTCTCTTTCCTTCCTGAGCGACATACGCACGGTTGGGCCGGCATTCTTATCTCCGGTTGTCTAAGAAGCTGGGAGGCTGTTAGGAGCTGCCGCGCTAGAGGCCGCGCCTGTTCATTAGGTCGGATGGGGTGAAGGCCGCATTGTTGGTAGGACATTTGAACTGTATGTAATTACATTTGTATCTGTAACGTTCCATACAAAATATGTGAATTGGGAGATTGTGTTGGGGGTGGACTGAAGCTCCTTGGTGGAGGTATGAGCTCTCTGAGTGCTTTTCTAGTTTTTTACTGTAATATGTAGGATTGAGAATCACCGGGTACCTAGTGATACGATACACGATACATGACTCACGATACCTATTGTATCACGATACAGCGATACTGTATATTTGCATGTTGATGGTGTTGCCTGTGTAATTGACTTTTGCGAGGCAGTTCTTACATATGGCGTAGTCTTTGTCCAGCTTGCTTGTTCCCTCAATGTTGCCAAAGCCCAAATGGGTCCACAGTTTGGACTTGGATGGGGCGTCTCTTACGGTAGCGTTGCTGTCCTCCATTATACCTGTACAAACTCTTTTTCGGCCGATTCATTTCCACTCAAGTCTCCTTCATTCATGTGATAAATGCCACCATGTGGAGTCATTAAGTAGTGACACTGGGGAAATGGCAGCTGGCAGGGGAATCTGGAGGGTTTAGAGCGCCTTATTATATTAATTAAAGTATTGATATTTGGCGCCAGTGTACCGATACTCATACCGCACGAGGAGGGACGACGATATATTGCTGTATCAATATTTTGTCCCAGCCCTAGTAATATGAAGTCCAAAACCTGGAATCAACATGTTTACTTTTATCTCCATGTGCTCTCAACTGTTACAATACTGGAATTTTACATGTTGCATGTTGCTACTGGTGATTTGTTTCCATGCTGGTCTCCTGTTATCTGCTCTGTCTGAACACAGTCGGCATTTTATCTGAAGAGTCTCAGAATTTTTGTCAAGTGGCTGTTGGTCACAGCGGAGTCATTCATGGCTTATCGGTTACGCTGAGGAGGAGAGAATTTTTTGTGTTTTACAGAAGCTGGTTAAAGCCGTTTATTTTTGGGGATTTTTTTAATGACACCTGCAGAATAAAGTGACTTTGATGAAATATCATTATTTTGAGCTTAGATCTGGTTCATTTAATTCAAACGACCTCCAGAAAGTTTAAAATCTGATGATCATTCCTGATAAATGGGGCGATTTTGGCGATTTTTCTAAAACATAATGTGCCTTTCAAAAGTGGTGAAAATAACTGGAAAAAACTGCAGAAGGACTGTATTTTTTTAGCAGATTTAAACACAGTAAAACAGTGTAATGTATCTGTAAAAATACAAATTGTTGATGTGGACATTTATTACAGTTTTGACCTGTTCGTTTATGATTTTACTAGATATTATCAGTACTTTAACAAAACAGTCTGCTATTTTACAGTCTGTTAAATAGCTGTTACCAATAAAAAGACTTACAATATTAAAATCCTTAAGATATATATATATACATTTTTATTTGTATCTTATCTTGTGTGCTTTGTTTTATTTTTATTTTATTTTCATTGGAAAGCACTTTGTAACATGTGTTTTGAAAAGTGCTCTATAAATAAAGTTTTTCTGTTATTATTATTATTATTATTATTATTATTATTAGTAGTAGTAGTAGTAGTAGTATTAATACTTATAATAATAATAATTATTATTATTTTATTTTTTTTAAATTAATATTAGTAATAATAATAATAATAACATATAATTTTTCTTTTAAATAACTGAAAATATAGGAAAAGTGTAGATATTTTTGCTGATTTAAATAGAGTAAAAATAGCATGATTTCACAGTCAAACATTTTAAAAGAACAATAACACATTTGTAAAAATATATAATTTAATGTGGGAATAATTCACAGTTTGGGACTGGTTTTGTTTACAATTAACATGTAAATTTTACTTTTTCCTGTGGTTTTACTAGATATTATCTGTAGTTTAACAACATGGGAAAAATCTGTAAAATAACAGTAAAAATTTTAAAAAATAAAATATTTTTTTACAGTGTGGACGACAGAGAATCAACACAGACATGTCGAGCTAATCAGCTGCAGCCGCTTTATCTCTGAGTGATGGTGATGTTTTAGTTGATCGGTGTAAAAGGGCCTTTAACAGACACACACACTCATGCGTTTATACCCACAAACAAAGCCGTCCTCATTCTCTGTTAGCGTGACGTGCTGCATTATGAATGACAGCCATATGTCTGCTAGCTGTCAGTTCGGACTCGGAGCAGCTTGACTGACTATCTTCACACTTCACTCAGACTCTACCTCCATGTTGCTCATTTCCTTCCTCTCTCTTTATGTTTGACTGCAGAAACAAAGACAAATGATATTAGAATACGCCTTTATTCCCAGTTCTATATAAGGTAACTTTAGCTTTAGCCTCAGTAATTAGCTCCATACAGACTGGCGTACTGTTCAATGTAATGATGCGAGGAAGCAGCCAGAGATAACAAATGAACGGCGGCTTTATCTCACATTGTTAGAGAGGAGACTCGAATGGACGAGCCGCAGAAGACGTGTTTGTCATTAGTAAGCTGTGACCGATGAGGGTCGGCGTTATAGAGAAGGTGGTGAATCTGAAGGTTAAAATACACTAAATCAGTGGTTCTCAACTGGTCCAGCCTCAGGACCCACTATGTCTCTATTAATAACGGTCACGACCCAAATTTTTGAAGTTCGCTGTTTGTGTTAACAAATTAATGTTTATTTGGATGTAGTCTCAACACATTTTGATACAGCTTGGGGGGGAAAATGGCTTATTATTTGCTCATTTTGGTAGATTTGGACACTTTTGCCAAGTTTTGGGCATATTTTGGCCCATTTTGACAGATTCTGAGCACATTTTGATTCATTTTTGGGACGTTTTAGCACAAATTTCTCCAATAAGCTGGCAGAACCAAATCTAGAGGTTAATAGTGGGCAACTACTGGTGTCACCACCACTAAATATCCTGCTACTGAAAGCAAACTGTGTCATAAGAAACACGTCTTTTAAAATAAAAGACTTTATACCACTACTGTTTTGCTTCTGCGACCCTCTAAAAATGGCTTTGCGACCCACTTTTGGGTCCCAACCCACCAGTTGAGAACCACTAAATCACATACTGATTGGTCAAAAATATGCCTAAATGTTTTAAAGGACCTTGTTTTGGGCCCCAAATGACAAATAAATAAACAAATCTAAGATGGTGCAGCAACACGTTTCCTGAGTTCTGTCTGAATTTGAAGATCTGGTTAAAAAAAGGCTTTATACTACAGTTTTTACGGTAATACATTTACAGCCCGACCAACCAGGAGTAAAGACAGAAGCTGCACGACTCCACAATTAAAGCTAATTTACACAGAACGAAAGACAATAACAGAAATGTTGGAGGCACTAATATCGGTTGGCTGATAATAACACCTTTGGGCAGATATTAACGTCTCCCAGCAGTGGTGGAAGCGAGTGTATTTGCCTGTCACAGACTTATATCGGTTGGTATATTGGTTAAGATTTCTTTTACAGGACACAAAACGGAGAAAAGATGCTTTTGTAATTTAAAAACGGTGTCATTACATAGTTTGTCCGTCATTAGTTTACTATCTTCTCAGCACCGTCTGCAGCGCATGTAGCAGAGCATGCAGCTGAGCGAACGGTGGTGCGGAGTCGAGCTTTGCTAACTAGTTAGAAATTAAACAATAAGCCCTTTTCAGTGCATCTCTTGCGTTTAAGATGCAGTAGGGATGTTATTGACGAAAATATATTAGCAAATAAGAAGAAGACGAGACATATTCATGTAAGAAAATGTATTGTACGTCAGCTGCAGTACCTGGTTTAGCCACTAGATGGAGCTTCTTATTGCTTAGTGAGATGGAAGACTGCATTTTGTTTGTGTTTCATGCCGTAGCATTTTGATTATGTGGTCACTTTGCAAGTAGAGAGCATTGTGGGGTTTTAGCTAGCAACGGGCACCATGACGAAGACTTCTGTGGTGGTTAACGCCTCCTGGACACAGCTCATGAGTTTAAGACAAGCAGGGACCTCGCAGCTGATGTGAGTAACATCCACTGTACTCCATTTGTGTTATCGATTATTGATTGATGATGCTGCCGATTATTGGTCAAGAAAATCATTCAAGCTTTGCGTCCCTGTTGCTTTCATATTCGATAGTTACTTACAGTTTTACAAGACAATCGAAGTGAACTGCCATTTTGTTTTCTTCAGTCCATCCAAGTAAAGTGGCATCTTGCTAAAAGGGTAGATTTTATTTGTTTTAACCTGATTGTGGGGGTTTAGCTGGCAACGGGCACCATGACAAAGACTTCTGTGGTGGTTAACGCCACCCAGGAAGAGCTCACTGTCTCAAGATGAGTTATTGTTCGCAAGGACGATTCTTTTGTTGAGTAGCTGCTGTCATATTAGTCGAATATATGGACCAATATTTGCCATACTTAGCTGACTTTAACAAATCATTGCTTATTGATTAAAGCTGCATCACTAAAATGTAAATATATATAAACAATATAAGCGGAAATGTTGACATCGGAATTCATATCTTGCTCTCTAAAATCAGCATCAGCCTCAAATTACGAGCTCCACATGTAATAAATATTGATATGTAATCCTTTTCCAAAGGTGCTAATCTGTGACATTATTAGGAAACATAATGCTGCTTCACTACATGTAAAAGCAAGTGCACGGTTAAGTTTAATCCTGTGAAAGTCTTGAGCTTCGGAGGTCGCCGGCGTTCGCTTTGATGCTCCAGGAGTTAATTTGAGAAGCAGCTATGGGGTTAATGCCTCCCCTGAGATCCACTAACAGGCTAAACGTCCCGCTAATAGACCCACCTGTTGGCCCTTCCTGTCTTTCATTTTGACACATATGTGCTTAGAAATAACAGACATGCCTACCCGATCCATTCCTCATTTAAATCTTATTTCAAATATTCTATTTACGTAGCAGGAAGTGAAAGCGTTGGTTTAATCGGACTCAAAATGAACCTAACTTTACACGAAGGTCACGGTTCAGTATGTGTTCAGGTTTGGAGTCATGGTTCAGTGCAGAAGAGAAAACATTCACGTTCATTTATTCTCAGGAAAAGTTAGTATATGTAGAAATGCCTGATGAGCCACATTTCTTACAGTTAATGCACTCAGAAGCTGCTCATTGTCAGTAAGAGAGCTGATTACTCTCGAGTGTAAAATAAACAGCATTAAAATGTGCATTAGGACTCGCGCAAAATGTTCATGAAACACTAACAGTTCCTGTGTCTCTGTACGATGTAATGTAAAAGCATCGGAAGTAGTTTTCTCTCCGTCTGCTTTTGCATCTGGACGCTGCCTGAAAGGGATTAGTAGCTGGTCAAATATGTGTTAGCTTGACTGAGCTAAGCTTAGCATAGCATGTTGCTAACCTGCTAACGGCTTTCAGGTGGAACTCTCTGCTGCTAACGGCTGTTTTTCTGTCAATCTATCAAGTACTTTAATGATAATCCGATCATTTTAAACTGATAATTTCCTCCAAAAAATTAAAATTACCATTTCTTCTAAGTCCTTTTTAGTTTTGCAAGTCTTTGTATGATGCACAAAGGTGACCAGTGGTTGAACTGAAAACTCCAGCATGATAAAATATATTTAAAAGACTGCCTATTTAGGTCAGTAGTGAAGATTACAGATAAATCTAAGTTCCTATCAAACCCCCTAACAAAGTCAAAAAACCTTGTTGTACAGTTGTTCTCTGACGTTGAGAGTAGCTTCGAATTTTATGAAAATATCACCGACTTCACAGCACAGCAGTCGTCTTTAACTTACTTTGTTAAAGTCTTAACGTGCTGCGATTCTCTCTCTATTTCATTCTCGTTCTGCTGTCTGAGAACATCCATCCATCATCTGTACACCGCTTAATCCTCTGTAGGGTCGTTCAAGTCGCTAGTCTGTCACAGGGCTACAGATAGAGACGGACAACCAAGCAGGCAATTTAGAATAACCGGTTAACCTCAGCTTGTTACTGGACTGTGGGAGGAAGCTGGAGAACCCAGTGAAAACCCACGCTGCACAGGGAGAACATGCAAATTCCGCACAGAAAGATCCCAGACCGGGGATCTTCTCGCTGTGAGGCGACGCTGCTAACCACCGAGCCACCGTGCAGCATTCTGTCTGTATTAAAGTGCAGCATATGTGAGCACAGAGAGCAGGAGAGAAGCTGAATTCAGTGTGTTTTCTCTTGAGGTGTTCGTGCTGCTGCAGTCTCACATCCAAACTTTACACAGTTTGCAAACCAGATTTTTTTTGTCTAGTACTTCCAGAGGCTCAAAGCTTTGGGTCTTTGGAAACTTATTACTTTTAACCCAGCAGCAAGTATTGTCTAAAACTGTGGCTCTGCAGTTGACCAATGGCTGGAGACAAAAGCAACCAACATTATGATGCAACAATTATGCAGTGATACTGAAGAAAAGCATGTGTTATATTGAATTAAGGTTAAAAATAGTACACAAAAAACACGTTTCCTTACATACCTCAGTACAGAAGTCACGGTTCTGTTCATGTCGACATGGAACCTTCTGGAGTCGACGGACGCGCTGGCGCATCTAAATGACATGACTGATTTAAGATGACGTAGCAGAGTCTCCGTTCCAATTTGTGTCCAAAGTGCTGATTTCAAACTATCTACCAGTCTTTGAATCGTGTTGATCGGCCAAGTAAAACCAGAGTTATGACAGATAATAAACACCATACTTTCTCCACGTTTGGAGCTCCTTACAGCTTTGGTCTGGTCCACTTGTTTTACTCCTTTTTCACACTTTACCAGGAAACCCAAGTGATCCCAGACGGGTGGTTTTAACCACGGTGGAGCGTCTTCCAGCTGTTAGCATTAGCCATCCCATTAGCATTAGCCATATGTCACAGAAGGCAGGAGAACAAACAGTCCGTCACGTCCTGTGTTCCTCTGGAAACTCCTGTTTGTTTTTAGTTCCGCAATACTGTTCAACTGTGAGACGGAGAAGGTCCAACACAACTGTGGGCAACACGAGGTTCACAGTTAAAACAATTCTGTACATTGGTCATTCTTAATAGTCTTAAAATGTTTGTACCGTGGTACACCTCTGTACCGAACGGTTCGGTTCGGTGTTTTGTTACATCCCTACTTAAAAATAACGTGCATAGATTAAAAATATTGATGTAGATGCATGTTTATTGATCATGGCCACTCATTAAGGCATTAAAGCAACACATATTCTCTGTACAACTCCATGCACTAAACCAGTGGTTCTCAACTGGTCCAGCCTCAGGACCCACTAAGTCTATTAATGACGGCCGCGACCCAACTTTTTGAAGTTTGCTGTTTGTGTTAACAAATTAATGTTTCTTTGGATTTAGTCTTAACACATTTTGATACAACTTGGGGGAAAAATTGGCTTATTATTTGCTCATTTTGGCATATTTGGACACTTTTGTCAATTTTTGAGCATATTTTGGTCCATTTTGACAGATTCTGAGCACATTTTGGTAGATTTTTGGCACGTTTTAGCATAAATTTCTCCAATAAGCTGGCAGAGACAGATCTAGAGGTTAATAGTGGGCAACTACTGGTGTCACCACCACTAAATATCCTGCTATTGAAAGCAAACTGTGTCATAAGAAACACGTCTTTTAAAATAAAAGACTTTAAACCACTACTTTTTTGCTTCTGCGACCCTCTAAAAATGGGTTCGCGACCCACTTTGGGGTCCCGACCCACCAGTTGAGAACCACTGCACTAAACCATAACATCCCTACCATGACATTACGGCATTAATACACGCACCGTTGCCCCTGTGGCTTTTGGTAGTGCCCTTATTACATTTTCCAGATTCAAATACAAAACATATCTCGGTTTAATACATACATCGGCTTTAGGGACGATTCAGTATTTCCGGTACAGCAAAAACAACAAATAAAACACAGGTTTACATCTTTAAAAAGGCTGTTAATGCTGCTGCAACTGGCTGCAACCTACTAATAAAAAAGCCAAATTGAAAAAGGAAATTAAAAAGATATTAAGGTGTAGCATTTAGACCTGTGGTGTGCTTGTATGTGCATTAGCAGCGTTCAGACTGTCAAACACACCATGTTCATTAGAGTGCAGCATTTAGAGAATCACCTGCAAGTTCAAGATTGATGTTTGTCACTTTCCAGACAGGAGGTCATCACGACGCCTGGACATTTGCTTAGTGACATGCCAAAGTCAGCAGAGTCAAATGTTTCAGAAGGTGTGTCCTTCACGCTGCTGCTGCTGCTGCGATTTGTTTCCCTGCAGACGGCGGCGGGTCACCGGTGCTCATCCACTCACGTTCTAACTTGCAAATGAGTTTTTGCTCCCCGGCGACAGCGCCTCGCCTCGCCATGTGTTTTTAATCAAATCAGGTTCCAGCGCTCGGCCGGTCTCTCGTCCGGTATCAGTAATCCAGCTGTGTTGGACGGGGATCCTCCAGTAAATGGGGGCCCTCCCGGTCTGCCAGAAAACACCGCATGCTGTTTGATCCCGGCTCCTTCCAGATGTGCTTCGCGAACATCTCATGGCCTCGTTGTTTCTGCTGGAATGGAAAAACATCGCTGGTTTTCCCCTCAAGGTCCCTGTAATTAGGATAATTTACGTTGCTGCCTTTGGGTGCCTGGAAAAACACAATAAGTTGGATGTGAAAACTTGTGTGAGGCAGTAAAAATCTGGACCGCGGGGATTCTTTGTTTCACAGCTGAGCATTGGTGGTTCAGTGGTAGAATTCTCGCCTGCCACGCGGGAGGCCCGGGTTCGATTCCCGGCCAATGCAGGATCCTTTTAAACCGTAACTGCTCCCCTGTCTGCAGGACGAACACTGAACAACAACGTTAATATCATTTGCAACATTACTTTCATAATAGTACGTTCAATACTCTAACTATCACTGTCAGCCCCATGTGCATTATTTTAATTTCATATGCAATTTTACTTTATTACTTTAGTGTCATTGCCAGATTGACTTCTATCTTTTCCAGCCGTGTTTTATTTAATGATTTATTTATTCTTGTACCTTATTGCCATTGTAATGGCTATTTGTCACCCATTCTGATGCACCAGATGCAAAACATTGGTGCATTTTTTCTGGTTTATTCATCCAATGCAAGCAAAAACAAACAAAAAACAAACAATTACAGCTTTTCTTTTCCTTCTCTCTTGCTCTGGAAACAGACCATAAAGGCCCTCAGGCATGCTAACGCTAACATAAACAAACAGTACATTAATTAGAATAAACAAAACAAACAAACCTCTAAGGTAAACCAAACGCCCAAACAAAACTAATTAATAAACAGCAACGTGACGAATCTAAAGCAGTTCATTTAACATCTGTGGCTACGAGCTACATTTAAGTGCAAACAAAGACGCTCTATAAATGCTTTTTTCTTGCTTTTCACTTTTCCTTGTGCAGAAGAAAGTCCCATTTTAAACTTCACCAACTTAATTCACCTGCTCATGCACAGATAACTCAAATATATTTAAATAAGAAACTGTTTTTTTAGCAGTGGAGCTAATTTTCTATTTCGCAAACTAATAAACAGCTCCTGAAGATATTCTATGAAGCACTGTATTTATTCTCATGTTATTGTGTTTTTCTGAAAAAATATCTGACACAAGAATTTCCTTAGAGATTGATTAAAGTCTTAGCTTATTAGCTTAGCTTAGCATAACTCAAAGCTATGCCCAAGAAACATCTGTGGTTACGAGCTGCATTTAGTTGCAAAGAAAGATGTTTTATGAATGCTTTTTTCTTGCTTTTCACTTTTCTGTGGTATAAGATTTTTATCAGATTAAGTAAATTCTTTAAATCTTGTCTTAGCATAGCATAGCTTAGCTTAGCTTAACTCAAAGCTTTAGCCAAAGAACATCTGTGGCTACGAGCTACATAAGCGCAAAGAAAGATGCTCTGTAAATGCTTTTTTCTTGCTTTTCACTTTTCCGTGTGCAGGAGGAATCTCATTTTAAACGTCGCCAACTTAATTCATCTGCTCATGCAGAGATAACTCAAATATATTTAAATAAGAAGGACGTTTTCTTAGCAGTGGAGCTAATTATTATTATTAAATAGCAAACTAATAAATACATCTTTAAGCTATTCTATTAAGCACTGGATTTATTCTCGTGTTATTATACTTTTATCTGCAATATCTGACACAAGAATTTCCTTCGAGATTAAATGAAGTCTTAAACTCTTAGCTTATTAGCTTAGCTTAGCATAACTCAAAGCTATGCCCAAGGAAAATCTATGGCTACGAGCTGCATTTAGTTGCAAAGAAAGATGTTCTATGAATGCTTTTTTCTTGCTTTTCACTTTTCTGTGGTATAAGACTTTTTCAGATTAAGTAAATTCTTTAAATCTTGTCTTAGCATAGCGTAGCTTAGCTTAGCTTAACTCAAAGCTTTAGCCAAAGAACATCTGTGGCTACGAGCTACATAAGTGCAAAGAAAGATGCTCTATAAATGCTTTTTTCTTTCTTTTCACTTTTCCGTGTGCAGGAGGAATCTCATTTTAAACGTCGCCAACTTAATTCATCTGCTCATGCAGAGATAACTCAAATATATTTAAATAAGAAGGACGTTTTTTTAGCAGTGGAGCTAATTATTATTATTAAATAGCAAACTAATAAATACATCTTTAAGCTATTCTATTAAGCACTGGATTTATTCTCGTGTTATTATACTTTTATCTGCAATATCTGACACAAGAATTTCCTTCGAGATTAAATGAAGTCTTAAACTCTTAGCTTATTAGCTTAGCTTAGCATAACTCAAAGCTATGCCCAAGGAACATCTGTGGCTACGAGCTGAAATTAATTTGCAAAGAAAGATGCTCTATGAATGCTTTTTTCTTGCTTTTCACTTTTCTGTGGCAAAAGATTTTGTTTGAGATTAAGTAAATTCTGTAAATCTTGTCTTAGCATAGCTTAGCCTAGCTTAGCTTAACTCAAAGCTTTACCCGAAGAACATCTGTGGCTATGAGCTACATTTAGTTGCAAAGAAAGATGCTCTATGAATGCTTTTTTCTTGCTTTTTACTTTTCTGTGGCATAAGATTTTTTTTAGATTTAGTAAATTCTTTAAATCTTGTCTTAGCATAGCGTAGCTTAGCTTAGCTTAACTCAAAGCTTTAGCCAAAGAACATCTGTGGCTACGAGCTACATAAGTGCAAAGAAAGATGCTCTATAAATGCTTTTTTCTTTCTTTTCACTTTTCCGTGTGCAGGAGGAATCTCATTTTAAACGTCGCCAACTTAATTCATCTGCTCATGCAGAGATAACTCAAATATATTTAAATAAGAAGGACGTTTTTTTAGCAGTGGAGCTAATTATTATTATTAAATAGCAAACTAATAAATACATCTTTAAGCTATTCTATTAAGCACTGGATTTATTCTCGTGTTATTATACTTTTATCTGCAATATCTGACACAAGAATTTCCTTCGAGATTAAATGAAGTCTTAAACTCTTAGCTTATTAGCTTAGCTTAGCATAACTCAAAGCTATGCCCAAGGAACATCTGTGGCTACGAGCTGCATTTAGTTGCAAAGAAAGATGCTGTATGAATGCTTTTTTTCTTGCTTTTCACTTTTCTGTGGCATAAGATTTTTTTTAGATTAAGTAAATTCTGTAAATCTTGTCTTAGCATAGCATAGCTTAGCTTAGCTTAACTCAAAGCTTTACCCGAAGAACATCTGTGGCTACGAGCTACATAAGTGCAAAGAAAGATGCTCTATGAATGTTTTTTTCTTGCTTTTTACTTTTCTGTGGCATAAGATTTTTTTTAGATTAAGTAAATTCTTTAAATCTTGTCTTAGCATAGCGTAGCTTAGCTTAGCTTAACTCAAAGCTTTAGCCAAAGAACATCTGTGGCTCCGAGCTACATAAGTGCAAACAAAGATGCTCTATAAATGCTTGTTTTTTGCTTTTAGCTTTCAAAAAGTCTCATTTTAAACTTCATCAACTTCATTCATGTGATCATGGAAAGATACTTCAAATATATTTAAATAAGATGCAGGTTTTTAAAGACCTGGTTTCACACGTGAGCAGCAGCACAATGCAGACAGTGTCCGTACATGCTCACTGTGTTCCTCCTCACTGTGATTAATTATTGAGCAAAGTGGCTGCTAGTCCACCGAGTCATTCACATTCCTCTGGAGTCGTGATTCATCTCCAGAATCGATCCGTTTCTTTTTATTTAGTCACGTACCAGTTAGCGGCTGACTCATGTTGGCGCTCTGCAGTCAGCGGAGCTTCCAGGGAGTCGGCAGGATGTGGATGTGAAGAGGTCAGGACTGGAAAAGCTGCCGTTACTCAACGCAGGCTTTTAACATCCCAGCGAGAAGCATGGAGGGAAAAGGAAGGGGGGAGAAAAAACGACATGCGGGAAAGACTGCAGGAGTAAATGATGCTAATGTGGTTTAACATCACGTTCTAACACGTCTTGATGCCACTTCACCCCCACATTGTTGTTGCTTTTATCACTTTATGAGCATCCAGATGAGCCCTTGTTGAGTGACTGGTAATAATGCAGTTCCGGACCCAACATTCGCTGCATAAGTCTCACATTTATCCAGTGATTCAGTCTATTCACAGCTGTGTAGGTGGAATTATGAAAACGGAACATGTTTCTCCTGCAGCCTGTCTATTATTCTCATTGTCTGCGGCTTCCTTGATTAATTAATCAGTCGTTTGCTCTTTAAATACAACGGAAAATGGAGAAAAATGTAGATCTGTAGGTGAAGAGATGTCTTATTTTTTCCTGTTGTTCCTCCAGGTCCACATAATAAAGATAATTCCTGTCGTTGGGCCTCAAAAAATAAAGAGCCGTACTTAAAAAAAATCAGTTTAATAGGATAAATATGGGAATTGTAGATGTAGATATTCAGTTTATTGTCACAGAGGAGGGTTAAAACTGAAAATATCTCAATTTTAAAAGCCAGAATCGGAGAATTTTGGCATTTTCTTTCTTTAAAATTGACTTTAGCCAATTAGAATGATTATCAGAATAGTTGCTGGTTAATTTAATAGTTGATTGGTCGTTGCAGCTCTAGTTAATCATGCAGTTGTTTGGTCTGTAAAATGGAGAAAAGTGTAGATCTGTAGGCAAAGATTATACCCTCAGATGTCCTGTTTGGTTCTGTTGTTTCTGCTGGGAGTAAAGGTGAAAATTTAGGGCCACATAATTAGGATTATTTATGCTGTTGCCTTCAGGTGCCTTAAAAAAACAATAGACTGTATTAAAAAAATCAGTTTAATCGGATAAATATGAGACTTGTAGGTGTAGATATTCAGTTTACTGTTATAAACGAGGAAAGAAACCGGAAAATATCTAAATTTAAGAAGCTGTAATCAGAGAATTTTGACTGTTTTTTCCTTTAAAACTTTGCTCAAACTGATCAATCAATTCTAACGATTGATTTAATAGCTGACAACTAATTGGCTTTATTCTAAATCCATGAAAAGTTGCACAAAAATCAAAACAACAGTGGATGAATTGAATCTGTTTGTGTGATCTCAGCGGCTCAGGCTTGTTTGTGTTTGTGTGACACACTGAGACGTGGCGGTGCAAAGGATTGTGGGTAATAATGGGCAGAAAACAACTGGATGTAGTAGGACGTCCTGCTGCATCTGGACGTAGTAAATCTATTAGTTGTACTGAACAGATATCGGAGAACAGCTTCAGTCTGCTTTTGTTGCTGTATCAGAGGCAACCAAACAACAAGCTGTTACATGATTGGCTGTTTGCATGCCACTTACTATCAAGGGATGTGATTGGCCGTTGAAGAGGAAGCGAGGCAGCAGCTTGGAGTTTGTCGATGCAACCGAACTTGGGTTTTAAGTTACATTTAAATGACAGTTTTCTGATCAGCCTTCACTGCTCTGTCGCTCACGCCACTCCTGTTTTGTGCAAAAGCAACCGAAAGCATTCCCAGACATGCAGAGACCAGGCGAAGGAGGCATTTAGTGGCTCCTTGTGCTGCTCTCGGTGGGGAATGAGCTTTATCCCCACTGACAGCTGTCCGCTCATCACCTCGTGAAGAACAAGAAGGCAGAAGGGTGGCTGAGTGAGATCATTCTCTCTTTATAGGGGCTGGTAATCTGCATCGGATGAGGTGGAATGAATGAGCAGGATGGTTGAAAACAGTGGATTCTAACCTACTTAGAAACTTCTTACAGTATTTATATATAGCATAAACCTCTGGCCGTCCGTTGGATTAGCCTTCGCTAAATCCTATTTGCCCTAGTCTGGAAAAAAAGATGTAAAGAGACCGGGGGTTGGGGAATCGGTGACAGAATGGGGTTTAAAGGTGACACCGAGGCTGACGGAGTGACGTCAGCATCGCAGAGAGAAACCGAAGCCAGACGGAGTCAAAGCAATGAAAGAGGCTGAATGAGAGAGCGATGCCTTATTGAACAGACACGAGCAGCATCACTGACTCACTGGCCCGGTTTATCTCCTTATGCAACAGGCCGGAGTCCATTCAGCCGCTTCCTCGCATCGCCTGCTTCCAGAAAGCAGGGGCAGACCGATTATGGGCCTTGGTGTTTTTATAGACCGACTATTGACAAATTAAATGCGCTACTTTAGGTCTGTTGCAGCCTCCTCTCTGTGCCTGTCGTCACAAATGCCTCTGAACAAGAAACACAAACCAGGAAATTAGCTTCTCTCACAGCGGCTAATGCTACGCTAACGGCTAGCGGCTAAGTCAGAAGGCAGCCACAGATTAACCTGAAGCAGAGTCTGGAAAACAATAATTAATAATTCCTTAAGATCTGGATCTGGTTCTGTCATGGTTGCTATTATAATGAAGAAGGCTATTTATGAATGACAGGTTCTCTGCCTACACATGCTGTTAATATCGGCTCCAAATATCGGCCATCTGCCTTCCTTCGTTACCAATAATCAGCATCGGTATCGGCCCTAAAAAAAAACCAAACAAAAAAGAAAAACAATGACATATCTGTCGATTCCTAGCCTGTCGGTAGTCACGCTGTGGTCTCTGAACAAGAAACACAAGCCGTCGCCACAAACCAGGAAATTAGCTTCTCTTACAGTGGCTAATGCTAAGCTAGCGGGTAGCGGCTAAGTTAAAAGGCAGCCACATTATTAATGATGCTTCAATATATGGACCTTAATGGGCAATAAAAGTGATCCTAATTTAATCACTACTATTTGTATTTTATGGAATTTGGAGTATTCTGTGTTACTTTAGACATTTCCAGTCATTTTTGTCCGATTTTAAGCCATTTTGGGCAATTTTTCAACTATTTTGAAGATTTTTTTTGGTAAAGTTGGTCAACGTTTTTAATCATTATGTAGAATTTCGAGTCACTTTGGAAATGTTTTGAGCCATTTTAGGACATTAACAAGTCATTTTTGTCAGATTTTAAATTAATTTGGACAATTTTTTAACCGTTTTGAAAAAAAACTGAGTCATTTTGTCAAATTTAAAGTCTTTTTGGAGACACTTTTGTCACTCGATCCCACAAAAACAAAAGGAGAGCGTCCTAATTTGATCACTCCTATGTCTGTTTAACGTATCTAGTTATAGCCACCCATATTAATGAAGAAGCCTAGTTGTGAATGACAGGTTCTCTGCTATCACACGCTGTTCTAACGTTACATTTAATGGCTCCAAATATCGGTTGTCGTCTTCCTTGATTACCATTAATTAACGTTAGTATTGGCCCTAAAAACCCATGTTGGTTGATCCCTAGAATGAAGCTTCTGTGATAAAGTACAGAGAGATGAAGTTAAAGGATGAGGAAGGACTGGAGTGGAGGGAAGACGGAGAGAGTTTTCATCCTCACTGCTGCCAGCATCTCTGCCCGGTTGCTAAGGGAACCACTCATTTGTCGTGAAGCCTCTTTCACGCTGACTCTCATCCTCTCATGCAGCCGCTGTAATTTCTCCTTGCTTTTCCATTTCCCTCCGTCTCAAAGCCACGTCTGTGTTCAGCAGGACGGTGAAAGGAAAGCCAGCGATGCCTCCAGCCAGAGCGTGTCTGTCAGAGGCTGGGAGGAAGCTGCTGAGTGGCCGTAGGTCCCAGCTGAGTGTAATTCAAGGCCCTGTCATCTATCCGACAGAGGACGAGTGGATTATCTCGGTGTCCTTGACCCACTATACCCTGGCTCCGTAGGCTGGCACAGAAAACTGAAGGGCGGATGGGGTAGAGTGGGTGGATGGGACCCGGGGAGATGGTGGGCTGGTGGCGCACCGAGAGACAAGAATGGAACCATTGGCAGGCTGTTATGTAATCTCACAATCTGCATTTGAAGCACAGATTCTGTTCCTGCTGTGTGGTTTTGGTCGGTTAAAGGCCCGGACCAGAATGCAGAGAGACAACCTCTAACTGAACCGGTCATTTCATCGGTATTCTCCAGCAAACACCAGCAGCTCAATCTGAAACAATAATCTGCTAACAGCTGCTCAATACAGGCCGGGTTAACCCACATGAGGGACACAAATGCTAATAAACTAATTTAATTAATCGTTAAAATGAACTAAATACATTGAACATTCCTCCATATGCTAATATCACTATTTCCAACCATGAACACTTCATGTTTTCTGCAAAATTGTCTCGCTTATATTAGCATTTTTAGCAACGACCGTCGTAAATATCAGATATTTTAAACTGCATAATGTGCAACAATTATTAATTTATTGATTTGCTCAATATAAGCCAGAAAGATAACTTTACTACGACATATGAGGCTCAATTTGAAGTTATTTCCATCACATGAACTCTGGTCGGAAGTCATTAACTACCACAGAAGTCTATGTCATGGTGGCCCATTGCTAGCTAGCACCATCTCACCCTTATCTACATGTGTAAAAACAATGAAATTACCTATTAATATGGTTGAATATTTTCAAAGTGCTATTATTAGTTGTGTTTTATTATGTAATCTTTATGTTAAAAAATGTAAAAATGCTTTCGTAAAATTAGCACCTAGCATTATATGAGCTTTTACATGTTATGTTACTTAGGAATTTGTACATGTGGTATATTT
Organism: Dascyllus trimaculatus; assembly: GCA_024666655.1. Taxonomy (NCBI): domain Eukaryota; kingdom Metazoa; phylum Chordata; class Actinopteri; family Pomacentridae; genus Dascyllus; species Dascyllus trimaculatus. Next base: position 32,727,655 of record CM045446.1, read on the forward strand.
TTAATGTTAAAAAAGTATGGTAACCTGTAAAAAGCATGGAAAACTATTAATTTATTGAATTTACCTTTGAAAAATTTTACATTTTAAACACTTACAATTATATTTACAATAATAAACAGTTATCTTTAGATCATATTAAGTGTAGCATGAGCGTTTACACATAACTTTACATTAAAATCTTGTTTATATAACAGATCTTTAATGGCGAAAAGTGTATTTACCTATAAAATCAATGAATTTACCACTGAAAAATGTAAATCCACAGTTATTAAACAAATGCCTATGATTATAACTGCATTAATAAGCTGTTAATTTTACATTATATCGAGTTTTTAATTCGTTTTTACTCCTTACATTAAAATCTCAAACATATGACAGATCTTTAATGTTAAAAAAAGATGTCTGCTACAAATTAATGGACTTACCTTTGCGTAAATGTAAACTACAGGTATTGAACAAATGCTTAGTATTATAATTACATAATTAAATTGTTATTTTTACATCATATCAAGTATAATTTGACGTTTTAGATGTAACTTTACGTTAAACTCTTGTATGTTTGGCAGATCCTTAATGTTAATAAAGAATGTCCACCTATTAAATTTATGGATTTAATGTGGATTAATGTAAAGCCATGGCTATTAAACAAATACTTCTGATGATAATTATAATAAAAACGGACAGTATGACTTTTTACACACAACTTTACGTGACAGTCTCATATATTAAATAGATCTTAATTTACTTTAGGCATGTACATTTAAAGACTACTGATGTTGCCTTTTGTTTTTCAGAAATGTGGGGAAAAATCTGCAAATCAACAGGAAAAATATCGTAAAATTCAAATTTTTTAAAGCGTACTGTTTGTGCAGTCTGATCAAAGCGTGCCGGCCAGATATCAGTGTGGATTAATATTCTCCTACAGCCAGCTGATCGATGCAGAGATGAGCGTTACGGTGATCTCGGGGCTTCGGCGACGCAGCATTAATGTTGATTAGCAGCAGCAGCAGCAGTGCGGCGGTTTGCAGGAACCTGTGTCGGCCTTTGTGAGTGTGCGTAGGTTGTGTTTTTGTGTTTGTGTGGAGCTCTAGCGTTGTGTTGGGCGCTGTGTGCTGACAGCTGGCTTCTATAAATAAATGTCGCAGGCAGGGGGGGGAGACACAGGGGTGAGGACGGGGGAAAACCAAGAAATCCAGAGCGAGGAGGAGGCGGGGGGAGGCTGATAGACTGATACAGATGTACTGAAACACTCAGAGGAATGCGGTGAGCGTCCTGCCATCCGGTCATGACTTACTGAGCACCACACCACATGTCACCCCCGCCTCGGCCAATCAGCAGCCCCGGCCGGGATCACGTGACCGCCTCTCCTCCTCTACATGTGCCACAGCTGAAGACCTCGAAGTCTGTTTGCTGCTGCAGTTTATCTCACATCAGCGTTGCCCTGTCGGCTTCCTTCCCCGTCCTGTTGAGGCTCTTTGTGCCGCAGAGACTCGAGAAAACATCCAGGAAGAGAAAAAAGGACCAAAGAAAAGGGCAGAGAGAGAGAAAAACAGATCCAGACTAGCTTTTACACTCGTAGAAGTTAGCAGCACGAGTCGTTTGCATCCCTTCTCACTTTTCATCCACCTACTTTACATATATATGGTGTGTTTATGTGTTTTTCACTAAGCTTTGGTTTACTGTGAACATGCTCTTTTATCCATATGCTATAGTCTGTGTTGCTACGTCACATAATTACAGACGTACAATAGAACAAGGTTAAAAATTAGTTCACAGTTTGCTTTGATAATACAGAATATACTTTTTTACTTATACCCATGGCTGTACGTAGTAGCTGAACTGCTTATCTTCCTTCTTTTTTCTTTCTGTATAAGTACTTTTAGTGTATTTGTGGCAGTGTGTGTTCACATACTTGGCCCACAAAGCTGATTCTGGTTTAGTTTTCTTTGCATTGTGTAGTTTTGCATTGAAGTGCAGATTAATAATGACTCTAACTTGATATTTATTAGTTCTTTTTTGCCCCTGAGTCCCAATTTCCCTCCATAATACACACCTCAAGTGCTTAAAAGATATTAAAATCAAACTAATGCATATGCTTAACAACAAAATAGTTGCCTGTCATGAACCTTGTTGCCAAGCTCCGCTACGATACTGTCTGAACTGTTGTGCTGTAGTGTAAAGGGAGGATATAGCGAAGCTCCACAAGCTCCAAGAGATGTAGAGAACCTGTATTCTCTACATGCAAAACTACCTGGTTGTTATGTGTTGGCTAGCAGAGATGCATTGTGGGGGTTTAGCTAGCAACAGGCACCATGACAAAGACTTCCGTGGTGGTTAATGACCCCCGACAAGCTTTTATGTGTTTAAGACAAACAGGGACAAATAGAGAGGTGTTCTTGTATCTGTTGACGCTAGGGCTGGTCCGAATTGCAATATCTGTGATTCAGATATTTGGCTCCAGTAATCGCCGAATATTCGAATATTCGGTTCGTGCTGCAGTGTCGGCCGGAGGTGGGGGTTACACCGGAGCGTGACACCGCAGTAAGCAGGTCCGTGTACTATAACCGAGAACCACGGCGGTGCTCTAGAGTTTCGGCGGCCGACTACAGCCTCGGTGACGCTCGGCAGCGTTAGGTGACGCTTGGCGGCGCTCGGCGACGGCACACACGACTATTCGAATATCAAAATTTTTATCCGATTACCACCACAACGAATGAATGCTCGGATATTCGAATATTCGGGACCAGTCTTAGTTGAAACATCCACTGTGCTAAGTTTGTGTTATCAATTAATTTACTATCGATTGATTGATTAACGCAATAATCCAAATGTTGCCACAAATTGTGCTTTCCATTTACAACACCTGTGTGGCAGCGGGCATAAACAAAGCACTGGGTTCAGGTTAAAGCCGATGCTGCTGTGTCACCCCCTCACATCCTGCCACACCCACTCTAGCATGTTTGCATTAAATGCCGTTTGCACAAGTTTTGATCTTCGCACTATGTAAACAACTGTATGTAACTGTCATAGCCGGGTATGTAGCTGTTAATATCATCACCATCCGTAGCGTGTGCACATCCGTCCCAGTACTATTTCCATTCTGTTGTTTTACATGCCATATGTTGTCTTGTTGTTGCTTTTATTGTTTAACGACAGTGACGATAAAGATCTATCTATCTATAGATATGTTTAGAAGAGCTTTATTCAGACCCGATCCAGATGTTTGGGATCAGATCGGGATGTCCCTAATTTAGTCACCAGTATTATCATGGAGGTTGTCAGAGATCAGTCGTACAAACTGACTAAAGGTTTGGGCATTTGGGCGGCTGTATCTCAGCTGGTAGAGCGGGTTGTCGACTGATCTCAAGGTTGGCGGTTCGATCCCCGGCCCCTCTTCATGCCAAAGTGTCCTTGGGGCAAGACACTGAACCCCAAGTTCTCCCAATGACAGGCAGGTGCCTTGCATGGCAGCTCTGTCCCCATTGGTGTGTGAATGAGTGAAAGCGAAACACATTGTAAAGCGCCTTGAGTAACGCTAAGGTAGAAAAAGGCGCCATGTAAGTGCAGACCATTTACTGTTTTGGAGAATTTTGAATTACTTTGGAAATGTTTTGAGCCCATCCATCCATTATACACCGCTTAATCCTCTGTAGGGTCGCGGGGTTGGAGTCTATCCCAGCTGACTCGGACCCTGGACAGGTCGCCAGCCTATCACAGGGCTACATATAGAGAGAGACAAGCACACTCTCATTCACACCTACGGACAATTTAGAATAATCAATTAACCTGCACAGGGAGAACATGCAAACTCCACACAGGAAGATCCCAGGCGTCCTAACCGGGACGCGAACCGGGGATCTTCTAGCTGTGAGGCGACGCTGCTAACCACCGAGCTAGCCCCAGGTCTGATGTATTTGTACTTAATTTAATTTAATGTTAAATCTACAATACTATATTACAGAGGAGAATATTAAGATAAGATCAGCTTTTTTAATCCTGAAGGAAATTGTTGTGCCAGAGTACAATAAAGGAATAAAGAAAGGTTAGTAAAATATACACAATTACAGAAAGGTTAGCCCGTGTTTTGAGTCATTTTTGTCAGATTTTAATTCATTCTGGACCATTCTTTAACCCTTTTGGGGAAAAAAACGAGCTGCTTTGGAAAAGTTTGGAGTCCTTTTGGAGAATTTCAAGTCATTTTGTCAAATTTTAAGTCCTTTTGGGAACGATTTTGTCAGTCGATGTGACATAAACGGAGACAGACGGTGAACGATGGTGTTCTAATGTCAGTTTTATCCAGTGATTTCATCTGCATGGGTTATGTTTTCTATGAACAGCTGTTTTAAACGTCAGCATTGCGTCGTTTAATGGTGTGAAGCCAAAATTGCGATTGATGCTTGTGTGATTGTGAAGCAACCACACAGTTTTGACTGAGCGCAGCGCTTTTTCTTCGGTCTCTCCTGCTTCGCCCTCCTCCGTCTCCAGATATTGTAATTTAAAATAATTAGCTAACAGACGCTCCATCTTCAGAACCGTTAAGTGGATTATTTCACTGAACCCGTGAAGAAGAACTACGACTTTCAGCCGCAGTAGCTAGCATATTGGCTATAACCAGAAGGACTTGGACAATCTGAACTTCTACTTGTGCTTTTTTATTTTTCTACTGATGTTTCTTAAATGTTTGCACCCCTTTGTCCCTTTTTGCTGATGCAGTCTTGTGGGCTTAATGAGGGCTTATTGTGTAATGTTATCCAGCTCACTCTCATGTCTGTCTGCATATTTAACCACAGTCTGAAGCCTGTAAAATGAAAGTGACACCAAGGAAGTGAAAGTTTGATCAGAGTCAGCAGGTAGAAGACAGAATACAGACTTGGCGCTGCTCATTTCATCACAGAACCAGAATGAGCCCCTGGTTCTGAGCCGACTCCATTAATTTGTCATGTCGGTGTCACCGAGCCTCGTCGTCGGATCGAGTCCTGCAGCTTCGTAACGACTGATGGAGATGAGCTGTATCACTGACACCAGACGACTTTCACTCTCGGGCCTCCAGTTACCGTCTAATCGCTCGGCGTGTGTGTGTGTGTGTGTGTGTGTGTGTGTGTGTGTGTGTGTGTGTGTGTGTGTGTGTGTGTGTGTGTGTGTGTGCTGGGTTTGGTTTCCTGTGTTGGCTTTGAAACACTGAACACCTGCCCGTCTCGCTGACTGAAAGTACCTGTCGGGATGCCGTCCAGCTTCACCTGCATGTGTGTTTTATTCATTGATTAGCAATATCTGCTCCTCAGCAGATCATTCATGTAAAAAAATAAATTAATGTCTTTACTTTTGACCATAGTATGACTTTTACACGTATATTTGGCTGATCTATAATGTTAAAAACTTCTGTCCACCCATAAAATGCATGTATTTACCTTTGAAACATATAAAACCACAGTTATTAAACAGATATTTGTGATTATAATTACAATAATAGTTAATTTTAGATCATAATAAGATCATTTCAGATATAATAATGATATGTAATGTCAGTTTTTACATGTAACATATATAAAAGTCTCATATATTCCATAGATCGTAAGTTTTTGTTTCCTTAATTTTTCCAAAAATTCGGGGAAAAAAATCTTTAAAATAAGTTTAACATGTAGCTTTGCATTAAAGTCTTGTATATTTGGCAGAATTTAATGTTAAAAAAATCATATCCATTTTTAAAATTTAAGTATTTACCTTTTTACGGTTATTAAACAAATATCTAATATTATAATTGCATTTATAAATATGTATTTTTATAAATGTAATTATACATTTTATTCTAAATTTAATATTTTATTCATAATATAATGAACAATGCAAGTTTTTACACATTAAAAAAATTACAAAAAATATTTAAATAAATTCATGACATATTTTATTGTGAATTAAAGAATAATTTTATTTATAATATCAATCATAGTTTGAGTTTTCACTCAAAACTTTACATAAAAATCTTGAATATTTGACAGAAATATGATATAAATTGATTTACCTTTGAAGAGTGTAAAACTAGGGTTAAAGAACAAATACTTCGGATTATAATTACAATATTTAAGCAGTTCATTTTAGATCATATTAAATATACTATCGTTTGTAACTTTACATTAAACTCTTGTATATTTTTGCGGCTCTTTAATTAAAAAAAAAAATAGGCCCATTTAAATTTATGTATTGGCCTTATTACGGTTAATAAACAAATGCCTAATATTATAATTACGTTTAAATATATATGTTTTTTTTTTTAGAAATTTCTAATACATTTTAAAATAAGATTAATATTTTATTTATAATATATTGCACAATGTCAGTTTTGACACATTAAAAACATTACAAAAAATATTTTTATGAATTTAATAATATTTTTTTATAATATCAATACTCAAAAATTTACATAAAAATCTTAAATATTTGACAAAAATATGATATAAATTGATTTACCTTTAAAAAATGAAAAATTATGGTTATTAAGCAAATACCTAATATAATATAGTATAATAATATATAGTTATAACAATATAGTTACATTTAAATATATATATTATACATTTCTAATATATTTTATTATAAGATTAATTTTTTATTTATAATATCATGCACAATGTGAGTTTTTACTCATTTATTAGATATTTTATTCTGAATTTAATAATAACTTTATAGTAGTTTGAGTTTTTCGTCAAAACTTTGTATAAAAAATAGAAATATTATATAAATTGTTTTACCTTTAAAAAATTGAAAACTATGGCTATAAAACAAATACTTTATTAAACTTAATTATAGAGCATATCAAATATAATATCATTTGTGTAAACTTGCATATTTGGCAGATTTTAATGTTAAAAAAATCACATCCATCTATAAAATGTTTGTATTTACCTTTGAAAAATGTAAAATTATGGTTATTAAACAGGTGTTTAGGGTTATAATTAATCACATCTAGTAAAATGTGAGTTTTTAATTATGTAATTTAACTTAACATAAAAAAATGTTAAATATTTCGTAGATGGTAAAAAATTGTTTTTTTAATTTTATTGATTTTTTTAATATGTTGGGGAAAAAATCTGTAAAATAATCATGAAAAATTCAAGTTTATTGTAAAATCTGAGCAAAGCATGCAAACCTTTAATTAAAGAAATATAACTTCTATATAATATAGGTAACTATTTATCTCTTACATATGTAAAGCCACTGTTAATAGACAATAATAAGAAGTTGTTTTTAGATCAAATCAAGCATAGTGTGACTTTCTATCCTGTATATTTCATGGCTCTTATTTTACATGTAAATTCAGTCTTTATCTTGCATTGGTGTCGTTCTGCAGCTGTAGCTCGACTGTTGGCGTCTTTAAAGTGAACGATTCGTAGGCTGTGGAGGTTCTTCTGTCCCCACGAGGCCGCAGAGAGCCAGGCAGATAGCGCCGGGCGGGTTTGACTTATCAGGCTGCATCAGAGCGCCAGGACTCCTCCACTTCCTCTCTTTCTGCTGGCGTTGCAAACCTCGAGCAGCCTTGTGAAACGCTCACAGACGGTCACATGTCCGCGCCGTGCTGCAGCCTGCTGATGCCGCTGCACATGTGCGACGCTCGGGGATGAAGGCAGCGAAGGTGTCGGCGTTTCCCAGTGAAATATTTTTGTGTGTGCGCGACCGGCTCTGCCCAAAAAGCATATTTCTATAATATCTGCAGTCTGATGTTGAAACGACATCCTGACAGTGTCGGCGGCGGTGGCAGGCGGCCAGGTCTGAGTCATCATTTGCAACATCTCAGTATATATATACCAGCGGATGCATGAAATAAGCAGCTTTCTGTTAAATAAAGAGGAGGAGATGAGGTTAGACAGTTTATTTATCAGGTTTTCTTCTGTCTGCTGCAGCTTTTAGCGGCCCTGTTGGGTTTCTCTCTGTGATACTTTACTGTGAGGCCTCGACCTTATTATGTAAAGAGCCCCGAGCCACAGAAATAAAACCTGCGTGGAGATATACAGCCCTCTTTATGTCCGCATTCCAACTCTCATGTGAGATAAGATGAGGTGGAACTTTGTTAGAGCTGAAGGAAGTTCTTAGCTCAGAAACAACAGACAGAAACATGAGAATAAATGCAGCGTCTTGTAGAAAATCAATGAGATATAAGGACGATGCATCACCTACAACTAAAAATATAAATTAAAGCTGCAAGCAGCGTCGGACGGGCCCTCGCACACCCCGCATGTCGGGACGTTGTATATATATGTCAGGGTGAGGCAGAAATTTTGAGTTGTCGAGATTATATCAGAAATAAGGATTTTATCAGACATTTCTAGGGGGCGCCGTTGAGACTTTTGGAAAGTCTGAGCATGCAAATGTGTTTGTCTCATCCTAATCTGCACATGTGCCAAATTTCATGTCTTTTGGACAGTGATTTTATATGAATTTTTGAAGTTTCTAGGGGGCGCTGTGGAGCTGTTTGGCTACGCCCAAGTGTTGAGGGATAACCTGTCATCAAGCACATCAAGTTTCATTCACATCTTATCATGTACAGTCAAGTTATGAGCATTTCACACTTCATGGCCACACAGTCAAAATGGCCGCCGTGCCACGCCCACACCGTGTGACGCAGCCACGAGATTTTAATGACTTTTCCTCCTGGAGGGGTCTAGATGCCACACAGTGAATTTGATCAGGATCGGATAAAAATCCTGGGAGGAGTTCGTTAAATTCCAATTTCTCCACACGACATTGTCTAGGGGGCGCCGTAGAGCTGATTGGAATTTTGACTTCGGAGATTTGTTTGTCTCGGCATCCTGAACATGTGTACCAAATTTCATAGCTGTACGTGAAACTAGCCGTATTAACTCCACTAAAGCCCAGTTTTGAAGGTGGCGCTATTGAGTCATTTTGCCATTCATTTGTGTAATTTCTCCAAGATATCAAATTTTCCACCAGTCCTGATGGGTGTGCCAAATTTGGGGCGCTTTTGAGCATGTTTAGGGGGTCAAATTGGGGTTCAAAGTGGCGTAAGAAAAAGAAAGAAACAAAGAAAGAAACAAAGAAACATAGCAGAAACAATAGCATCCTTGCACTGTAGTGCAGGTCAGTGTGAGTGTATGGCACTCCCGCTTTTCATTGCACTTTCATGCTCGGGCTCTAACAAGGAGCTGAAATAAGACTAGAACAGAAAAGTAAGAAGTAATATTGATGATGCTGGACACGTAAAGGAATATTAGGCATAAAATTAAAATAAATATCGCACAAACAGGATTTCTTGCTCTATAAAGATGAAACCTGAAGCTAAATCCTTCTAGATTAAACATTAAAGTTCTTTAAAACAGTAATAAAAACTGATTATTGTAACCCTTGTGGAAGTGCAGAGCTCTTGTATTGATCTGACTTAGTTTTACCGAGGCAATAAACTGGCAACTGTGCATTTATTATTTAAAAATATCCCTATTTTTAGGGCCCAAGCACTACAGTGCAAAGGCCTTATTGTTCCTGCTCTGTTTCTTTGGCGGTTTCTTTTTCTTACGCCACTTTGACCCCCTAAACATGCTCAAAAACTCCCCAAATTTGGCACACACATCAGGACTGGTGAAAAATGTGATATTTTGGGGGAATTACACATGTGAATGGCAAAATGACTCAATAGCGCCACCTTCAAAATTAGGCTTTAGTGGAGTTAATACAGCTAGTTATATTTACATTTATCTGTATTTACATATATTATTAATCCAGCACACTTCTATTACCTACAGCTCATTCTATTTGTATACTTAGTGTGTTCTTGCTACTGTATGTATCTATATAGCTGTTTTTTCCACATTGCGCTGCACTTTAATTGCTTCTTTTGCAGCTCTGTTTAGATGCTAAACTACATTCCATTGTCTCACGACTCTGTGCAGTGACGATAAAGTTTAATCTAATCTAATCGATTTAAACACTGCCTTTTTCTTCAGTGTTTGTATCAGAGCACAAAACAAAATCAATCCTTTACAATGAAACCTAAACAGCTAAATGATCCCATCAGCTCGGCGGCCGCAAAGTGCATCAACGGGCTGCGAGCTGTTTGCTTCGCCACGCGTGTTAGATTAACAGCACGGTGGACGAACTCCGTCTGATTGAGCTTCTCCTGCAGCTAAACCTCCACAATCTACTGTTTCTAAACCGTTTCTCTTTTCCCCCCCCAGCCTCTTGCACAGTGGTGCAGGCTGCTGCCCAAAGATGCTGCCAAGATGCCGGAGAGCGCGTGGAAGCTGGTCTTCTACTCCATGTCGTGGTCCTACACCACCTACCTGCTCTTCTTCACCTCCTACTCCTTCTTCCACGACCCGCCCTCCGTCTTCTACAGTAAGAACCTCAACACCCAGCAGACACCGTTTGACCCTCTGAGCTCCAAGCAGCTTCTGGGTGTTTCTCACACATTTTTCCTCACTGTTGGCTCGTTGTTTACTGCAATGTGAAGTCCTGCTCCTCTGTGGAAACAGAACAACCCTGACTAGAAGCAGAGAGGACTCAGAAATAGCTCATGTGCAGTTTAACAACATTATAAAGCCATAAATCAGAACAAAAGAAAAACAAAAGTTGATTTTTCTCGATTGTTCATTTTACAAAAATTTTAAAAACCCTGAATTTACATGGCCAGCCTTTTTTAAACATGTCCACATGTGTCACCAACACTGGAAAAAATGGTGGCTCTACATACTAAAGATATATAACTACCTATTCCTATCTGTTCTGTACAAACACAGCCTGCAGTTCAGTCGAACACTTCCTGATTTTTGGTCACGTGACTGTTGGTCGCAGATGAATCAGTCATAGCTTTTTATTTCTGCCAGGAAGCACAGAATTTTTTTTTTTTTTTACAGAATCTGGTTATTGCAGACACTTTATTTTATTTCATTTTTTAAAATAAGACATGCAGAGTTAAGAGACTTTAAAGAAATGTCTCGATTTTAAGCTTAGATTTGGTTGTTTTTCCCCACCGAAAGCAAAAGTCTCTGAATTTTTGTCATGTGATTGTTTGCCTCAGATTAATCAGTCATGGCTCTTTATTTCTGCCGGGAAGCACAGAATTTTTTATTTTTTTACAGAATCTGGTTATTGCAAACATGTTATTTTATTTCATTTTAAAAAATAAGACATGTAGAATTAAGAGATTTTTTAAGAAATCATGATTTAAGCTTAGATTTAGTTGTTTTTCCCATCAAAAGCAAAAATCTCTGAATTTTTGTCACGTGACTGTAGATCACAGCGGAGTCATTAATGGGTTCTCAGTTCCTAAAAGTAGTGCAGAATTTATTCTTTTTTACAGAATCTGGTTACTGCAAACTGTTTATTTTTGACACATTTTTAAATGAGTCGTGTAGAATTAGGTTATTTTGACGTAATATCTCGATTATAAGCCTGGATTTGGTTGATTTTCCTGCCTAAAGTGAAAGTCCCTGAATTTTTGTCACATGACTGTTGATCAAATCTAAGTCCTTCATGGCTTCTCAGTTGTGTGGAGTAGTGCAGAATTTTTTGTCTTTTGCAAAATTTGGTCCCTGCAAACTCTTTATTTTTGACAAATTTTTAAATAAGCCACGTAGAATTAAGTTATTTTGACGTAATATCATGATTTTAAGCTTTGATTTGGTTGTTTTTCCAAGTCTCTGAATTTTTGTCACATGACTGTTGGTCACATCTAAGTCCTTCATGGCTTCTCAGTTGTGTGGAGTAGTGCAGAATTTTTTGTCTTTTGCAAAATTTGGTTCCTGCAAAGTGTTTATTATTGACAAAATGTTAAATAAGTCTCACAGAATTAAGTTATTTTGCCGTAATATCATGATTTTCACCTTGGATTTGGTTGTTTTTTCACACTGAAACTGAGAGACACACATGATTAGTTAAAGGAAACTTGATGATTATGAAACAATGATTATTCTTGTTTTTACAGTTTCTTGCTGTGACAAATGGTGTATTTTTGGCGATTTTTACAAAAATAACCTTTTAAACTCAGACTTTTGGGGTTCAGAAGTCAATTATTTGTTAATTGAATCACCCAGCTCTGCTCATCTACATCCCAATAAAAGATTACTTGGAAGTTAATTTTTAAAAGGTAAAAGAGAATAAAAAACACATTTATTTAAAGCTAACTTTATTCGCTAAATGCTCACCTGAGAACAAACATGTTTATTGGCCGTGTAACTGAGCCGGCTTCTTACCTGGAGTCATTTTAACGTAATGAAACAGCAGCAGCTCGGCCGAACCGTGCAGAGACTCTGTGGGGGTGAAACGCCGCTCTGAGCATTCAAATGGGCGGATATTTATAGCGGTTCATACAGGATTTACAGCCCGGTGCTTCATGCATATTCTCAGCCGCTAATTGATCACACTCTCCCGTTCCATTATGATTAGATGCAGGTATTGATGCGAGCCCACACGCATTTTTTATTCACGAGGTTTATTCATTTATTTATTAAATTCTGCCACAAAAGTGCAGAAGAAAATGATCTGCAGGAGTCGTGACGGAGAACCGGCGTGTTGTCGATCGCTGCGTTGCTAAAGCACATCAGGGGGCTTCACATCTAGAGCCTCTGAGCCTCCTCCTCCATCAGACCTGGAGGTGTCAGGGCTGCTGAGTGGAGCCTACAAAGCCTCGTCGACAGCGCCAGGTTCATCTTTAATAGCTACTTCACCTCTAATAGCTGTCAAACTGCGCAGCGAGGGGAAGCAGAGTAATACAACCGGACTGTTGAGGAGGGAGGACGAAGCAGAGACACAGGAAGAAGAAGAAGAAGAAGAAGAAATCAAAGCAGAGCAGCAGAACCAGAGCTGCTTTCTGAGTCTTTATCCTGAAGAGAAGAATAAAAAAAGCTCCGGTCTGCAGCAGAAACCAACAGCTCCGGTTCCCAGCCTCCCCTTGGCAGCTCTTCTGTTGTGATCCATCCTGCAGGCCTCCTCTCAATGTTTAATGACGGAAGGTCCGATCAATAAACATTACACGAGGCTTGAACGTAACCTCATCTCACCAGAGACAAACCGTGCTCCAACATCGGAGGAGGAAGTTTCCGTCCAACATCCGATAGGTTTCAGACACGTGAGGCGGCTTCGGCTCGTCTGCTCAGAAATAACCTCCTTTTTAAATAAAACCCGATCCTGCAGCCCCAAAGGAAGCTGCTGCGTGTGATTCAGATGGTGGTGATACTCTTTTTATTGTGGCGTAACACCTGTACAGCTGTAGATCTAAGAAAGTTAAACTAGACAACTAGAAGTCTTATGGATCCTTAATAAAACACTAAACAATGAACCAGTCAGTACCTTTAACCTTCAACTGTTTAATTTTCAGGAGAGGAATTAGAAATATAAGCAGTGCAAAAAATATATAAACACAAGTAGAAAAATATGTCCTAAAAATACAAACATAAGTAGGAAAAGTAAAAGTGTGAAATGTGAAATGGATGGATGGATGGACGGACGGATGGATGGACGGACGAACGACAGATGATGGATGGATGAATGATGGCTAGATAGATAGATGGATGGATGGACGATAGATGATGGATGGATGAACGGATGATAGATAGATGATGGATGGATGGACGGACGATAGATGATAGATGGATCGATGGATGGATGGACGATAGATGATGGATGGATGGATGATAGATGATAGATGATGGACGGACGGACGATAGATGATGGATGGATGGATGGATGATAGATGATAGATGATGGATGGATGGACGGACGGACAGATGATAGATGATGGATGGATGGATGGTAGATGATAGATGGATGGATGGATGATAGATGATAGATGATGGATGGATGGATGATAGATGATAGATGGATGGATGGATGATAGATGATAGATGGATGGATGGATGATAGATGATAGATGGATGGATGGATGATAGATGATAGATGATGGATGGATGGATGATAGATGATAGATGATGGATGGATGGACGATAGATGACAGATGGATGGATGGATGATAGATGATAGATGGATGGATGGATGATAGATGATAGATGATGGATGGATGGACGATAGATGACAGATGGATGGATGGATGATAGATGATAGATGGATGGATGGATGATAGATGATAGATGGATGGATGGATGATAGATGATAGATGGATGATAGATGATAGATGGACGGACGGAAGATAGATGATGGATGGATGGATGGATGGATGGATGGATGGACGGACGGATGACAGATAGATGACAGATGGATGGATGGATGGATGTTAGATGATGGATGGATGGATGGACGATAGATAGATGATAGATGGATGGATGGATGGATGATGGATAGATGATAGATGGATGGACGGACGGACAGACGATAGATGGATGACTGATGCTAGATAGATAGATGGATGGACAGATGATAGATGATGGATGGATGACGAACGGACGATAGATGATAGATGGATGGACGAACGATAGATGATAGATGGATGGACGGATGGATGGACGGACGGACGACAGATGATGGATGGACGGACGGACGACAGATGATGGACGGATAGATGGATGGATGGATAGATAGATACATAGATAGATGGCAGACGAATAGATAGATAAATAGATAGGTAGATAGACGGACGGATGGACGGACAGCAAATGGACAGACAGACAGATAGATGGATAGATGGATGGGTAGGTAGGTAGGTGGATGGATGATGGATGATGGATCAACAGGTCAACAAACTGTCAACTAAAACAGCAATAGACTTAGTGAATCAGGAAACCCTGAAGCTTCTCTCGAAGTTCAGTCGTGGAAAATAAAAACCGTGAGTTTCCTTTTTGTATCATGCAGCTTAGAAAGTCGTAGCGCCGCTTCATCTCCAGTGAATTCATCTCCAGTGAATTCATCTCCAGTGAATTCATCTCCAGTGAATTCATCTCCAGTGAATTCATCTCCAGTGAATTCGCTTTACGTCACGTTTGCCTCCACTAGTAACGTCTGTCGGTTTCACTCCGGTACGAAGCTCTGCTGAGTCACTCTGCAGTTTGGTTCATCACCTTTACAGTCTGAGATGGTGTCTAGATTTAAGTCGCGCTGCAAGAGCTGATCGTGCAAGATCTAGTCTGGCTTTGTTTGGCTTAAAACTAAACCAGATTTTACCAGACGCAGACCTTCTCATGTCTCAGCTCCTCCTACCTGAGATGAGACGTCAGAGTCGTCATTTTAAACCAATCAAACATGGCGGCTGCATCATCTGTCCATTGATTTGAAGACAGCTTTAGTAATTAGTTAAAATTCAATCAACAACAGACATAATTTGATGACACTTTGACTTTTTCTGTCAAAACACACCCAGATGAACTTCTGTGAGTCTTATTTCCTGCCATAGTAACACTCCAGCTGCCTGTTCGGCCTCGTCCACACGTCACAGACTCAGAGAAGACCTTTAGAAACCCCGTTCGTCCTCGTTCGTCGCTCCTCAAACAAACCCTCGGCGCGTTTCAGGAACTGAAAGCTGAAGCGCTGGAGGAGATTTCCGGGTCGCGAGCAGGGAAAGCGGAGCAGACGAGGAGACGCAAAATAAAGAAGAGGGAGGAAAACAAACAAAGGCCTCCGCCAGCAGAGTTTGCACTGACGAGCAGCGAGCCTGGAGTAAATAAGACTGTGGGCGAACTGGTTTCCAGCTCTGTGGCGATGCAGCCGTCTCCTTTTGTTTTACTGTGTGAGCCAGAAAACAGACAACAGCAAGAAAAATGATACAATGACAATAAAAACCTGCATGAAAAAAGCCCCAGAGTCTCTAAATCTGCTGTAATAATAATGTAAAATTCGACATTTTTAATCCGCATCTTTACTCAGATCTGGATCATAAAGCTTTTATTGATAGATTGGGATCGACTGGGGGAGCCAGTGGTTTGTGAAGCGAACTTGTAACCGGTGGGTCGCTGGTTCGAGTCCCGGGACTGGCAAGAGGCTGAGGTGGGAGAGTGAGAGCGACCACCACTGTGGGCCCTTGAGCAAGGCACTTAACGCCTGATTGTTCCCCAGGTGCTGCACCACGGCAGCCCACTGCTCCTAATATGTATAGTTAAGGTTAACTATGAATAGGACGGGTCAAATACAGAGAAGGAGTTTCCCCAAGGGGAGCAATAAAGGTTAGATTAAAACACGGTGGTTAGCAGCGTCGCCTCACAGCTAGAAGATCCCCGGTTCGGATCTTTCTGTGTGGAATTTGCTTGTTCTCCCTGTGGTACTCCAGCTTCCTCCCACAGTCCAAAAACATGCTGAGGTTAATTGATTATTCTAAATTGTCTGTAGGTGTGAATGAGAGTGTGCTTGGTTGTCTGTCTCTATGTGTAGCCCTGTGATAGACTGGCGACCTGTCCAGGGTGTCTCCATCTGGAATAGGCTCCAGCCCCCCTGTGACCCTACAGAGGATCAAGCGGTGTATAGATGATAGATGGGATCGATTGGCTGCAAACATGGACGACCTGTGCTCAGTTTTAGATGAGTTATGGCTTTTAAACGTGACATGTTGCTGCCACCTATAGACAGGATGTCAGTTAGGTTGTTTCTGCTTGTTAATGTTGAATAAACCAGGGTTGGAACAGATACATGCAGAACAGATGGACAGAATCATCCACGAGTTTCATGCAGCAGCTTCGGTGAAAATTTAATTAATGTAAAATAAATTAATTAATGAAACAGACTATTTAAAAATCACATTTCTGGTACAGATACTTTTATCTTTAACACAGAAATCCTGCTGTCTGTCCTCACGTTCTGCTATTAATAACAATAATAACTCTTTTATATGGCGCCTTTCATACAAGGTTCGCAGCTCAAGGTGCTTTACAACAAAGAAACTTCCACAATATTACAAGGCAAAACACTTAAAACATTTTAAAAAATACAGTAAAAATACAGTTCTACCGCTCCGACATTGCACAAAAGAACATTAAAAAGAAAACATGAAGAACCAACTACCCCAGCCTCGCACCTACTGCACCAAGAATAGCGGGGCGGGGATGCAGACCCTGGTTCAGGTAGGGGGTAGTGGAGGTAAAGAGGGTGCTGAGGGTGGAGTCAACATGAAAAAATAAATAGCTAAATAAAAGAAGAGCATTTAAAGCATTAAATTAAAGGTGAAATACCCCAAAAAATAATGCGCTCGAGCCAAATTTAAGTGCTCTGGCAAACTATTAAATATTCACGAGCCTTTATTCTATCACATTTACAGGTAAATAATTGTGTTTTTGGTCCGTACAGAAACAGGTTTTCATGCTTTAATGTTTAAAAATCACATTGTTTCAGCAACTCATTTCATTTTCTGCTTAAAAACTCGTCGTTTTAGCTCCTGTCTCTTTAAAAAAAACAAATAAAAAAGCCTCATGTGAGAAAGCAGCTTCACTTGCCACCAAATTTAATGGAGATCTCTTGTGTTTTGAGATCTGCTGCTAACGAACAGACAGAAAGGAGGATTATTTTCTGCCAGCAAATCGCCTCCTGAAGCGCAAATGTGTCTGGAACATAGAGATTCTATACATAATACAGATTCTTCCATATGTGGATAATCAGATGTTGCAAAGATTCCTCTGGACGTGGGAAATAACAGTATTACACAGGTTCTTCTACTAGTAGAGATACTGATATTGCATAGATCAGGGGTGTCAGGTCCTGGTCCTCGAGGGGCCACCATCCTGCATGTTTTAGATGTTTTCCACCTGATTCAAATGATCAGGATCGTTATCAGGCTTCTGCAGCATAGACATATATACGTAGACGCCGCATCGACTGTGGAGGGACGTGCCTAAAGCTCCGCCATCTTGGTACAGGGCTACCAGAGGGGGGAGTGAATGTAAGTCTATGGAGGTAAGAGGTACTCCACAATCTTAAAGTAGAATTATTCACTGAATTTTCGACCGATTTCCAAACGGTTTGGTTTGTTAAAAACGTCACACATGTAGCTTTGACACAGGATGCTTGGATGCTTTTGTTCTATTTATGTCTGCCTGTCCGTCCTCCATGTCTGACGTTTTTAACAAACAATATATGTTGACAACTGATGGTTTTATGATCACTTTTATAGTGCAGACATGTCATTCCTCTATAGACGTAATGCACTGTAGGGGCGAGTGGCACTGTACCAAGATGGCCGCCGTGTAGGCACGTCGGCTCCAATCGGCAGCAGCAGTCAACGCGGCGTCTACGTATATATGTCTATGTTCTGCAGAGCTTGATGATGAGCTGATCATGTGAATCAGGTGTGTCGGAAGAGGGAAACATCTAAAACATGCAGGATGGTGGCCCTCGAGGACCAGGACTGGACACCCCTGGCATTGATTTTCTCTTCAGTAAGTAGAAACTTGGGTGCTGCACAGGCTCATGCGGCTGATACAAATCAAATCTCCCTCTGTGTCCCTGCAGACTGGAAGAGTGGTATGTCAGTGCCTACAGACATCGCCATAGCCTACCTGATCCAGGGCAGCTTCTATGGCCACTCCATCTATGCCACCGTCTACATGGACGCCTGGAGGAAGGACTCTGCCGTGATGGTGGTTCATCACATCATCACGCTGGCGCTCATCAGCTTCTCCTACGCCTTCAGGTATGTACACATGTATCGCTGTCGGGATTATATTTAATGAAGCCATGCACAGTTTTACCTTCATACTATTAATATGTTTTTAGCGTTGCAGGCCTCTGAAGTGCATTAAAGTAGAATTTCGTGCATTTTTGAGCTTCATAAGTTAAGGAGCTAAACACATGAAATTTCAAAGTATGAAAAACACATTGGAGCTCTGTTAAAAGCTGCAGCCAAATTAGAAAATAGTTGGGACACAGAGGGTATTAAATGTGTGTAAAAATGATCCTTTCATTGTCTATAACTTGTTCTGACCAACCACCTATCAACATGATGATATTAGCCTTAAAGTTTACCCAGAATGCACCTTTTTAGTGAATGATCAGAAAACAGAAACACATCCAGGGAACCATTGATTGTTTCTATAGACGTTAAACTGCTGCAGTTTTACTGTTCTAACTGTGATACATCCCATAATACTGATGCTCAAAGTTGGTTACAGAGAAAAAGAGCAAAAACCAGATTTAGTCTTCAGATTGTGACGCCGGGAGTGGATCTGAATCTTGATCTGGTTGCAGTTTTTAACAGAAACCAAATGTGGTTTTCATCCCTGAACATTTCATGTCTTTCTGCCTGTTAGGCCCCAGCCTCTAGGGGTAGCTGGGTGCAGCAAAAATAAAACCAGGTGTTACTGGTGCGGTAAAGCAATTTATTGCTTCGTGACTAAATTAACATAAAACAGGTGAAGTTGGTGGGTGTTGCTAAAAATCAAAGAACTGAATAAAACCAAACGAAGGCGAACAGAGTTACTCGAAATTTACTAGGACTAAATAACAAAACACAACTAAACTCCGTAGCCAAACTGAACACAGTAACACCAAACCAAGCAGAAAGTACAGACGAGTGCCCAGTGCACAAAACTAAACCAAGATTGGTGCCTCTAAACACACATGGCACGGGACACGAATCAACACACACACTAGCATTAGCATTTTGTTCACACAGCAAAATACTAATGTTCACTAAGCGAATGCAGTCGCTAACTGAGGCCACAAAAAGTCTTCACTGAGACAAGAACGAATGCCTCTCTACAGGTTAGCGAGCTGCCGAAACTACTTAGGTAGTAAGTCACTTTCACCCTAAAGTCACGACTGAGGGTTTGTTGGAAGCTTCTATCCTCTTCAGGTGTGAACTGGCTGCTGGGGGTTGGCTGGAGGTGGAGGGAGTCGAGTGGTGGTCCATTCGGAGGAGTCAGGATGTGGGGAGAACCAGTGGTGTCGAGCAGGTCTTTGGCTTCAGGCTAATCAGCTGAGATGACGCTCAGCTGGGCTCCCAAGGCAGCCACAGCTGGGCCTGCACAGACCATCCTGACACACGATGTTTTACGAAATTCCACCACAAAAGAAATACGGCCCACTGACCCCGTGGCTGTAACACTGCCGAACTGATGAAGAAGTAGTTTTTAAAAATTAACATTAAAAAGCCCGTCTCCTCACAGCTAGAAGATCCCCGGTTTGCGTCCCGGTTAGGACGCCTCTGTGTGGAGTTTGCATGTTCTCCCTGTGCAGCGTGGGTTTTCACCAGCTTCCTCCCACAGTCCAAAAACATGCTGAGGTTAATTGATTATTCTAAAGTGTCCGTAGGTGTGAATGAGAGTGTGCTTGGTTGTTTGTCTCTATATGTAGCCCTGTGATAGACTGGTGACCTGTCCAGGGTGTCCCCTGCCTTCGCCCGAGTCTGCTAGGATAGACTCCAGCCCCCCGTGACCCTACAGAGGATTAAGTGGTGTATAGATGATGGATGGATGGATGTAGCTGCATGTCACAATAATGCAAAACGTACAGAATAGTTTTTAATGTGACAAAATATTTAAAAAGTCATTGTCGTTGAGCTTTTGCAGCTATACCAAGCAGGAGAATCCATTTTCCACAATATTCTGAATCGATGTTCGACTGTAGTTGCGAAAGATCAACGAAAAAACTTCAGCATTTCATATTAAAACGCATTCTGTATGTTTTTATTTATGTTACAGTGTCATGCAGCTGTGTACGGCTCAGAAATATCACTAGCCGACTTCTGCGTTGTCAGTTTTTTTTGTTGATGTGAGCTCAAAGATGGAACTTCTCATGACGGCTCTAATTTGTTTCACCTACAATCAGAGATTATTTGAGCCACTTGTCTAATATTGCAGATTCTGAATCAATGACATGGTGAGAAATAACAGTGAAAACTAGAGGCTTTTATCTTTAATAGTTCCTGAGTCGGCTGGGATAGACTCCAGCCCTCCGCGACCCTACAGAGGATTAAGCGGTGTATAGATAATGGATTAAAAAGCCCAAAATTTGGACCCACCTCTATGCACTTCAAAGGCCTGTAACTCCTAAAATATTTGTAGCATGAAGGTAAAACTCTGCATGGCTTCTTTAAATGAACTGAACTTATTGTACATTAAAAATCAGCTGATTCTGAGGAGGTCAAATGGTAACGACTGATTAATTTCTGATGGTATGACTCAGGTTTGACAGTTCAACAAGCTCAACACAGAGCCGCATGGAAACGGTGTGTGAGATAAATTATGCAAACGCAGCAGCAGTAAATTTAGCTTCCTGTATTATTCTTCTAAAAAAAATGCAGAACAGAAACTTATCGGGTTGGTTGAATATTCAACATCTGTATGCACGTGAGGTTCTCAGCTCTGTTGATGCAAAACAGAAAACGGGGGTTATGTTTGTCACAGCTCAGCAAAAAGCAACTCTGTGAGGCCAACAATTGCAAATGCAGTAGCTTTCCTTTGATTAAATAAGAATAAAATGCACAGTAACTGAAAAAGATGATTGAAAGCATCATATTTTATTGTTCTTTCCTGCTGCGCTGACTGCACAAAATCCTATTTACAGTCGCAGCTGTCGTTTAAATACTTGAAACGAGTCGAGGCGTCTGCTGCAGTGAGTGTTCTCTGCCCCTCAGATACCACAACGTAGGGATTCTGGTGTTGTTCCTCCACGACATCAACGACATCCAGCTGGAGTTCACTAAGCTCAACGTCTACCTGAAGTCCAGGGGAGGAGGTTATTACCTGCTGAACGACATCCTGTCCAACACCGGCTCCGTCAGCTTCAGCATCACCTGGTGAGATTTAACAAACACACGTTTTAAAGTCTTGACACCTCCATCATCTTTACGTTTGTAGATTATTTACCCAATGAAGATACAGCAGATGAGCAGATGTATACGATGACCTCTTTGGAAGTTTTCCCCTTTCAGTTCACCTTTTTCGACAAGGGTTTACCAAAAAAGACTCTTTAATGTCAAAGTGAAAACAGATTTTGACAAAGTAATGTCAGTTTTTTAAAGATAGAGTGATGACATATTTACCTAATTGAACACAGGTGCAGCCAGTTGGTGCTAGAAGTCAAACAGTTAGTGAAATAAAGATCACCTGAGTTCAGCGAATGTCAACTGGAAGAAGGTTCTTTGGTGTGATGAGACCAAAATGGAGCTTTTTGGCCATTAGGCTAGATGTTATATTTGGCGGATACCAAACACTGCACATAATCACAAACACACCATCCCCACTGTGAAGCATGGTGGTGGCAGCATCATGAAATAAAGCATGGTGGTGGCAGCATCATGATGTGAAGCATGGTGGTGGCAGCATCATGAAATAAAGCATGGTGGTGGCAGCATCATGATGTGAAGCATGGTGGTGGCAGCATCATGATGTGAAGCACGGTGGTGGCAGCATCATGAAATCATGAAATGGTGGTGGCAGCATCATGGTGGTGGCAGCATCATGGTGGTGGCAGCATCATGATGAAGCACGGTGGTGGCAGCATCATGAAATAAAGCATGGTGGTGGCAGCATCATGATGTGAAGCACGGTGGTGGCAGCATCATGAAATAAAGCACGGTGGTGGCAGCATCATGAAATAAAGCATGGTGGTGGCAGCATCATGATGTAAAGCACGGTGGTGGCAGCATCATGAAATAAAGCATGGTGGTGGCAGCATCATGATGTAAAGCACGGTGGTGGCAGCATCATGAAATAAAGCACGGTGGTGGCAGCATCATGATGTGAGGCATGGTGGTTTCTCTTTCTTTGACAAGACCCGAATTTAGCTTTTTGGCCATCAGACTAGACGCTATGTTCATATCATCACAACCACACCATCCCCACTGTGAAGCACGGTGGTGGCAGCATCATGATGTGGGGATGTTTCTCAGCAGCAGGTCCTGGAAGGCTTGTTAAACTAGAGGATAAAATTAATGCAGCAAAGTCTAGAGAAATCCTGGCGGACGACCTGATGCAGTCCGATAGAGAACTGAGACTGGGAGAAGATTTGTTTTCCTTCAAGACAATGAGCCGAAGCAAACAGCTAAAGCTACAGTGAAATGGTTTAAAGACAACAAGGTGAACGTTCTGGAGGCTCAAGTCAGAGTCCAGACCTCAATCCAACTGAGAATCTGTGGCTGGACTTGAAAAGGACAGAACTTGAAAAGTCTTGCAAAGAAAAATGCGGTAAAATTATGGCGTCCAGATGTTCAGGCTGATTGAATCCAACACAGGATCAATACTGTGACTGCAGCCAAAGATGCTTCTACTAAATGCTGACGTTGTGGTTTTTTTTATATTTTTATGGAAGTCTGTTTTCACTTTGACATGAAAGTCTTTTTTTTTGTAAATTCTTGTCCAAAAAGCCAAATTAAATTGATCATAATTCAGTGTTGAAACGCAATAACAGGGAAAGCTGCTGTATCATATTTCTACTGCTGGTGTTTACTGTGTTTCTGTCTCTTCCAGGTTCTGGTTCCGTCTCTACTGGTTCCCCCTCAAAGTTCTGTACGCCACCTGCGTGTCCAGCATCCAGTCCGTCCCCAACATCCCCTTCTACTTCTTCTTCAACGCTCTGCTCTTCTCTCTACTGCTCATGAACATCTACTGGTTCTTGGTGAGGACACGGCAGGTTTCCTATTTAAACCCACAGAGCGTTTCAGGAAAGCCGGCACGTCAGCGACCCGACCCGACCTCTTTCTTCTCGGTCTCTTTGCAGTTTATCGTGGTTTTCGTGGTGAAGGTGCTGAAGATGAAGGAGGTGAACGACGTCAGGGAGTACGAGGACGAGGACAGCGGCAGGGCAGCGGCCGTCAGGAAACCTCTGGCAGCGAACAACGAGGACGATGCTGGACATCACAACTCTGCCCAGGGGTAAGAAGCGCCTTCACACAGAAACCACAATTAAAACTAGAAAAGCCCTCAGAGAGCTCATACCTCCACCAAGGAGCTTCAGTCCACCCCCAACACAATCTCCCAATTCACATATTTTGTATGGAACGTTACAGATACAAATGTTGTTACAGACAGTTCAAATGTCCTACCAACAATGCGGCCTTCACCCCATCCGACCTAATGAACAGGCGTGGCCTCTAGCGCGGCAGCTCTTAACAGCCTCCCAGCTTCTTAGACAACCGGAGATAAGAATGCCGGCCCAACCGTGCGTATGTCGCTCAGGAAGGAAGGAGAACTCCGTCACTGTCGCTGTGTGTCGCGTGGAGACCCAAAATGTCATGTGGTCAGAGGGGGTTACCCCAAAAACAAGAGTGCCCTCTGGTGGCTTTTAGAGTAAACCGCATTTAATTGTCCACCTGGATACACTTACATTAAAACAAATCCTGGATCCAGACTGTGATCCGGATCAGTCCCAAAATGTCATCATTTGTTCCTTGTCCCGTTTCACACGTTTCCTGAAAATTTCATCCAAATCCGTCCATGAGTTTTTGAGTTATTTAGCACACAAACAAACAAACAAACAAACCAACACCTACCGTCACATAACCTCCTTGGCGGAAGTTACCAGTCAGCTGCTGGCAGATTTTTACTATAAATGTAGAATTTTATTTCAGTTGCAGCCAATTTGGTAAAAAAATAATCCCCAAAACCCATCAGTGGGTTTGAAAGGCGTTTAGTTTTTAAAATAAATCCCCAAAATGGCACAATTTACCAGCTAGAAACTGTAAAAACAAAGAACTCAGCATTGAGACGGTTCAGTATTGGAGCATTACCACTTTAAATGATTTGAATTTCATCACACATCAATCGTCCAATCACATTTGAGAGCCCACCTACTCATCCACCAATAAAAGAAGCCGATACTTACAGAACAGCTTCCACACCACCTTTAATGTCCTTTTAACAAACTGTTCGGTTTCATCGAACGAATAAACTTAACTTTAAGAGGAAGCCTGGTTCAGTCTGCGGCTGCTGGAGCTGTAAAATTAAACATAAAAACAAAGATGATGTGATTTATGTGCGCTGTTCTAATGAAGAGGCCTGCGTGTCGTCAAGGAGGGAGCCGGAGCTTCGTAGCAATAATAAAAATGATATTTTATTAATCCCACGGCTGGGAAGTCTGCAGCAGAGAAGGGAACGGTAAAAAAACAAAGGGACACCAGTGAGAAATAAAAATCGACAAGAAATATAAATAATTCACAATATGACAGTATTAATAGGTGACGCAGCATCTAATGCAAATTGTCTGGTACAACCTGGTTTGTTTGAATATATATGAGGCTGCAATGTCATAAATAGTGGAGTTTTTAACCATTTTAATCACTTTCTTCATTAAAAATACGCGTCTATTTCCCCAGACTTGTAGCTCCGCGCTGCAGGTTTAAAACAAAAGTTCCATTTGAGAACTTTTCTGGTCACTCGTGTCTGGAGGAACCTGAAAGAACGATCGGTTCTGCACATTTCGGTGATGATTATGCAGCACTGACTGAACATTTCTCGCTGAATAATTTGCTGCTATTATTACTGATATTTCATAACAGGCCCGGGTCCACGTGGACACTTTCACATTGTTCTAGTCCGAGTACGATCCCACACATCTTCATACTTTTGTTTTTATTTGTGTTTTAGTGCAGACTTTTGTTTTATTTTGTTACTTAAATTGAGAGGCACCTGGCCGCAAACCTCCACTGTCAGGACAGGAAATGCACGGGATGCATTACAAAATAAAATGGCGTTGGCACTTCCGGTGGAATTAATTTTCACGCTAATGCATTAGAAATACAACGTAAAATCTACTAGACCATCATCTACAGTATATATCGTTTTAATTTATATATTAAACTTGTTATTATTCTGAGAATGAGCTCCATTGTGAGTTTTTATGCCTGCTAACAGAATAATCCTTAAATGTTATTTTAATGCACAGTTACAGTCATAAGAATAGAACAAAGACGTACTACAGGTAATGAAGACAACACAATAATTACTAATATAATGACAAAGTCGGCGACCGGGGACATTAAATAACAAAAGTGTGACCGTTAGATTCCCGTAAAACTACTTCTATCCTGCTACAGAACCGTCAGAGCCAGCGGCAGATTTCAGAAAGTCTATCCGAGCTAAGGCTGCTGTCAGCGGGGAGCTGTGAGCGCTGACCGCCCGGTAGTAGCTGTCTAACGGGGACACTCACATCTAAGAAATCACTGGAATCAATTTTTAAGCAGAATTTATCTGATAAATTGACCACAGATTTGATGTTTATACAACCACTTTATCGCCTCAAATAATCTTAAAACTAAATTTTGTGTCACATCATGATCGTACCGTGGACAAGTACACATACTGAGAAACAGCCACAACCACTCGTTAAATGGCTGCTTTTTCGTTTGATTTAATTAGCAGTTAGCAAACCAACTTCACATGCCGCCACCTACTGGACTGGATGCTTAAAATGTCCTTTTCTCCTGTTTTTTTACCCGTTACTTCCTGTCCTCACAGTGGAGGTCTGCAGCCAGGTGCTCTTGTGCCTAAATTGGAAACTAAGTGCCTCGTTTTGTTCCCTCTAATGCAGTGGTTCTCAACTGGTCCAGCCTCAGGACCCACTATGTCTCTATTATTAATGGTCGCGACCCAAATTTTTGAAGTTTGCTGTTCCTGTTAACAAATTAAGGTTTATCTGGGTGGAGTCTCAACGCATTTTGATACAATTTAGGGAAATTTTGGCTTTTTTTTTACTCATTTTGGTAGATTTGGACGTTTTTGCCAAGTTTTGGGCATATTTTGGCCCATTTTGACAGATTCGGAGCACATTTTCGTATATTTTTGGCACGTTTTAGCATAAATTTGTCCAATAAGCTGGCAGAGTCAAATCTAAAGGTTAATAGTGGGCGACTACTGGTGTCACCACCACTAAATATCCTGCTACTGAAAGCAAACTGTGCCATAAGAAACACATCCTTTAAAATAGAAGACTTTATACCACTACTTTTTTAGAGGGCCATGCTTCTGCGACCCTCTAAAAATGGCTTTGCGACCCACTTTTGGGTTCCGACCCACCAGTTGAGAACCACTGCTCTAATGTATAATATTCATATCCTAATCATTATAATCCCATTTACTAACTCTGTGCCACCTAAATGTACATCTCATGTTAAAATATGATCCACAAATCATTTATTTCTTCTCTTCTTGAGTCAGAATGAGTCTAGACAATCGTAGAGCTGCAGTGATTGATGAATTATTTCAACCACTGACTACTTTAATAACAAACTTGTCGATTTGAGTAATTTTCCCAAGAAAACAACAGTCAAAATTCTCTGATTCCATCTTCTTAAATTTTGGATATCGTCTAGTTTCTTTACTCCTCTGACAGTAAACTCAATATTTTTGGGTTGTGGACAAGATATTTGTCATCTTGGGCTTTGGGAAACACATTTTTAAACATTTTTAAACATTTTATCAACCAAATAAGTGACCGATTCATCCAGAAAATATTACTGAGCTTAAGAAAACTGGACTAGACTGTGATTAGCATGTTAGCAGGTATGTTGAGGCTAAAGTCAAGAGTTTAAGTGTCGCAAAGGTTGTTTTTTTATTATGATGATGGTGCTATAAGACTGAAATGAGTCGTGGAGATAGTTCTCTGTTACACAATCCAGTGGTCAGTCAGGAAAACGCTCCGTCGACTAAAAACCAAACTTTATCAGTTCGTTCTTCCGCCTGGAGTCGTGGATTCGTCTGTTATTATCTGATGGACCTCGCTGCTCCCTGCCATGTGGGTCCAAATCATCACTGCAGTTTGACCACTGGACTGTCGCTCAGCCGCTCAGAGACAAAAGCAACAGTCCAAAGTGTGTCTTTGTGATAAAAAACCCCCGAGGGTGTGATAACTGAGGCCGGCGGAGGTGTGCATGCACAGCGAGCAGATCCAGATGTGATTGTGCTGCTTATCTGCTCGGCCTTGAATGCCTCCGATAGCCTCCGATAGCCTCGGTAGCCTCACATCTTTGCTGTTTCTCTGCAGGAAGCACGTGCAGAACTACATCACCAAGGAGAAGCATCTATAACTATTGGAGGGCCTTGAACGTCTCCGATAACCTCCAGCCTCAGTAGCCTCACATCTCTGCTGGAATCACGTGCAGCACAGCGTCACCAAGGAGAAGCATCTCTAACTATTGGAGGCTTTGAATGCCTCCGATAGCGTCCAATAGCCTCGGTAGCCGCGTTAACCACATTAGCCTCACATCTCTACTGTTTCCCTGCAGAAATCATGTGCAGAACGGCGTCAATATCGGAGGCCTTAAATACCTCCAACAACCTCCGATTGCCTCCAAAAGCCTCTGCTAGCCTCGGTAGCCTCCGATAATCTCCGATAGCCTCTGTAGCCTCACATCTTTGCTGTTTCTTCGAAGGAAGCACATGCAGAACGGCGTCACCAAGGAGAAGCATCTATAACTATCGGAGCCCTTGAACACCTCTGATAGCCTCGGTAACCTCCAGTAGCCTCGGTAGCCTCACATCTCTGCTGTTTCCCTGCAGAAATCACGTGCAGAACGGCGTCACCAAGGAGAAGCATCTATTTCTATCGGAGGCTTTGAATGCCTCCGATAGCCTCCAATAGCCTCAGTAGCCTCTGATAGCCTCCCTAGCCTCGTTAACCACATTAGCCTCACATCTCTGCTGGTTCCCTGCAGGAAGCACGTGCAGAACGGCGTCACCAAGGAGAAGCATCTGAAAATATCAGAGGCCTTAAATGCTTCCGACAACCTTCGATTGCCTCCAAAAGCCTCTGCTAGCCACCGATAGCCTCAGTAGCCTCGGTAGCCTCCGATAATCTCCAATAGCCTCAGTAGCCTCACATCTCTGCTGTTTCTTCGCAGGAAGCACGTGCAGAACGGCGTCACCACGGAGAAGCATCTGTAAATATTGGAGGCCTTAAACGCCTCCGATAGCCTCTAATAGCCTTGGTAGCCTCTGATGGCCTCCGATAGCCTCGGTAGCCTCACATCTCTGCTGTTTCCCTGCAGGAATCACGTGCAGAACGGCGTCACCAAGGAGAAGCATCTATTTCTATCGGAGGCTTTGAATGCCTCCAATAGCCTCGGTAGCCTCGTTAACCACATTAGCCTCACGTCTCTACTGTTTCCTGCGGGGAGCATGTGCAGAACGGTGTCACCATGGAGAAGCATTTGTAGCTATCGGAGGCCTTAAACACCTCCGATAGCCTCAGTAGCCTCACATCTTTGCTGTTTCTCTGCAGGAAGCACGTGCAGAACTACATCACCAAGGAGAAACATCTATAACTATCGGAGCCCTTGAACGCCTCCGATAGCTTCCAGTAGCCTCTGATAGCCTTCAACAGCCTCCAATAGCCTCTGTAGCCTCACATCTCTGCTGTTTCCCTGCAGGAAGCACGTGCAGAACTACATCACCAAGGAGACGCATCTCTAACTATCGGAAGGCCTTGAATGCCTCCGACAGCCTCTGATAGCCTCGGTAGCGTCAGTAGCCACATTAGCCTCACATCTCTGCTGTTTCTTTGCAGGAAGCACGTGCAGAACGGCGTCACCAAGGAGAAGCATCTATAACCGGCTCCCCGGCGCCCCCACCTGGCCCCAGGAAACAAGTAGACGACGACGAGACGCTGGAGGCCCTCAGCTGGAGGGACGGGCGTCAAAACAGAAGCAGGAGGGTGGGGGAAAAAACAAAAAAAAAACAACTTAGGGTGCGATGAGTTTTTATTCTCTTCTTTTGTTTTAGAACATTTCATTTCATCGCTGTCAGTTTTGTTTTCTTCTTAGAGCACTGTGAATGTTCTTTCAGCTGTCTTACTGTTGTTTAACTTTACATTTGATAGATTCAGTAGAAAACAAACCAGTCGGACTGTGTGCGGAGCGGCAGCAGCACCAGGAAGGTTTACCGGTCCTGTAGATCTGTAGTAACCTGATCAACAAGCAATATGCTGTTAATCTGTTGGGGAGTTTCTCTCCTCCGTCCTCCCCTCCCCCCTGTTTTCCAACCTCCGTCCGCCCTCAGATGGGAGGGGAGCCTTCCTGGCTGCTTCACCACGTGTATTGATTTCGTTTTGCACAAGTCAGCAGTGGTGGCGACTGCACAGCTGCATCCATTAGTTAGAATAGAAAAGCAGGTTATGTGTGTGTGTGAGTGAGTGTGTGAGAGTGTGTGTGTGTGTTAGGATGCGGAGGAAACATGGATGTAGCCGAGACTTTTAAAAGATTAAAAAAAAAAAGAGAAAAAAACAGTTTAGTTTCGCGACATTTCAACTCTCAGTTTGTCTCTTTGTACTGATGATCAAAAAGGCATTGGGAATCTTCTCTTCGGCATTCCTGTACGGAACTTAGTTCACTTCTTTCCTCAGTTCGTGTTGCAGAGCGTCTGTCGCTGCACTGACATGAAGGCGTACAAGCTGATTGCTGGTTTAATGACGGCAAATAGCTCGAATTGATTGACCGGGGGGTGTTTTTGTTTTATTATTATTATTATTATTTAGATCTTCAACGCTCCATGATTTGATTCGTTCGGTTCTCGGCGGTGGCGGCGGAACAAAAACAGCCCAGCGGAACTCGTGTAAAGATTTTAAAAAGTGAAAAAAAAAAAAAATCAGTATGATAGATAAATAAAAAACATTATGTATGCACACATTATGGTATCCAGGAATGCATGACGTCGGAATGATTCAGGAAATTATGCTATAAAATCCTCTGGCTATGTAATCATCTTTATTAAAACTCATGCTGAAAGTTTTTCGAAGCGGCGCCGAACCGACCAACACGTGCAAACCAGCGCAGAACGGCAAGTTTTCCCCACGTAAGGGAAGCTATCCGTACGATCTGAACACACTGAAGGGAATTCTGTCACGTGTTTCCTGCTGGTTTTACCGTGTGTGGATGGAAACAGCTGCTGCACCCGTCTAAAAAAATTAAAAAAGTAAGGGACGTTCCTGTTGTTTTCCACCTTCTCGATCAAATTCAAGCTCTTGTTTGGATGAACAGCAGGCTTGTGCTGCTGGAGCAGGCCGCAGATGTCGTCTGTCCGTAGGGTTTTATTACTTTCGTCTTCCGCAATCCCGACGCAAAGGGAGAGGGGAGGAGCTAAACCTATTAATTTCACTGTTCTTGTTGTAGTCGAGTTTTTTTTTTTTTCTTGAATTGCTGCTGTTATTTTTCCTGTGAGAGCACTGTTTGTATTCCAGATGTGTTGTTGTTTCTCTGCTGTGTGCGAGTCGGCGGCGGTCTGCAGATGTTTCCAGGGACCAGGGAGAGTCGATTTTTACACAAAACATCTGGATTCTCTTCCTCCGAAATCTGAACGCTGGCCCGCGCTCAGTTTACTGTAGTCATTACACATCTGTACTGTAAGCGACGCGACGCGTTGCTGTCCTTCCTGTCCGACTGTGAGACGACCTTATTCATAGTTTGCTGGTGTTTTGTTTTGTTTTTGTTTGGTTTTTTTTTGGTTAAATGGCGACAGAAGTAAAAATCCGGGTTGAAGTTGAAGCAGCAGAAACCCACAAAGACCTGAATCTGGATTCGGTGCGACTCGTCCCCAAAGTCCAACACGGTACTGAGCGAACGGCTCTCCAGATGTGGAGGAGCGACCACACCTCGGGGTGAGCAACATGACGAGGTGTAGTTCCTTAGAATTTTATAATAGCTGTTGAATAATTACAGGATCTACTAAAAGACGCGACAAAAAGTCTTATAATAGTCGAAAATATGCAATAAATTCTGTTTAAAATCGGATTTATTGCAACTAAAAACGTCAAAATGGCCAAAACGTGTCTCCAAATCATCGTGAATTTAGAAAGAAGCTGTTTGGAATCGCAGAAAAACATCCAGTTACGTCTAATTTCTTTCAAATTTTAATGCAAAACAAACGTTTAAACTCCTGTCCACCATCTGAGTTTATTAACATCCACTTAAAGGTGCCTGGAAATGACAGAAACACACTTAATTGATTTTTAGTGACACTTAAATACAGATTTGGACATATTTATTAGACCTTACACGAAACAGACCCTCAGCATCGGTAGTTTTATTAGAGTTTTATCATATTTGTTCAACATTTACAGCCTCTAGTAAAAGACATGGGGGGAAAAGTCTTAAAATAATTGAAAATGTGCAATAAATTCTGCATAAAATCTGATTAAAAATGTCAAAATGTCCACTAGATGACCCAAACATGTCTCCAATTTATTGTAAATTCATACAGCTTTTGGAATTAATTACTAGACCACCTGATTTCTTTACAAAATCGACACAACAGACTTTTAACATGGATGATTTTGTTGGAATTTTATCATAGCGGTTGAATGTTTGCAGCATCTTCTAAAAGACAAGAAAAAAAGTCTTATAATAGTCGAAGACATGCAATAAATTATGTTTAAAAGAAGATGTATTGAAACTAAAAGTACTAGGAGCCAAACAGTTCTTGATTTTTCTTTAGTTTTTGAGTATAAATTAGAGAAACATGTTCATATTTAATAATAAACTGTTTAAATTCATACAGATGTAGAGATAATTATTAGACCAGCTGCTGTTTTCCTTCACAGAATTTACATAATAGACCTCGAACATTTTGAATTTTATCTTAGTGGTTAAACATTTGCAGTATTTACTAAATAACATGAGAAAAGTCTTGTAATAATCTAAAAAATGCAATAAATTCTGTTTGAAATCTGAGTTATTGGAACTAAAAATGCCTCATTTTACACCAGATGGCCAAAACATTTTTAATTTTCCTTGATTTTCCTGGGAAACTCGTTAATATTTAATAATAAACTGTTTAAATTCATACAGATGTAGAGATAATTATTAGTCCAGCCGCTGTTTTCCTTCACAGAATTCACACAAGAAACAGAATATTTACAGCATCGATTAAAAGACATGAGAAAAGTCTTATAATATTTAGAAAACATGCAAAAAAACGTGTTTAAAAATCTGATTTGTTGAAACTATAATTGTCTACTAGATGACCAAAACATTTCTTGATTTTTCTTGATTTTTTTTAATCAATAAAAAAAATCAAGAAATCAATTTTTTAAAAACCCGTATAAATTCATACCACTTTTAAAAATAATTATAAGACTGTCAGGTTTCTTTTACAACGTCGACATAATGGACCTTTAAAATCTGTATTTTTGCCATAATTTTTTCATATTTTCTTCATAATTGAGGCACTTTCTAAAACTTATAAAAAGTCTTATAATAATTGAAAAATATGCATTAAATTCTGTTTTAAAACTAAAATTGTCTAAATGCGCACTAGATGGCCAAAACATTTCTTGACTTTTCTTGTTTTTTTTAATTACATATATAATTTTTAAAAAACTGTATAAATTCATCCAGCTTATCAGACGACCAGGTTTCGTCTACAAAGTCTACATTAACGGACCTTTAAAATTAGTATTTTTGCTAAAATCTGACCATATTTTCTGAATAATTGAGGCACTTTCTAAAAGGCATTAAAAAAGTCTTATAATAATTGAAAATATGCAATAAATTCTGCTTAAAAATCTGATTTATCGAAACTAAAAATGTCAAAATTCAACTTTAGATGGTTGAAAACATTTCCTGAGTCCCCATTATTTTGTGCTTGAGCTGTAAATATGAAGTTAATGGAAAAAACAAACTAAATTATCACTTAAAAAACATTTAAAAGTAGAGAACGATGAGCAGACGGCCATCTTTAATGAAGAGGAGTCACAGAACCAGTAAAACTCAGTGTTTTCCCACTAATAGAGGCAGAACGCTGAGCTCGCAGGGGTCTCATAGTTATTTCCAAGGCTGTAAACCTCGATAAGAGTCTCGTCCATGTTGCTCACCCCTGATCACCACCCAGAACCGACTGTTGAGGATCTAGTTGGAGGGTAAATGTCTGGATTCGCGTGGTTCATCAGGGAGCGGCGATAACAGAAGCAGTGTTTGCAAACTGAGCAGCGAGGCGGCCGACTGACAGGCCCGCAGAGGTTTAGTGTTATAAAAGGTCGACCCGCGGGAAAATCACAGAAGGATTCCCACTGGACCCTTCATCTGCAGTAGCTTCAGCATGTCTAATGAAGCCGGGCAGAGTTTTACCCTCGTACTGAGTGTTTTCAGGGTTACAGGCCAACTTTAATGGACGTTTCCCATCATTTCTGAGCCTCGTCAGTTCAGCAGATGGACATGTGAATAAAACAGGGCTGAAAAGCACATTAGAGTTCAACCAGATCAGTTTTAAATCCATGTTATGCCGTGAACAGAGCCGGCCCTACCCAGTGTGGCGCCCAAGGCCAGATTTTACATGGCGCCCAAATCCAATAGCATTGTTTTGTAGTGATATTAATCAGGCGTTGCTTTACATTTGAATCAGTGTGAGCTTTTCCATTCTAAGAGTTAACAGTAATAACTAGTTTTAATATAATTATACTGAAGGTGAAATTTTCCTCGATTTTGTGGCGCCCCCTGGAGGCCACGGCGCCCTTAGCATTAGCCCATATTGCCGAATGGGCGAGCCGGCTCTGGTCGATCAAAACGCCACATTATATGACAAGAATGAGACACAAAACAAGAAAAGCATTCACTCCAGGTGTCGCAATCTAAAGACTAAACGTGGTTTTTGCTCATTTTCTCTGGAAACCAACTTTGAGCATCAGTATTATGGGATGTATCATAGTGTGAACAGCAAAGCTGCAGCAGTTTAACGACACGGAGTCATAGAAACAATCACTAATACCCTGGATGTGTTTCTGTTTTCTGATAATTCACCAGAGAAAACTTTAAAAAGTGCATTCTGGGTAAACTTTAAGGCTGGTTTTGTGGCTCTGTGTGGTTGTTTCATGTCTCTTCTGACCAGGACTAGCACAGTTTAATGCATAGTCCTGACAGTGAAGCACGGAGGTGGGAGTGTGATGATATGAGGCTGGAGAAAACTTCCAAAAGTGCATTCTGGGTAAACTTTAAGGCTGGTTTTGTGGTCATTTTGCAACCATTAGTGGTTGCTTTGTGTCTATTCTGACCACAGTGAACGCATAGTCCTGACAGTGAAGCACAGAGGTGGGACTGTGATGATATGAGGCTGGAGAAAACCTGCAAAAGTGCATTCTGGGCAAACTTTAAGGATATTTTTTTGTCTCTTTGTGGTCATTTTGCGACTATTAGGGGTTGTTTTGTGTCTATTCAGACCACAGTTGAATGCATAGTCCTGACAGTGAAGCACGGAGGTGGGATTGTAATGATATGGGGCTGGAGAAAACCTGCAAAAGGGCATTCTGGGTAAACTTTAAGGCTGGTTTTGTGTCTCTTTGTGGTCATTTTACGACTATTAGGGGTTGTTTTGTCTATTCTGACCACAGTGAATGCATAGTCCTGACAGTGAAGCACGGAGGTGGGATTGTAATGATATGAGGCTGGAGAAAACTTTAAAAAGTGCATTCTGGGTAAACTTTGAAGGTTCATATCAGCATGTTTGATAGGTGGTTGGTCAGAACAAGTTAGAGACAATGAAAGGATCATTTTTACACACATTTCACACCAGGATAATCTAATTGGCACGATTTGCTCTCGGCATTTTAACACTTGCAAAATGTTAAATTCTAGGATTTAAAGACGTTGAAACCACGATAATGCTGAGCGAGTTAACACTGAGGCCTAGAAAACACCAACTTCAACCCACCTCTGTGCAGTTTAAAGGCCTGTAACTGGAAATATTCGTAGCATGAAGGTGAAACTTTGCACGGCTTCATTAAATACACCAAAGTTACCTCACATAGGAGGAGGTCACGTGGGAGGAAGTGATTGATTTTCGTGGAATCGACGTCTCGACTCTGGCTGAAGCCATAAATGCTACTTGCATTGGTTAAAAGCGATGTAGGGACGGTTGATGAAGTGAGCCGTTGTTGGCAGGTTTATCAGCACAGCAGCAACGTTATTTATGCTGAAATAATCAGAATTATTATTAATATATTGAAGTCCGAACCCCAGCTTAGTCGCTCCTCGTCGAAACACCGCAGACGGAGCGACATTTAAAAAAAGATGGAAAATTCACAAACCGAGCGGCAGCAAGGTGTCGTTTTGTCCGAGCCGAGGGTTTTCCGACTCGACAGATCCTCGCCGGAAGATTCGATCGTGCCAAAAAAAAACGTCCACCAAAACTTCGAGGCAAGTGTTTGTGGGAGCCGGCGAAGAGCGAGGAAGAGTCGAGGGGTGACGGGCAGGAAAAGCCCTGCAGGTATTTCTCATGCATTGCACTGTAATTTATTAGTATTATTTTTATTATTCAGGAGTAGATCAAAATTTGAAAAACGTGGAAAAAACAAAGGGAGAATCTGGGGGAATTTTTATGACTGAAGGATCGTGAAGGAAATTAATTTAGGGTGTGTTTTGCTGATATTTTGGACCATTGGTACACACTGTAAGCTACACAAATTACCCCACATGTGTTTTTGAATTTGACCACTTTCTAAACCGACATGACTACTTGATGAAGACACGTAACTTTGCTCTTTTGTAATACAATTTTAATACCATTCAGCCAATGTTATCGTTTCATTTTTTTCTCATAAAATAAAACATGTCAGTAAACAAGAGATCCGGTGTCGTCGTCGTCTTTTTTTAAATCACAACCGTTGTCGTTGCAAAGATCAAGTGTTGTGGACGAGGAGCGGAGGAGAGTTCAGCTCATTTCAGTGCACAGAAAGACAAACAAAACGATAAATTAAAAATGTACCACACGCTCATCTCCCTCCCGATGGTGGATTTAAAAAGTCCTGTTACCGTGGCGACTGGTGGGCGTGTGGGGGAGGTCATGCGGTAACACGATGAAAATGCAGGAAGAGCTGAAGGCGACGCGGCAGGTTTAGTTTCCGAGTGTTTTAAGACGTCTAGTGTTTGAATCCCGCAGCGCCGCCTTCGGGAGCGCGACTCTGTTCCCACATCCCTAAGATATTTCTCAAAGTTAGGCCCGATGTTCCCAAAGTTCCCACATCTCTACCCCTGGTCGTTAGGGGTTCACCACTCTATCCTGTGGTTGGCGATTTGATGGAGAGAGCTAACTTCCAAACTCTCTCCAGCTCAACACCACTAGTCCAACATGGGGTTGATATGGAGCGACGAACTGTGTAGAAATATCTGCGATTTTCCTTCGTGTGAACAGGGTCTTAAAAATGTGAGACATGTGGGAACATAGGGATGTGGGAACATAAGGTTGTGGGAACATAGGGATGTGGGAACATGGGGACGTGGGAACACAGGCAAATAGGAACAAAGGCATGTGGGAACATAGGGCTGTGGGAACACGGGGCTGTAGGAACGTAGGGATGTGGGAACACAGGCATGTGGGAACGTAGGGCTGTGGGAACATAGGCAAATAGGAACAAAGGCATGTGGGAACATAGGGCTGTGGGAACGTAGGCAAATGGGAACAAAGGTATATGGGAATGTAGGGATGTGGGAACATAGGCATATGGGAACGTAGGGGTGGGGGAACATAGGGCTGTGGGAACGTAGGCAAATGGGAACAAAGGCATATGGGAACGTAGGGATGTGGGAACACGGGGCTGTGGGAACACAGGCATGTGGGAACGTACGGCTGTGGGAACATAGGACTGTGGGAACGTAGGCAAATGGGAACAAAGGTATATGGGAACGTAGGGATGTGGGAACATAGGCAAATAGGAACAAAGGCATGTGGGAACATAGGCATATGGGAACGTAGGGGTGGGGGAACATAGGGCTGTGGGAACGTAGGCAAATGGGAACAAAGGCATATGGGAACGTAGGGATGTGGGAACACGGGGCTGTGGGAACACAGGCATGTGGGAACGTAGGGCTGTGGGAACGTAGGCAAATGTGAACAAAGGTATATGGGAACGTAGGGATGTGGGAACATAGGCATATGGGAATGTAGGGATGGGGGAACATAGGGCTGTAGGAACGTAGGCAAATGGGAACATAGGGCTGTGGGAACACAGGCATGTGGGAACGTAGGGCTGTGGGAACATAGGGAAATAGGAACAAAGTTATATGGGAACGTAGGGCTGTGGGAACACAGGCATGTGGGAACGTAGGCAAATGGGAACAAAGGTATATGGGAACGTAGGGATGTGGGAACATGGGGCTGTAGGAACGTAGGCAAATGGGAACAAAGGCATGTGGGAACGTAGGGATGGGGGAACATAGGGCTGTGGGAACGTAGGAAAATGGGAACAAAGGCATGTGGGAACGTAGGGATGTGGGAACATGGGGCTGTGGGAATATAGGACTGTGGGAACATAGGGAGGTGGGAACATAAAGATGTGGGAACATTGGGTTTGGTAACATAGGGAGGTGGGAACATAAGGCTGTGGGAACATTGGGATGTGGGAACATAAGGATGTGGGAACATAGGGAGGTGGGAACATAAGGATGTGGGAACATAGGACTGACCCCCCCGCCTTCGACAAAACCTTAACGAGGCTTTAAAAAACCTCTGATTAAATCACATAGTTGCTCGTCAGCAAAAGGTCCGTCAGAGTACAACAGGTTTGTGCCGATAAGACGAGCTAAGAGGAGCTTCATCTGCTCGGTGGCTGTTGGCACATCAAACCGCTTCACGGGAAAACACCCCGTGACCTTTCGTAACCTCTGATTCCTCGGCATGACTTCATTTTCTTTATTTATTCTTAATCAACTTTAATAAAACACTTGTAAAAATAAGACACACACAGCAACAAGTGGAGGAAAAAGAAGAAGGCGGCCAACATTTCTATGACTACACATCAAACCGGGGGAGAGGGTTCGTACAGAACTTATGATTTTGGCAAAAACTTCAGTTTTAATATTAGTTTTTTAAACAGATTCACGACAAATGCAGTGGAATCAGGAACATCTAAACACTACTTCACATTTCATTCAGACAGCTCGTCTTTGATCCGTAAACAGCGCTCGTGTTTAAGGAGAATTTAAAAGGACAAGTTCAGGATTATTTTTGTCTTTTTAAGTCCGTCTCAACACAAAACTCACATAAATGTAGTCTGAAAGAGTTACTGAAGGCTGTGATTGTGGATTTTCAAGCAAAAATATAAGAATTTATCAAGAACAGTTGTTGAGGATGTGTTTTTTTTAATAAGTTTGATATTAGAGGTCAAGAGATTATCAATCAGGCTGATTATCGGATTAAATATTCAGTGTTTTTCCCATTTTGGGATCATATTTATTTATTTAACTGACTCCCAATTAAATTTATTATTTAAAAATGTGCTTTTTGGGGCTTTTAAGTAGCTAGATCTCTATTTGCACCAACTTGATCAATGTCCCGCCCACAGCTCTCATCTGATTGGCTACCGGTCACCAGTAGCAGCCAATCAGCACTTGAGAATTCATTTTGAAAACTTATCCTGTAATTAAACATAAATAAAGACATTTTAATGAAGTTTAAGGTTTTAATTTTTTAAATTTTGACTCCAGGATTTTCATTTTTGCTGCAAACGAGCGTCGGTTCTAAATATCAGTCTCCATGCTTGCAAAATTTTTAAAAAGATATCCATTATGTATTTATTATTATCCAAAAGAATATTTACCAGCATTTTACCAGGTAACCGTTAACCAGAGCTTAATTTAGTGAAGTTTTGCTTCTCACCGACTTGTTAAATTCACTGTACAGGGATTTGATCAAGCTTGCTTTTACCCAAACGTAATTTCTGAGCCAATGAAAACCTTCATTATCATTATTATATTTAGTTCAGAAATTTCACCAGTGTCAAGGGAAAGTTAATAAATCTGAGCTAGAAAGACTCATTTAAGCTCCAGCTCTGCCTTTTGGGCTGTTAGACCGAGAAAATACAACAGTGTGATGAGAATTTTTCACTATTTGCTGACTTTTAGCGATGAACAGATGAATTCTAAAGCAACAGATTAATAAACAGAGATCATACTCATTAGGTGCAACCTTTAAGAGATAAAAAACAAAAGCCAGAGTCGTGTCTTCGCACAAATGCCTTCTTAAATTAATCTGAAACAGATACGAGGCTTTATTATTAGCAGGTTAGCGAACCTAATCTACTTATGCTGCAGTTTTTAGAGGTTCTTTGTGTTTTCCTGGATAGTGTTTACTGTTTAAAACTGAAAGAGCCCTTAAAAAGCTCAGAAGAGTGGTGCAGATTTAGGAGGAGCTGCAGCGATCAATAACTCTTTCAAAGCACAAAGCGTTGCGCTGAGAAAAGACCTGAAAGCACGAAGCCGTCCTGGAACCGAAAGCTCGGTGAAACACGTCTCTTGACAAAAGAAAACTGTGGGCTGAACTGTGTGCGGTCGGTTTCTCCTTCTAGCTGCCTGAGAAAAACACATGACGTCAGCTTGGCTCGTAAAAGTTCACTGAGAGAGAGGGAGAGAAGACACGGGAACCTCACTTAATCTCACGACGAACGTCCCCTCGGAGAGCCGAACAACGAAACACGTCCTTGAATGAACGAGAAGTATGATTCCTGATTATTCTGGTCGCCGAGACCAAACGGATCGAGTTGGCAGCAAGACAGGATCTGACATCATAAGTTTGTGGAGAAGAGATGGAAGTGATTCTGCTGGTTTGGAAACCATCGCGAGAAACAGCAGCTCGGTCCAGCTTCTGCATTCTTACTGGCTAGAGTTCATTGATTGGAGGAGGCGGTGCAGCGGGTCGGGTCGCCTTAGTGGGCCTTGGCTTTGGGCTGAGTGATTCTACGGACGACGCTGTACAGGACCCCGAAGTTCTGCAAAGAAAACACAAGAGAGGAGACGAGGTTTGAAACATCTGCACGCTGTTTTGAAACATCCGGCAGTAAAAGTAATGATGGTTCTCCATTAAATTCCACTCTACATATCAGAATACTGGAGGAACACCTGCACAGAGAAGTGTGTCTGGTAGGTTTAGCAAAAGAACCTTAATTAACCCTCTGGACTCCAAGCAGCATTTTCCGGGTGACTGTTTATCTCTCCTGTCGCATTTTTCCAGCAACATAAAGTCCTGCACCTCTACGGAAACAGACCAACCATGCCTAGAAGCAGCCAGAACTCCAAAGTTTGCTCTGTGTGGTATGACTCGGGTATAGAGTCGTAAATCATAAAAACAGAAAATCAAAACTGAACTTCTTCTTTCAAGAACTGAAAAAACCTTAAATCAGTTGAAATCAGTCCCTCCAGGAATTGGCGATGTCTCAATCGCAACAATTAACGCAAATTCAACCAATCTCCATGAATTCTGCGCGACCTTGCGATTTCGTCCAATCACTGCGACTTTTCCGCAATTTTGTCCCGCCTCCCGTGAGTTCCACCAATCACAGCAGTCCCCAGTAATGCATGTACATCACCGGATTCACTCCCTTGTTTATGGTTTGAAGATACAGATACGTATGCAACAAAAACTACTGCAAAACAATTCCCTGATGTTCTTCACCAAAGCGGAGCTAAACTGTTTTCCCCCCGTGGAATATTGAGGTGGAACACAAACCAAAACCATCCACTGACAAACACTTTTCTACCGTAAACATATCAGGAGAATGGGTGAAACCAGCGGACCACAGACCAGACAAACCACCGTGATGAAGCTGTTGCATCCAGATCTGTGGCAGCACTGAAACAATGAAGGTCAGTTAGATTCATTAACTGACGTGACGAGCTGTGAGCGTGTGTGTGTGAACACGCGTGTGCCAGGATGTGAAATTAGCTTTTTAAACTTTTAACATTTTTAATGAATTAAACAAAACAAAGAAAAAAATGCAACTTTTTAGCAATTTTTTACCGTCTCTCGCAATTTTATCGCAACAAATACACTTAAAACATCGCAATTTTTTAGAAAAGCTGTTGCGAATTCAGACATTTTAGGAGGAACAATCTGGAAAAACACCCAAGAAATCCTGGAGGGACTGACTAATAACATATCAATAGTAATATAGTTTTATATTGATCTATGCTTTTCCCTGAATAACTAACTGAGCATGTATTTACACCTTTTCCAGCTCATTTGCACTTTGCTCTGACGAAGACACAAGCTGCTACGCCTCGGCATTAATAATCCAGGTTGTATAAGACAAGATAATAAAGATATTTAAATCTAAAGACTGTCTCAGTTTGGAGCTTTATTCCTCCACTGAACTTTAAATCTATAGCTTACCAGACTTTTCTCTTTTCGTTTGTATTTTCTTTTACATACGAGATGATAAAACTATTATTAAATTGCAAGATGTAAGAAAGACGTGTGTAATATTTCTTGTGATTATCAGGGGTTTTTCCTGTGTAGAGGCATTTTTAACGCCCATCGAGGAGATTTTTAAGGAGCACCAACATGAAATCCCCTCCATTTTACCAGTGCTGTTAACTTAGGTTTAATTTACTGAAGCCTTTTAGACAGTTTTGCCTCTCGAATGGTCAGAAATAAAAGTAAAAGCAGAGATTTTTTTTAATAAGGCAACACACTCATTGTTTAGGCTTACTGTTGTGCATCGTCGCCCCCCAAAGGTCCATTATGATGCAGGAAGAACCCCTCATTCACATTATTATGAGACACTCAGTTCAGAAACTTCCCCAGTGTTACAGGAATGTTAATTAATCTGAGCTAAAAAGACTGCTAGCATCAGTTTTATGCAACGTGGCGCATCTCTGAGAGGAGAAGAACTGGCTGCAGCAACAACACAGACTGACTTACCTGGATGGCCAGATACATCATCCCTAAGTAGGCTGCAATGCAGACGGCCAGCAGCAGGTCAAAAATAGCTGGTTTCACTCTGAGGGGGAGAGAAAATCACCAGAGTGAGAAACACAGAGGAGGCGACGGGAGAGGTTTATAAAAAGGAAACCGAGTCAAGCGTCATCTGTGACATACTGTTTTATAAAAAGGCTGTTTCAGTGTTTGGATTTGATCCTTTAAGGACCACCGAACTGAAAAACTGAGGATGAATTAAACCCAGATGAGCGAGTCGCTGCAGAGCTTTTACGGAGCTGCAGTAAATCAGTATGAGGCGCGTTAAAAAAGCATCTCAGCGGGGAGGAAGGAGGCTCGTTAGTTCGTACCTGTAAGCGTTCATCGTCTGCTTCAGCTGGTCGTAGAAAACAAACTCTGGATCCCTGGAGGAGAGAAAGCCGAGTGTCACATCTTAGATCTGCCACTTCTAGATCAACACAGGGAAACCAAACATTTTCCAACAGTAGATTTTCAGCATTTAACCTTCGGATCCCCATAACCTGCTGGCAGATTCAAAAGACATTTTATTTTTGAAACAAACTGCCAAAATAAAACCAGTTATCAGCTACAAACTGTAAAAACAGGAAGGATTTTTAACTTGTGAGTGGATTCAGTCTTTTTTCTAGAAAAAAAAATGCCAAATCTATGCCAATAATTATGATATTTAATCAAAATCCCTACATTATGCATGTCTCTTTTAAAAAAATGGCAAAAATACACAATTTCTTCTGACTAGATTCTGTAAAAATCTAAAAATTCTGCGCTCCTCGGCAAAACCATGAAACCAACAGGACCTCCACTGCAGACAACAGCCTCATAACAAAAATTCAGGGGCTTTCCAGCTGAACTGTGTTTACATGAAGCTGAGAAGAGGCAAGAATGGAACCAAATTAAAGACGCAAGCGGTAAAATATCTGCTGTCTACAGAGTCACGGTTTGCTTTTCCAGTGTTGGTAACAGCTGATGGGCATTTGGGAAAATGTTGCACATGTTTATCAAAGGGTTTTTTCAGCTTTCGTTTACCGTATTTTCCGCACCAGATTATAAGAGGCAGTCTCTATTACGGGTCTATTTCTGTACTTAAACCATACATAAGGTGCACCGGGTTAAAAGGCGCATGCTAAAATAAGGAAACGGAAGTAAAACAGTGAGTTTGTTGAACTTTAATCTACACTAACATTATTTTTTGATCAATCTTCTGTCTCAAACCCTTCAAAGTCTTCATCCTCTGTATCTGAATTTAACAGCTGGGCAATTTCGCCACCAAGCATGTCGGGTTCCCTCTCGTCATTGTCGGAGTCAGTCTCGTTGCCGGGTGGCTGTTCAGCAACGATGCCGGCTTTCATGAAAACTCGTACAACAGTCAGAGCAGATACCTTAGTCAGATTCCTCGGTTTATTGCTGCCAGCGTACTTAGTGTACGTACTTTACGTAGCCTACCTATGTTGGCGGGCGCACTGTCGATTTTTGAGAAAATTAAAGGCTTTTAAGTGGCCTTATAGTGCGGAAAATACAGTATTCTTTTTTATGATTTATGGCATTCTAACTGCGTCACACTGCAGAGAAGACAACTCCGAGTTCTCTCTCCTTCTAGTCATGGTTTTGCTGTTTCCATAGAGGTGCAGGTCTTTATGCTGCAGTGAAAAACGAGCCCACACTGAGTAAAAACACGACACCAGCACAAAACGACTGCTTGTCAATCAGAGGATTAGGAATGTAAATTTGAATCTAAATGCGGCGGTAAGATTTCTTCTTTTTATTGTTTCAAGATCAGACTGAGAGCCTTTTCACATCTAAAAATTCAAACCAAGGTTCCTGTTTTTTTTTTTTTTAAAGTTCATCCTGTTAATTTTGGTCTCACGCTGCAATCATGTGTGAACTCTACAGAACTTTACATGGCCTGGACTGTAGTTTTGGTTCAGATCAATCTTAAAAGTCAAACATCTGGACTAAAACTAGTAAAAAGACGCTCAGCTGAAGTGAAAATGACAGCTGTGAGACATGAAGCAGCATTTTGTAGTTTAACTGCCCAACTTTCAGCGCTGCGTCAGTGTTTTCGGTCCGTCCTCGCCCCGTTCTGTACCTTTTGTCAGCTTTGACGTAGTGCCTCTTGACGTCCTTGAGGTAGCGTCCGAGGTGATACTCCAGGGTGGACACCACGCTGCTGTCTTTGTCCACCAGCTGAGCAGCTCGAGGCTGCGCCGTGAGCCAGTCGACCACCGCCGAGAGCTGCTCCTCCTGCACCTGCTGACAGGGAACACAAGCCACGTTACGACTGAAACGTACGAGCACACAAGTCCAACAAATTATGCACTCAAGCTTACTGATATACGGTATTTCAGGAAGGAAATAAAACCTGACAGTAATCCTCTGAACCCCACAAGCTGCAGACGAGTTTGTTTTTAGTTTTT
Source organism: Dascyllus trimaculatus (assembly GCA_024666655.1). NCBI lineage: Eukaryota > Metazoa > Chordata > Actinopteri > Pomacentridae > Dascyllus > Dascyllus trimaculatus. The sequence goes on from CM045446.1 coordinate 32,772,584, forward strand.
TTTTTGGTAAATCGCCAAAGAGAAACCATTTATCAGAGCAAGAAGCAGATTTTCAACCTTGTTTTCTTTCAGTTTCATTGGAAAAAAACATCCAAATCTAAGCTTGAAATCTCTACATCCCGTCAAAATCGCTCCATTCTACATGTTTCAATAAACATTCGGCTGAAAACAAACCGTCTGCGCGAACCAGATTCTGTAAAACACTAAAAAATCTGTGCTCCTCTGCATCTGGGACGACTCGTTTTGGCTGAACTGCAGGCTGTGTTTACACAGAGCAGATGGAAGACAGGTATTTACAAGTAGTAAAATATTTATAGTCTGTAGAGCTGTGATTCTTCACTGTGCTGATAACAGATGCAGATACTCAGAAACATGTTGGAAGTGGTGATTCCAAGCTTTTTCAATAAAAGTAAAACAAATTGACTTACGGCATTACAACTTTGTTTTACTGCACAGGTTATCATTTCTGAGTCCTCTCTGCTTCTAGCCATAGTTGTTCTGTTTCCAGAGAAGCGCAGGACTTTACACAGCAGTGAAAAATGAGCACACAGTTCAGAGGATTAGCTTACTGCAGGTTAACGTTGGCAGCTATTTAACTGAGACAATTTAACTTGCATCAGTTTACTTCAAACAAGCCGAGAGATCTGTGATGCGTTTGATTACATGAAAAATAATGCTACACCATCACCCTAATCGGCTCACATAGACATGGATCTGACTTTCTCATAACACCCCAATTCCCTCACCTCAACAGCAGGACTTCCGCCTCTCCTTTGACAACTTCACCCTCTCACCCTCGCCCCACTGACGCAACCTTGGAGTCACCTTTGACAATAAACCAACCTTCTCCCAACACATTAAACTAGTCACAAAAGCAGCTCTCCATCACCTCAAGAGCATCGCCCGCCTTCGCCCCTCTCTCTCTTTCCCTGCAGCTGAAACCATAGACATATATACATAGACGCCGCATTGACTGTGGAGGGACGTGCCTAAAGCTCCGCCATCTTGGTACAGGGCTAGCAGAGGGGGGAGTGAATGTAAGTCTATGGAGGTAAGAGGTACTCCACAATCTTAAAGTAGAATTATTCACTGAATTTTCGACCGATTTCCAAACGGTTTGGTTTGTTAAAAACGTCACACATTTAGCTTTGACACAGGATGCTTTTGTTCTATTTATGTCTGCCTGTCCGTCCTCCATGTCTGACGTTTGTAACAAACAATATCTGTTGACAACTGATCGATTTATGATCACTTTTATAGTGCAGACATGTCATTCCTCTATAGACGTAATGCACTGTAGGGGCGAGTGGCACTGTACCAAGATGGCCGCCGCGTAGGCACGTCGGCTCCAATCGGCAGCAGCAGTCAACATGGCGTCTACGTATATATGTCTATGGCTGAAACCCTCATTCATGCCTTCATCACTTCCCGCATCGACCACTGCAGCAGCATCCTGTATGGCTCGACCACCAACAACCTCCTCAGTAAACTTCAGTGTATCCAAAACTCTGCCGCCCGCCTCCTCACCCACATCACCCCCGTCCTCCAGAACCTTCACTGGCTTCCTGTCCCATACAAATTCAAAATCCTCCTCCTCACCCATAAAGCGCTCCATAACCAGGCCCCTCTAAGGACTTGCTCCACCCCTACACCCCTTCCTGTACCCTCCGTTCTTCCGATGCAAACCTCCTGACCGTCCCCAGGACCAGGCACCGAACCTGGGGGGACGGAGCTTTCTCTCCCTTTGGAACTCACTCCCACGACATATCTGTGATACCGTTGACCCTACCGCCTTCAAGACTAGATTAAAAACACACCTCTTACGTTCTGCTTTCAACTTGTAATCTCCCTAAATTCATATAGAATTTCAAATTAATGTTTATTTGGATGTAGTCTCAACACATTTTGATACAGCTTGGGGGAAAATGGCTTATTATTTGCTCATTTTGGTATATTTGGACACTTTTGCCAAGTTTTGGGCATATTTTGACCCATTTTGACAGATTCTGAGCACATTTTGGTTCATTTTTGGGACGTTTTAGCATAAATTTCTCCAATAAGCTGGCAGAGACAAGTCTAGAGGTTAATAGTGGGCAACTACTGGTGTCACCACCACTAAATATCCTGCTATTGAAAGCAAACTGTGTCATAAGAAACACGTCCTTCAAAATAAAAGACTTTATACCACTACTTTTTTGGAGGGTGGCCATGCTTCTGCGACCCTCTAAAAATGGCTTCCCGACCCACCAGTTGAGAACCACTGATATAGACCATACACACTACATTATTTACAGACTTCAACCATGAGTTTTTGCTTTCTACTGCACTTTCAGCTGTATTTGTTCTGTTCTTTTTGATTGTTTGATTTGTATATCTGTTTTTGTGTTTGTTTTTAACCTGTAAAGCGTCTTTGAGTTTTTGAAAAGCGCTCTATAAATGCAAAGTATTATTATTATAATTATCTACTCAATTTACCATTACAAGAATCTCTTTATTAATCACATGAGAGTTGATTCTGCAAGTGTACCTCCTACCAAATCACTAATGATTGACTCTGTGTTGGTCTGAACTGCGTCTCAGACTCGCGGTAGAAGATCTGGTGTGTTTGTTCACGTACCATCTGTTCTGTGAAGATCTGCAGGTCTCCAGGTGCTCCCTTCGCAGCAGAATACAAGAAAATAACAAAAAAAAATCCACATTAAATGCAGGTAACACGCAAAAACATCTTCTGTTTCATAGCGACGCACGCTTTTTTCCTTTTGTACCTTTTCGGTGAGGTTGTAAATGACCCTCGCCAGCGCCTCTGCCACCACTTTGGTGTTCCTGCCGAGCTTCTTCACATCTACATGAGGCCTGTAAGACACAGAGGCAAGTTTTCAGACAGTTAGAGCAGAAGAAAGACTCCAGAAGTTCAGCGGAGAAACACCAGAAACCCTGAGCAAACAAGGGGCAGAAGTGAGACGAATTACTGAGCGTCTGTTGTCACACATGCAGGCTGAAATGCAGAAAGAGCAGATAAATGGTGCAGTAACAGACAGAGATTCACAGAAAATGATGGGAAAAGGGGAAAAAAGGTGACAGTGAGGAGGCATCAGACTCCAAACTTAATGCATCCAAACCTCCAGCACTGCATCCTTGTCATGGGAGAGATCAAACATGAAAGAAAAGGTGAGAAATGCAACACCGATGACATGAAACTCTCTTGTGGTGATTGGAGAGACTTGCAGTAATGAACCCACCCAGCAGGGGGCTCTCCCGCTCCGTGGCGAGAGGAGGGGGACACTGACCGCACGTCCATGATGCTGGAGCGCTGAGCCAGGCGGTGCGACGGCAGGTGGGACAGAGTGAAGGCCGGCAGGCGGCGGATCCCAAAGCGCTCGTGTTCCCACGCCAGCATGTCGTCGGCCAGGTTGATCTTCTTGTGGACCATCGAGAACTTCACCTCCGGGTACTGACTCGAGACCACCTGGGAGGACGTGACGGGACACGGATATAACCCAGGATCACAACCTCAACACATGCTAAGGGTTTGACGATTCATACAGATGGGATCTTAACCTGTGCTCTGGATTTAACAACAAAGGAATCAGGAAAAACTTTCAAGAGAATCATGAAGCAACACACAACTTACCAACCAACTGTGAAAAGCTTCATTTCTATTCCTAACAATTACAGTTCTGTACACATCAGCTGGTGTGTGTGAAGCCAGTGTAAAGCAGCACATGATGCAACCTAAGAATGACATAAAACTGTTGTTGCTGCAGTGCTAAAGAATAATATGCTTAATTTGCACACGTCTACTGAGGTTACAGGATTACTTATTGTGCATACAGGGATCCCTCGTCTATGGCGGGGGTTAGGTTCTAGAACCCCCCCACGACAGACGAACTCCACGAAGTAGCGACCTTATATATTTTAAGGCTTTATAAACCCTCCACACACTGTTATGAACCTTTCCCAACACTTCCTGTGCTCATAAACCTTCCATCAAGAGGAGCTTCTACAACCGTGTCCGGTGCGTTTATCGAGAGGCGGAGCTACGACGCAAGCGTGTCAGAAAAAGAAGCGGACAGGGCGTAACAGCGGTGCCACGTAAACGACGTTTCAGATCTTTGCGGGTTCAGAAAGGATCGTTTTCAGACCGCCAAACTGCCGGCTTGGTGTGGATGATACACGGGTTTGATGAACTATTAGTGCGTTTAGGCCTGGGCTCGTCTTCGTGTGGATGTGGCCTTATTATTCATATATATTTCAAGGCTTCATAAACCCTCCCCACACTGTTATCAACCTTTCCCACCCTCTTATAAACCCTTCCTACACTCTTAAACCTTCCATCTAGAGGAGCTTCTACAGCCGTGTCTGATAATGGAACTAGCGACGCAGCGATCCACTTGAAACGCCCACTTGGGAAAAACTCTGCCGTATTTTAAACACAGAGACACCGAGGACGTCCGGCTGCCTACCTACCAGGAAACTGATGATGATGATGTTACGGTAATCCCACAGACTGTCACCGGTTCTCTGCAGGTTCTGGCTGGCTTCCATCACCGCCGATCAATCAGCGACCGACTAGCTCAGTAGGAAGCGGCCGTAGCTGTGTTTTCCATACATGCCTCTACTCATCTGCTGTACGCTACGTATTTTATATACAATTTAAAAATCCGCGATACAGTGAGACCACGAGGGACGGCTGTATGTGTAACCAAGAAGTGAGAGTCTACTTTGGGAGGTTTTGTCAGTAATTTCTCTGACACGAATGATGGCATCCGGTGTCGAGGTTCTCACCATCTCCAGTTCTTTGAGCAGAGAAAACTGAGGGGTTCCTTCTTTAGGAGGTTTGGACACGTGGAGGTGAAGAGAGTCTCCGTTTCCCAAAGTGTCGAGACACAACACGAAGGCTACGTTGTCCTGCAGCAGACTGGAGTCTAACAGAAGAGAGGAAGAAAGGGAAAAGTTCATGAATGCGGAAAGACAAATGAACAAATGTATAGAATGTATGTAGAGGAGAAAAAACACACAGGTAATGGCATTAAAAATTAATCACTGCCTTCCACAGAATCAGTTCATTTTCCATGTACATTAACTCAACTATATTCACTGAAGTCCTGCAAAATTTTACTTCTAAACTGTTTTGACACAGAGGGAATCGTGTCTATTAGATGATTCTGGTATCAAATGTAGGTAAAAAATGATCCTTTCATTGTCTAGAACTTGTTCTGACCAACCACCTATCAAACATGCTGATATGAGCCTTAAAGTTTACCCAGAATGCACTTTTTAAAGTCTCCTCTGGTGAATTATCAGAAAACAGGAACACATCCAGGGCACCAGTGATTGTTTGTATGACTAAAATTGATTTGGTTGCAGATTTTAACGGAGTTCAGATGTGTTTTTAACCCTGAAAAGTTTCTATCTCCTGTACTTATGACACATGAAATGATGGAACTCAAATTAAAAATCGCACAATTTCGACCCACCTCTATGTACTTCAAGGGGCTTTTACACTGAAAATATTCATAGTTTGAAGGCAGAACTTCACATGCCTTCATTACATAAACTGAAGTTACTGTGAATAAAAAATCTGCTGATTCTGAGAAAGTAAACTGGGAACTTTTTTAGATTTGTTTTTATTTGGGATGACCCACATCCACTATCATAATTACATCGTAATGTTACGGCTTGGGTCTAATCTTTTCGTCTACTTTCTAAAGAACAGTTTATTAGGTTAATAGGTGTGGCGTGTTTTTAATATGTTTAACATCTTACACTGTTTTATATTGCATTAAAACTGAATAAATAATACCAAATCCAGTCTGCAGGTTCTGTGTAAAAACAACCGAGCATCACCTGTGTGGTCCAGGTTATCCTCCAGCCAGCGTTTGGTTCCCTGGTAGTTAAACTTTCCTCCTCCAGACACAAAGAAAAGCAGATTATACCTGAAACACATCAAAATCCATAGATTAGAAATCTACAAGAGAATAATGTGAGTGAACTTGATGCAGGACACACAAGCAGTTTATTATTGTATCAGCGTGTGTAAAATACATCAATATGTCGCGCTGACGGTGCACTTTACTGTTAACCTCCACTTTCAGCTCCTCAACCGAGCGATTCCTTCCACTCGGCTGTTGTTAAGCACATTTAGACGCGACAATGAGCCGCTACCGCGTTACCGACCGCTCTCGGTGTTTAACACGGTCAGATGAGATTATTATTACCAGCAGAGTGCACAGATAATTCAATATGATCCTACAGAAAGCATCCAGAGCGGCTCGCTAACCGTAACAGATGAGACGGACGTAACAAATAGACTTTGGCTTGTGTTCACCTGAACCACTGAGGTCGGCAATCGATACTGCTTCTACCGATTAATCCAATATAGGAGCACAGTGCATGATGTGAGCGTGCAGCTTCAGTCTTTGTTGGCATAAATACATAAAGAAATATAGGAATTATGATTTTTATGCAGCTACAAACTGTTGGGTGTGAATCCATCTGATTGAAAGTATAAATGAAATAAATGCATCTTAATGGAGTCGTTACTCACGCAGCGTGTGTCCTCTTGTAGGTGTAGAGTTTGGAGAAGAGCCGAGCCAGTTCCAGTAGCATCGACACTCCGCTGCCGTTTGAGTCGGCTCCATACGACAACCACTAGACACAACAAATCACAGAGACTCATCACTTCGCTGGCCGGCTTTATTCTTCTACTGGCACCTTGTGTTATTTTCTGAACTACTGCAGCATAAAGTTTGAGTTTTACGCCCCTAAATAAGCAAATCTACTCGGGATGCACGATCCACATTTTTTCACTTCCGATCCCGATACCTGAATTTGGATATCTGCCGATACCGATACTATTCCGATACCAAAGCTCTATTTGCTTTAATATTATTATGATCATTATTGTTGATTACCTCCGCCTAGAAGGAACCCCAAACATCTGCAGTAAAGCTCAGGTCTGGAACTCCTTTTAAATTCTCAGCTAACTTGGTCGACACTCGGCTCTACAGTTCAGGGAGCCTCTGATAAATATCTCCTGGATGGCAAACTATATCTTTGCTTAAGTGTTCAATCAAGCTGCGAAACCCTTCGTTTTCTACAGCTGATAACGGTTGGTCGTCGAGGACAATGAAGTTGAGCAGCTTCTCGGTGATCCCGTTAGCTTTAGGAACAACTCCAGAAGTGATTCCTGCCGGCTCCTTTCGTCATTCTGTCCCATCGCTAAAAAATCGCCGTGCTCTTTACTGGGATGCTTTTCTAATGTTTGATTGAGTTTGTTGTATTGTAGGTTGCGACGGAGCTTCCTCCTCTTGGTACAACGGCTCTGCAAACATTGCACGTTGCCGTTTTGCTCTGCAGTGTCGCTAAGGTAAAATATTTCCACACAGCGGACATGCTACGATGAGAAGTTAGCCACAGTGCTGCTAAATGCTCGCTGGCTAGCTGGCTGCTAACTGTGGAATGGATTTCCTGAATGGAGGCGTGTCGTTACTCCGCGTTTCATTGAGACGCGTCTCCGTTCAGGAAATCCATCCCACAGTTTGCAGCCAGGTAGCAGAGCAGCAGCATGGAATCACTGGTGGAGTCCTTCCAGCAGATGCGCACAGACACGGCTCATGGATCGGAAATTTCTGATCCGTCAATTATGTTGGTATCGGAACCCGAAGCCGATACTGGATTGGATCGGCCACATCCCTAAAATCAACCAAACTCTAAGGATATCTGCTGACAAAATATCCCTCTGAATGTTTTGAAGTCGTCTGACTTACCGGAGCAACACCAAAGGAGTCATAATGAGCCACGACGACGATAGTAGGCAGGTCTTCTCCTCCAACTCCAGCCAGACGACCCTGGAAATAAACCAGATACATTAGATTAGACATAAATAATAAAAAATAAAGCAGAAAAACTGGGAAAAGTTGTACATTACATTTGTTTAATGTGAATTTCCTGTTTGTTTTTGCTAAGCTGACATGATTTGTATTATATTTTCACTTTTCTTGCATTATATTTGTATGTTTATGTATTTTAATGGCCCTAAAGGTCTTAATTATTGCCTTTTAAGTTTTACTTTGCAGAAATCAATTTAAATCTGGTCTTATACCAAAAAAAAACATTCTGACTCAGCCAACGTCACCTCTCTGTCTGTCTGCCAGTTTGCCGTTTCAATTCAGTCTGACTAAACCACCTTTTCCTCATGATTTTCACTAATTAAGAAGTCCTGAGGCAACATTTCAACCCTGCCTTGTTTTATAGCCTTTCTGGCTGTTAGATTTACACGTAGCTTTAAACTATGCCCAAAGCCATCAAACCCCTTTTATGAAAATTGAATCTTGGAGACCAAATGTTTTCTTGTCTCTCAAAAGCAAAAACAGAAAAGGAATCCAAGGCCCATCAGGCTGTCGTGATGGAGAGTTTAAATGTTTGTGTATAATTAAACTCGCAAAAACATGCATGCATTTCACGGGAACGATTCCTGTGTAAGACCACAAACACAGAGTCAAGTCAGAATAATCCCTTCTGCTCAAATCCTCAGCTTTCAGTTCACACAAGTGGTTTTTGTTCAGGAATTTAAGCCCACCCACATGGTCAGAAAACACAGGTTGAACTCTCAGACAGCGGCGCACACAAAATACAAAACGAACAGCACAAGATAGTCCCAGCTTCAGGTAATAACAGGGTGTCTTTTTACACCTGAACAGTGAAGATATATTTAATCTGAGCCCTTTTTTTTAGGCTACACTCCTTTGTAAAGTGCATTGTTGGATCTGAAGACTTCATCTGACCTTCCTCGCTTTGACGTCAACTTAGAATATGCATGCCACACCGTGAAGTGAGCACAGTCTCATGTAATTCAGATTCTTAGTTTATTTCAGCCTGTTTACTGTGGGAGGGAAAACTACGCCTACTTAAACTCACAGAGGTTTGAATCAGGGTTGCAATAAAGAGCCGCTGTCCTGCTGTTTAATAATAATCCTGCAGCTCCTATTTATTAGTCAGTTAAGAGAACTGCTTGTACATTTTTGCACTCATAATTTAAAGTTTGATATTCCAAAAGAGCCTTTAAAACTCCACACACACAGGAGAAATAATAAAAGTACAAGTACTGCGTCTAACGTTGTCAATTCAACAACCAGCTGATTCAGTTGCGTCTGTTTTCAGATTACAGTCGAGTCTCTCACCTCTAAACTGGTGATGGCCCAGTCGTTGATGGCTTTGCTCTGAGCTCCGCTGGTCACCATCTGAAAACCGTTGGCTGTGGCCGTATGCAGCAGGACTGCAGAAGACAATAAAAACAATAAAGGCTCTATCAGACATTCGTTAAACAGTTACAGCGGCGGCGTTCAGTCAGTCGGCGATAGGTCACTTTCCTGTTAATGTTCCTCACAGCTTCTTTCAGGCGTACAAACCACTATCTCCACGTATAATGAGGCTATAAATAATTAACAAAGTTACGCTGCCATTTAGCTGTGCATAAAGACTCTTTTACTTTGGGGATGTTTGTAAGGATCCTGCTGGTGTTTGATGCTGCAGGTGTTTAATAAACTCCGAGGAAAAACTCCACACACTGCAAAAACTCCACATCTCACCAAGTTTATTCGTCTTATTTTTAGTCCAAATGTCTCAACCCACTTGATTTAAGATAAATTCACTTTCCAGGTAACATTCCAGCAGATGGAGGGACGTGTTTTAAGACAACGCATCTTAAATATCTTGTTAAGTCAAACAATCTTGAAATGATCTTGTTTTAGTTGTATTTTACAAGAAACAAGGTTCATTTCATTTCATACATGTTTCAAGCTGAGCTGTTGTTTGTATCAGATAAATAATCTGGATTTAAGAAATAAAGTAAATGCATTTTATTGGAAAATCACCAATTCATATCAGAAAACAGCTGCATGTGTAAAATGTGTTAAAAAAAACAAAGCAAATGTCTGCTTTTGAGTTAAAACACCTCCTTTTGGGCGTAGCTGGCTTCACCTAAAACACAACACCTTCAAATGCTGTCAAACACCACTAAATATTAGGATTTCTAGCCAACTGTGAGAAGACATTATATCTCAGAATGCTTCAATTAATCTGTGTGATCTTATTTCAAGTACTAGATGATCTTAAATCTAGAGAAGAGTCACGATAATACAACTAAAATAAGTTGAATACATCTCAAATTAAGAAGCTGACATTAAACTTATTAAAGCTAAAATCTATTTAATTCTTTATCATGTCTGGTTTATTCTAAGACACCTCAGCTTGACAATGCTGCTAAAATATAGCTTAAAATAAGTTTTCCCTGCTAATTTTAAGACCTCAATATTCTAAATATCATGTCTTATTTCAAGAAATCTGACCAAGCAAATTTTCACTTGTTCTATTCGCAGATTTTTCACTTATTTCAAAGTAAAAGTGCCTGAAATAAGTTTTTTTTTCTTGTTTTGGGAGGGGCATTTTTTCCAGTGCAGACAGCTGGAAACGACAAACTAAACTTCAGCTACCTGTTGATGCCTCGTCAAAACCCAGATTACATTAAACCCAGCTGTTACAGACTGTCTTCATCGCGGTAAAGTTATGTTTTTACGGCCTTTTCGGTTTGTAATAGATGTGAAAAGACACACACACACTGCGTCTTTTGCTCTCTGGAATGTTTTTCTACCAATATTGGTGCTGAAATGTGGAAAAATCCTTCCCTAAATCGCTTCACGAAACTCGAAGTATGTCGCTTGTGTGTGCAGACATGAAGTCGACACCTTCAGAGGCCGTCAGATTAACAGAAAAGCTGTGCATGTCTGAAAGGGGATATTCACAGTCGCAAATATTGATCGAACACGTGCGCTATCTGGCCTGAATAAAACATGTGCTGCGGTCTGCGTGCGCCCAGTCTGTACCTTCGGCTGCTGATAAGGAGCCCTGTGAGGAGGAGGAGGTCATCGTCTGAGTGTAGATGGACATCAGCTCGTCGTCCTCCATGGCGAAGTAAACGGGGACGATGGTCTCGGTGGCCAACATCTCCGGCTCCAGCTCCATGAACTGCTATGGAACAGAAGGTTCAATGATATAAAATGCAACAGCTCCATTTTGTAATTTGCTGATGGACTAAAACTGAAAGAGGAAACCCGATGCAACCGCCGCTTCCTGTAAGCTCTGCATCGCCGGTGTTGTGATGGGAGTCGAACTGACGAGGGCAAACAACTGCTTTACAAATTAACTGTTGTTGTCTGGAGTCGTGACACAAAAAAAAATCTGCCTCTACAATAATTCGCCAAAAATGGAGATAGGTTGTGTAACGAAATGAGTAAGACATCAAAATGCCTACTGCTGCTGCTGCATTCCAGAAGATTCCCACTCATACAGTGGGAGGTTTAATTAGTCACAACGCTTTCTCCAGTGAGATAATATTCAATCTGTGAGAACGTCAGAAACATTCATTCAGAGCTCCTGAACACGTTTCTGCGCTTTTGAGCCGCAATAATCTGATAAAAGCTGATTGGAAACTTCTCAAAAATAGAGATTAGAGAGAAGGCGTTGTCAAATAAACAATCGGTCGCACCCTCAGTTGACTCTCTTTTTCCCGCCACAGCTAAGATGCGTTTATTAGCGGTGCATGATATCGCAGAGCAAGCTGAAATAAAGGCGGACAAAACTAGAGATGCTGCCTGTGATATGTGCAGATTATCAGAAGCAGAGAGAAAAAAAAGAAACCACGCATGAAGAATGTCAACATGTTGGATGGTTGTAATTTCTTCTCCTTTACTGTGATGTTTATCTGTAGGTCAAATGTGTCTAAAACCTGTATCACCACCTTCTACACTTGAGTTTTCTCTTCAGCTAAATATAAATAATGCACAGAAAACTTGCTAGAAATACTTGATTTGTTGGGTTTTCTTGTATATTTTTGAGGGATCGCTACTTTAGCTTCTGTAATTCTTAATGCTCCTAGGCTTAATATTTATCACAGCAGGGTAAAGCTGTATTTTTTGATCATTTTTCTCGGGTTTTAATCCTTTATATTTTAATTACAGGCAAACTGACACCATAAATAACACTGCAGGGCTTTAACCTTAATATCTAAACTTGCTAGTTTAATTCGTAATCCTATTTTTCACAGCTGTTGATTTAAATCTGCTGCATAAATAACAGTGACAGACTTAACCACTCACATGTGTATTACTTGAAAATCTGTTTTGTAGGTAAAAAAAGAAAAAGAAAATGCCAAGAATGAAGGTGAAGAAAAGCAGCAGACACGGTGATTTGCGGCAGCGAGGTGTGTCATTACCTGAACTATGTCTTGCGGTACAGCAGACATGTTCTTGGGCAGGATGATGACCACGGCACCGGCTGACTGACGCAGAGCTTTCTGGTACTTGTCGTAGGAGAAGTCTGCCAGTCGCATGATGACACAGCGACGACTTAGTACCTCTGCCTCTACAGTACGAGCCTCTGTGTTCAGGATGGCATTTCTGGTACCTGAGGATACAAAACACACTGTCAACTTTAAAACAACATTGGGACACTTCCATCCACTCCTTCATCATGTTAGGGTTATTAAATGGAAATGACATGAAACAAATACTATATTCAGACAGATGCTAATAGTAAATCAAGTGGATCATACTGAGCTGTTCTCAACCAGAATTTCTTACCCAGTTCCACTATGTGTCCACACAATAGGAAAATTCTTAGTGCTAGCATGCTGTGCAGCTAATGTGGCTAATGTAAACATTAGCTTTGAAGCTATGCCTACAGGTTAGAGGAGCACATTCAGACATGGGGAAAACTTTAAATTAAACCAATAAACAAGGACTGGGTGGGTAACTGTGTTTTGTTTGTTTGTTTTTCCTGTTGTGCTTTAGCTCAACTGAAACGCAACTGCTGTGCGTTTCACGTGTTAGCTTCGCTCCTGCTCTCTGTGCTCACATAAACTGCATTTTAATACAGCTGACTTTTGAATAAAGCCGCTCTTATTTACATATTTTTCTGTTTCCGTTGTCAGACAGCAGAACGAGTATGAAGTAGAGACCGAAACGCAGCCATTTAGACTACGGGGTAGCCGGCAGTCACTTTCAAGCTACAGTTTTGCAGCTGTAATACAGATTGCATAGTGTCATCTGACGAACACGAGTTAAAAAAAAAACGTCTGTACACTGAATTCAGAGATACTTCCAAGAAAAATGAGTGCTCTGGGCAACAGTTTCACACAGCTGTTCGGATCTGTGTCAGCTGTGGTGTTGCCAATCACGGACACAGAGAGAGTCTTCTTCCTGAAGGGGGCGGGGACAGCTGCATTTAAAGCCACAGACACTGAAACAGGCCCTTTAAGAGAGGACTGAAACCAGGAGTTACACAGTCATGATGAAATGAACCATCTTTATGGTAGCCTGAGCTGGAAATTTGAAAGACACACTGTGGAAACATGAGATACTTTCATTAATTAGCTGAAAATGGGCACAATATGGGACTGTTCATTCACTCCACAAACCAGTTCACCCCTCTAATGGCATCACATTCAAAAGCTCTGAGTAAGAGGAGTGGATGTTAGCTTGTATTTGGAGCCTGTTTAAAATACATTATAATTTTCAGTGTTGCTAACCTAATGATTAATTAGCACTGCTTGTCATGAGAGTGGAGCTGTTCATAAAGGGGATCTTCACTGTAGCACTGATTTGAGAAGTAGCCATCCTGGTTTGGTAGCTTCCTGCTGCCTTCCAGCTAGGCTAAGCTACATTAGCAGCTAACCAGCTAGCCGTGCTGTCATTGAAACGGTACTTCAGCTAACTTGATGGAAACGACACGGAGGCTAACTAGAGCCGGTGGATGAAGGCAGACCCAATTAATCACCGAGCTGAAGCCATAATTCTTTCATTAACGGTTTAAAAGCGGCGGACTCACCGTACGGCTGCCCCTGCAGGTCGTACTGCTGCATGCGGTACACCGTAAACTCATGAGCCGCCTCGGCCGGGAGCGGCGACACCAGGATGAGCACCGCGGGGATGAACACGATGAAGGTCAGGGGGAACGAGGACTTAAACATGTTGTCGAACACTTCACTCGCCTCCTCAAACATCGTGGCGACTGGTTTTTAGCTCAACGTTAAGGGGGGAAACGTGTTTAGCTGTCACCGCTCTCAGCTACTGACAGCCGGGGACTCAGTGGAGCTAATCAGCGGACCAACCAACGGCCACCGGAGCGGATTTTGATCAGGCAAACTGCGGGACGACCGGCGCCTGTGGACGGAGACAAGAAAAACAAATGGTACACTATTCTTATTTTTTAAAAACATACAAAATCAGACTAATGTGAATTAAAATAAACGTATCTACTTCGTATATTCACACGATAATAAATATTTCAAACTGAACTGAATTGGGGTCCTTCAGGAGTCTTCTAAGACAGCTATTATTAAACAGCAGTAAATTATCTAATGACACTAGATGGCGCGGTGCACCATAGAAACCAGAACCCTCATTTAAAGGCTGTAATAGAAACTAACCATGACAGAGGCGCTTTAACAATATTGACTGGGTTATAATTATCTTATATTTACAATGAAGGACCAGATATTTATTATTGTAATAACATGTTTAACTGCACCAGAGATGAATCCATCAAATAACTCTAGAATCATTTTCACATAACAAAAGCGCTCAAATGAAGCATAAAAGCATCCATACTGAAGTCATTAAAGGACCCATATTGTGCCCCTTTAAAATAGATGATAAAAGTCAAGATAAAATACTTAAATTCGTTTAGTGTTTGTAGCTTTAAACGCACCTGAGTTCTGTACACCCTCCCTTCAGGAAGAAAACTCTCTCTGCATCTGTGATTGACAGCACCTCAGCAAACACAGATGGGAATGAAGGTGTGAGGCCAGAACTTTTTATCACTTCTTTCTCTCTGAGAGATCATTTTACATAATAATACTGCTGAATTCAAAGCACAGCTGCTGTTTTCAATTCGTTTTCGTGAGTTTGTCAGACAATATTGTGTTTATAAAACCAATGCAGCAGCCTGGAAATGGCTCCGAAGTGACTGCTGGTTAACATGTAGTCTGAATGGGCTGTGTTTTAGCCACTATTTCATACTCATTCTGCTTTCTGACAGCAGAAGCAGAAAAATATGTATATAAGAACAGCTTTATTGTGAATTCAGCTGTATTAATATGCAGTTCGTGTGAGCACAGAGAGCAGGAGAGAAGCTATAGATTGAACTGGAGCACAGCAGGCGACATGTAAACAAAATAACCCACCCAGTCCTTGTTTATTCGTTTAAATTAAAGCTTCCACCATCTCTGAATGTCCTTCAGTGTTACAGTTTCCACAGAGCTCTGACCATCGAAGCTAATGTTAGCCACGTTAGCCGCACACTAGCTAGCTAACACTAAGACTTGAGGAATGGCAGCAGTAAACATCTTCATATCTTTTGAGCTTTTGCTTTACAACCAGAAAACACAATAAAAATGTATTTTCACCGCATGGAACCTTTAAAAGGCTTCTGCATGCAGCTTTTTATCTGGCTAGGGACGTCATTCTCAACCAGTATGCTAACTCTTAGCTTTATAGTGCACTATTTCAGTATAAAGTTTCATTGTTCTTAGTTTACATGCAAATAAGTTTGTGCATGATGAAGTCAGTAATATGATTTTTATTTTATTAATGCATTTCATTTTAATAGTACCGTTTAGCAACTATCCTGTGGCTTAGCAGCTAATTGATTTTAAATCTTGAAGCATGCAATTTGAAAAAAATTGCATGAAAGAATCTGAAAATCTACAATTTATGATATATGTTATGCAACACGCCTGATCCAGTGGTTTTATATATTCATCCTTCATGTGTCACAGTCATGCTTTAGATGATGTCTCGTGGTAGCACTTCATCACATGTTTAAAATCTATTACATGGTGAATACTGAACTGGAGCATGATTTTCCAAACAAATTATATCACAAATCAAATCACAGAGTCTGTCTGATAAATCTTTCAGCACTAATGTAGATGCAAAGAAACACTGTGTGCATGGTGAAGTCTGTCATGCAATATCATTTTTATCGAATTTTATCAATAATTTGTGACATTTGTGGCCACAAAGTCATTGAAACAGTGCAATTAGCAAATCTAAAAGACTGCAATTTAAGATAACAGACAGAGAATAAACTGTCATGTCACTGGTTTTACACATAATATTTGATGCAGTAAAGCTTCATGAATCCCAAAACTATTACTTGACTTGACAAAATGATATTGCTACTGCAGTACAAGTCAGAAAAATCACAATTATGTATTTTCCCTGAAGCGTTTAGCCCTATACTAAACCCGACAGATGAGTTCTGCTGTTCTTTACCTGTGTCTTTCCACTGGTTGTCATTGAAGTTAGTCACTGGATTTCCATCAGAATTATGTAAATGCTTCAGTAAAAGAGAAACAAGTGGTGAGAGAAGTGAGCTACCTTTTGAGAACTGAACTTTAAAATGTTTAAAATTGAAATGTTATGTATTCAGCTTGAACAAATGGGTCAAGCTGTGTCGCATATCTAACGTTTGTATTGTCTTAATTCAACTGAAATGGTTTAAGGCAATCAGTTTCCTCAGATTAATTGAGTAGCTGCACGTTGTCAGAACTAGAACGCAATAATTTACTTTAGTGGAAGAAAACCGAGTGCTTTTAACTTACTTGGTAACATTTATGTGAAGAAATTCCATTTAAAATTAAAATACACCCGTGGAAAACTTATTTCTCCCCGCCATTGTGGGGTTTATTTGTCCCTTTGGAGGGACCTTGTGGTGCCGTTAGCTCTGCCGCTAGCGCTAAATCGCTAGCGTTCGGCTGCTTTCGGGACGTTTTTGGGGAGGTTTGGAGGTTTTCTGTTACTTTAGCTGGTGAAAAGTCCACTGTGAAATAGTGAACAGTGTGTGCCAAGCAACGTTTGGACCCCACAGTGGGTCTTCATCAGGCCACAGCACACAGCAAGGTCTGCTAACAGTGAGCTAACACTGGAGCTTTAGATACCAGATCCTTCCTCACAAGAAGCAGACGGGTGTATTTTAATTTTAATTTCCATTTACAAACACATCTAATTAAATCGGATAACGGATAATGAATAATGAATTACGGCCCGTTTTCTGTTTTTCATTTTGTATTATCACTGGAAAAAAAACGGGAAACGGTTTATTTTTCGCTTTTATTTTGAAATCTCAAAATAAGAAAACGAATGGCCGCGACGTACACGGACCCTGTGTCATAACAAACACGTCTTTTAAAATAAAAGACTTTATACCACTACTTTTTTGCTTCTGCGACCCTCTAAAAATGGCTTCGCGACCCGCTTTTGGGTTCCGACCCACCAGTTGAGAACCACTGGTTTAAGGCAATCGGTTTCCTCAAATGGTTTGAGTTGAACTAACTTATCGGGTTTTACAGTGTACAAATGCTCTGTATCAGATCAGGTGTTTTACAGTAGCCTTTTACAGTGTCCCTTGCTTATGTGTTTACATGTAACATAAACATTTGTAGTATTTATGCATAAAAATCTGTCTCCGTGCAAAAAAATATTTCTGCTGACTCATGTTGCATTTGGGTGGAAAACAGATAAACTCAATTAAATCAAATTAAATCAGTTTAATGTAACTTTAAGGTGAAGATCTTGTAGCTGAAACGCTGCTGAATGTTGGTTGTATGAACATGAAGTGAGTGTTTATTTATCTAACAGGTGGGAGGGTTTGGAAAGAATAAAATAAATGTGAAGATGGAAGAAAAGTCAAGTGATCACAGCAATCAGTCTGTTTCCTAGAAGACGTTTGGACCAAAGTTTTACGTCATAAAAACAAAGAGCACTAAAAATTAAAAGCCGAGTCCAGCAGGAAAGAGCTGAGAAGTATCGTCTCCCTGCCTCCATCTCGCTGCCTCCTGAGGCTGCTCTGCTAAGTGGGAGATTAATGCTGATATGATGTCCTGCCATCCCACTTAATGGACCTTGGCGTCATTATTTCCTGCTCTATGAGTAATCCATGCCCGGGCCGGTGAGAGGACGAGCAGCAAACAAAGCACAAAACCAATTTGGCGTGGACGCTGAAACTCGTCGTAATGATTTCACATTATTGAGAAATGATCATCTGGAGATCCGCTAGCCGTGAGCCGCCGTCTGCTGCAAGGGAAACAAACCGCCCGGGACAAAAGTAGAAAAGAGCAATTGTTCGGAGAGGAACACAATGTGGCTGTGTGGTTGGATGCGTGAGCAGCAGCATCACATGAATCCAATTCCACAAAATTCATAACATCCTGTTATCACAGCATCAGCCGACACAGTGGCTCAGCAGCAAACGGCCACATTATCCACTGGATGGAGCTTCATGGAGGAACAGGTCTACAGCCGGTCTGAGAAGTAGGAGAACCTGCAGGAACCTCTAGGGCAGTGGTTCTCAACTGGTCCAGCCTCAGGACCCACTATGTCTCTATTAATGACAGTCGCGACCCAACTTTTTGAAGTTCGCTGTTTGACTTAAATAATTAATGTTTATTTGGGTGCAGTCTTAACACATTTTGATACAGCTTGGGAAAAAATGGCTTATTATTTGCTCATTTTAGCATATTTGGACACTTTTTCCAAGTTTTGGGCATATTTTGGCTCATTTTGACAGATTCTGAGCACATTTTGGCTCATTTTGACAGATTCTGAGCACATTTTGGTTTGTTTTTGGCTCGTTTTAGCATAAATTTCTCCAATAAGCTGGCAGAGACAGATCTAGAGGTTAATAGTGACCAACTACTGGTGTCACCACCACTAAATATCCTGCTACTGAAAGCAAACTGTGTCATAAGAAACACGTCCTTCAAAATAAAAGACTTTATACCACTGCTTTTTTGCTTCTGCGACCCTCTAAAAATGGCTTCGCGACCCACCAGTTGAGAACCACTGCTCTAGGGTTCCTCAACATCACCACTGTGGAGGAGCCATTATGAACTTACGAGCAGCAGAGGTCACTTAAAGTTCAGTGGTTCTCAACTGGTCCAGCCTCAGGACCCACTATCTCTCTATTAATAACAGTCGCGACCCAAATTGTTGAAGTTCGCTGTTTGAATTAACAAATTAATGTTTATTTGGATGTAGTCTCAACACATTTTGATACAGCTTGGGGAAAAATGGCTTATTATTTGCTCATTTTAGCATATTTGGACACTTTTGCCAAGTTTTGGGGCATATTTTTGCCCATTTTGACAGATTCTGAGCACATTTTGGTTCATATCCTGCTGTTGAAAGCAAACTGCGTCATAAGAAACACGTCTTTTAAAATAAAAGACTTTATACCACTACTTTTTTGCTTCTGCGACCTTCTAAAAATGGCTTCGCGACCCACTTTTGGGTCCCAACCCACCAGTTGAGAACCTCTGCTCTAGGGTTCCTCAACATCATCACTGTGGAGGAACCTTTATGAACTTACGAGCAGCAGAGGTCACTTATAGAAACCTTCAGAAAGGTTTCTATAAGTCCGTCGCCACAGGGGTGCGTCCTCTCTCCTCTTTTGTACACCAATGAGTGCCAAACTCCAGACCCGGGGCGACACGTCCTCAAGTTCCAGATGACTCTGTGATTCTGTCTCTTCTCGGGGATGATGACCCTGATCGTGGCCCTGTAGTGTTTGAGTTTTCTGGTGAAATCACAGAAAAAAGTATTAATTTACATTTCAACCATGAAAAAAATGTAAGAGATTGTTTATTGTTTCCCCTTTCAGCCTCTACAATTCTCCATTTGACCATAACATTACATTATTTTTACGTATTCAAATCACTAAAAATATTATTTTTTAACAGATATTTGCTGTTACTTTTTTTAAAAAAAACATACGTTAGAGATTTAAAAATGGCATATAATTAAATATATAAACAGCTTCAACCTCAACGTCCTGCATTTTCACAAGTGGTGATTAATTATTATGTTTTTACAGCTTCAGACCAAAGAATTATGCTATTTTTTGGTATTTAAATCAATAAAATATAATTAATTTCCAGATATTTGCTATTATTTGAAAGAGAAATGTGTATATTTAGAACTCTTTTTTAAAAACAGTTTCAACCCCAAACAATTTTATTTTATTTTTTTTTATTTATTTTATTTTACTTACAAAATTTGGCTGTAAAATAATATTAGTTTTTTATTGTATTTAAATCCAATAAAATGTAAATTATTTTGCGTATATTTTCTATTATTTCAAAATAAATGTGTATATTAAAAATTTTTAAATGGCAAATAATTTTTTTTGACAGTTTCAACCCCAATTTCCTTTTTTAAAAACATTTACTTTAAAGTGTTTTTGTGGTATTTAAATCCAATAAAATGCTAATTATTTTACATATATTTTCTATTATTTAAAAACGAATGTATATATTTGAAATTTTAAAATGGCAAATAACTTTTTTTTGACAGTTTCAGCCTGAAATTGCTTTTTTTTAAAAATTTACTTTAAATTAAAGTATTTTTATGGTATTCAAATCTTATAAAATTACAATTATTTATTTATTTTCACATTTCTTTTTTACAGGATTTTTTCTACAGTGTATATTTTAATGCCAAGAACCCCGGGTGCCTTTCCTGAGTTATCTAATGTCCCTCTCTTCCAGGTTCCTCCAGGAACACCTGAAGCAGGCGTCGGTTCCCTCAGTTCCTTGAGGTTTCTCCCAGAGATCACTGCAGCCTGAGTGAAGCACAAACGGTCGACGGTAAAACACACAAACACCACATATAAAGTTCATGCATGAGCTGCTCTGCGTCCTCATTTCCGTCCGGTGCTCCTGGGAATGTCCTGAATCAGACCCTCCGGCCTCAGAAACACTTCGTCTGTGCAGACACACAAAAGAGTCAGTCAGGGTGTGTGTCGGGGTGAGGGCGGCGGATTAACTGGAGATTAGCTACCTCGCTGTAAGTAAGCAATTTCTGCTCAGTGGCCCTCCTCCCTGCTCTCCGGTGGTTTGTCGGCCCTCCAGATTCCCAGAGGATGCCGTCACTTTCTCACCAGCCGGACACTGAAGGTCAGAAGAACCACAGAACCGCCGTCAGAGGGAACGTTCTCCGGCTCGGTTCTCCTCACAGACGCCACTGTCGGCGGCACAACGGTGGTCTTTCTGAGTTAAACCTCAGGGCAGGTCTTCTGAGGCGTTCACTTCTTAAAACCGACTCTAATCCTCTTGTTGAGGAGCAGAAGCCTGGAAAACAACGACACACTGTTTGGAGGATGAACGTGAGAATGAAGGAGCAGCTCCACGATACGACAGAGAATTAAAGTCCACTTCTCTATATTTGTAAATGAACTGTTATCCGTGAAGCACATTTTAAACAACAGCTGTGGAGAAAGAAGCTTGAATGACTTTGTAAATTTACCAAAATAGTTCCAAAAATCAAGGTTAAGACCAAGACATAGTGTTATTTGTGAGTCACCACCACTGTGGGCCCCAGAGCAAGGCTGAGCAATAAAGTATAGATTATTATGATTATGATTATTATTATTTATAATGTGAATTACCTGAGTAATTTAAATATTAGAGTTTAAAGCCCTTAAAAATGTAAAAAAAAATAAAATAAAAATAAAAATCCAAATTTAATGGAATAAATTATTTTAAATGTTAATTTAAACTGTTCTTAACCAAAATAAATACATTTTCTAACAAATGAAATAAGCTACCAGGACTTTTTCTGTTATTTTATTGATTTATTTAACATTTGTAGTTTTTATACTGTAGATATACCTTTAAATAACAGGAAATATATATTTTTTTAACAATAAATATATCCATTAGCAGTAGCAAATATATTTTTTTAAATATAGGCTTCCCATTAGATAAAAAGAAAATGTCCTGATATATTTTGGCTAGAAATACACCATAGAAAAAATGGGGGGAAAAAAGTTTTTCACTATAGATACACTGTTAAACAAACAGCACATGTTCATTTTGTTATTATAAATTTACCGTTAAATAAAAGGAAATGCCGTGTTTTTTACTGTTGGTATGCCATTAATTTATTTTTGTAAAAAAAAAAAAGTTTTTCTACTAAATACACCAGTATTTATATACTTTTATTTATATTTATGTCTTTTTAAATAAAAACTAACTGAAAAATAAAATAAGTAATCAATAATAAAATAAATAATAAAATATATATAAAATAAATAATCACAAATATATTTTTTAAATTATAGATTTACCATGAAATAACAGGAAATGTGCATATCTTTACTGTCTATACACAATAAATTTATTTTAAAAATCTAAGAAGTTTTTTTTTATAGCTGATGCAAAAAAAATAGCATTTCACATTGATATATATCTTTTTAAAAAACGCATTTTGAATGTGTATTGACCATAGAAGTCTTTTAACTCTCATTATGTTTATGTATTTATAAGGTGGAGGCTTTAAAACAAGCCATTTTAGGCTTTTTGCCTCTCCCTGCACTTTTACTGTTTTATTATGTTTTTTTTCATTAATGCTATGTATGTGTGCAAACAAAATAAAATAAAAATAAATAAAATATGTACATTTTTACAACAATTCTAAATTTACCATTAAATAACAGGAAAATGTCCTGCTTTTTTGTTTGTTTTGTTATGTTTTTTAACTTTTGGTACACCAGTATATATAGATAGATAGATTTTAATTACTAACAGACATTTTCTTTATTTTTTATGATACAGTCGCCACTATAATACAGAAAATGTCCTCTTACTGCTTTTCTTTTGTAACTGTGGTCACACTTTTAATTACCTCGAAGCTGAAGTTTTTATTTCTTAGATTTTACATGTTTGTGGCTCCTTAAATCACACTAAAACTTGAAGATTCATTGTGAAGATGTGAACTGAGCTCGTCACTGCAGCATGATTGATATGAGATGGGACGACGGCTGCCTCTCGCTGCTGCATACGACCGTCTTTTTCCTCCTCCTTTCCTTGTGCTGCTGATCTGCAGTGATTTGTGGCCACAGGGGCCGGTGGAAGCAATATTACCCCGCTTTCTTTATGTAGCGCCCAATTGATTTACCAATCATTTTCATTAGGGCCGGTGGAAATAAGACAAAGGGAAAAAGGAGGACACAGTGTATGACGGGCGAGTTGCAGCCTCCCCGGTTGCGCGGGGCAACAGCCAGATAATGGATGACGAGGCCTCCTGGAGCCAGCCGTTCCATTAGGTTTTGTTAATGCAGTCAGAGGAGGTTGGCGTGGCTCATCCGCCTTCATATCCACTTTCAGAGACGCTCACTCATGCCGGACGCTGGACTCGGCCTATCTCTCCCTCCTCGTTGTCTGGAGTCGGCTTCCTCTGCTTCTATTCCTCACATGAGCAGAGCTGGCTGTGTCAGGGCCGTTGCACAAAAGTGAAAACGGTACATGTTGTCTCTGAATTACTACGTCGAGGAATTTGCAGCACTTTTGCAATCCAGAATTCTTAGAAGCTTATTTTTAAACCCGAATGCTGTACGAGCATGCCGGTGCAACATGTGTGGCAAAGCGGGAACTCCAGGCTTGTGAAAGAGGCGAGTGAGTCACGTCCGACTGACAGAACTGGGTGAACTGTACATTAGTGGGCGGAACAGAGAGAAATCCATGAATGGAGACATGGGTGTGTTGCAATCCCCCCTTTCTACACAGTGATGGGAATCTGAGCACCATGATGGGAGAGGATGTTTCAATCTATTTAAAAAAAAATATAAGAAGCATTGATTTATTCATTCGGCCATTTGGGGGCAGCAGACCGAGCCTTGAACACAATGCTGAGGTATCATCACCACCATAGACATATATATGTAGACGCCGCGTTGACTGCTGCTGCCGATTGGAGCCGACGTGCCTACGCGGCGGCCATCTTGGTACAGTGCCACTCGCCCCTACAGTGCATTACGTCTATAGAGGAATGACATGTCTGCACTATAAAAGTGATCATAAATCCATCAGTTGTCAACATATATTGTTCGTTACAAACATCAGACATGGAGGCAGACATAAATAGAACAAAAGCATCCTGTGTCAAAGCTACATGTGTGACGCTTTTAACAAATCAAACCGTTTGGAAATCGGTCGAAAATTCAGTGAATAATTCTACTTTAAGATTGTGGAGTACCTCTTACCTCCATAGACTTACATTCACTCCCCCCTCTGCTAGCCCTGTACCAAGATGGCGGCGCTTTAGGCACGTCCCTCCACAGTCAATGCGGCGTCTATGTATATATGTCTATGATCACCACATAAGGTTGATTTGGAGGCTTGTTGCATCCAGCAGGCTTCATTTGGAGTCTGATTTCTGTTCACCTGATGGATTTAATTCCGATTTTCCCTCCTTTTAGCTCAATTTTGGTCTCTACAAACCCCTTAAAGCTCCACTCTGTTCCCTGGACAGTCACTAATCTTGTCTTGGTACATGATAAGAAGGTATCATGGGTTTTTAGGGCACTTTTTTTTGCTAAAAACAAAGCTAAAAACCCTAAAAACTCATCTCTTTTCATCAAAATTGCACATTTAGAAGCTTTTGCTGCAAGAAAACAGCGTTAAAATGGCTCACATGTAACTCTAAACCACTGTTTCCTCCAGGATGTGAAGATCAGCTCAATCCTCCAGCAGCTCGAGCACACCAGCTCACCTACAGCTCTGCTCAAACACTGTAAAACTATGCTACAGAAACAGAAACTTATTTTTAAAAACGATTATTGATGCAGAAAGTCCCACAACAAGCTGACAGGATTGGTTCTTTAGGCTTGGAACCCAAAAATCTGAACCCATGTTTTTGAGACTGTCTCCAGTATGCTGCAGTTTCAAGGTGGAGATGCTCCATCATGGCGTTAGCTGCTCGTTTTGCTCATGATACATCTTCTAGCATTTAAAAAATACCACATGAGCATATTAACAAGGTGAAAAAACAAACCTAAGCACTAAATTTATGGGATTTTACACTAAAATGTTGAGTAAAACTGAGAGGAACTACTTAGTTGGATATTAACTGTAAGGATTCAACCCTACAAGCACCTTCATACATAACAAACAGCGATCAGCCCCAACATCCTGACCACTTACAGGTGAAGTGGATAACATTGATCTTATTGGTACTATGTGGTGTTCTGATGGAAAACCTTGAATTCTATCATCCGTGTTGACGAGAAAACCTGCTTTGCTTATACTAAACAATAGCAAATATTGATTTACCACGAAATAAAAGGAAAATTTCCAATTTTTTTGACCACAGATACACTAAAAAAAAGGAGAAAAATAGCAGTTTTTCCTCTATAGAGACTATTAAAAATAAATTTAAAAATAACGTATTTAACTCAGCGAAGAATAAAATTATTTTACCAATTTTTTGTTGATTATTTAAAAGAAAGATTCTGTAAATTTGTTATGAACGGTGCAGAGACTCAGGCGCAGGCAAAGAAACACGGCACACAGATCTACAAGATAACAATGTTTATTAACAACAACGGAAAACAGAAAATCGCTGCACAGCAGGAAACCAACTAATAAACCAAAACCGAAACTAAAAGCGAGCAAATGCTGAAACCTAACTAAAAGTAACAACAGAAAGCGAGCTGCAAAAGGCGAGCTGAGAAACGAACAGATAACAAAAAGCGAGCTACGAAAACCAACGAGCTGATACAAACAAAAAGCGAGCTACGAAAATCAATGAGCTGAAGCTACTGAACCTGAACGGAGAGGGGGGCACGACGGAGCAGGTGAGCGGAGCAGGTGGGAGCGAAGGCAGGCAGGCAGGCAGGCAGGCTGGGTGGTGAGCTGAGGTCCGGGAGTGGGGGTGGCGATCCACGACTGGAATCCTGGCGGTGGCTGGGTTGCTGGCGGAGTGATGGCAGTGGTCGAGCTGAACCGGAGGAGGCACACGTGGACGGCAGACGGGGAACCAACTGGAAGCGGAGAGGGAATAGCGTTAGCAATAGCGAGGGTGCAGAGCAAACGGAGCAGACAGAACGAGAGCAGAGGTTGGCAACTGACTGAGGCAAAACGACGGTCTGGCATCGAGGAGCATGTGGAGCGTGGTTATAACCGGGAGAGTGAGAGCTGATCATCCAATCACACGCGTGCCTCCTCCGCTGATTGGAAGTGGCTGCACCTGCCGTGCTCCTCGCTGCCCACACCTTGCTCACGCCCACCTGCAAGAGAGAGAGGGAAGGGGAAGAGGGAAAAGGGGAAAGGAGACTGCCACTCAGGCAGCAGAGGTGGAGGGCGTGACAGTACCCCCCCCTCTACGTGCACCTCCAGGTGCACGAATCCTCCGGTCCGGTCTCCTCCGGTTAAACTCCCGGATTAGGGCAGGGTCCAGGATCTGGCGTCTGGGTATCCAGGAGCGCTCCTCTGGACCGTATCCCTCCCAGTCCACAAGATATTGGAGACCACGTCCCCGACGACGAACATCCAGCAGGCGGCGCACGGTGTACGCTGGGGCATTGTCCACCATCCTGGGTGGTGGAGGGGGACGGACAGGGGGGGCCAGAGCGCTCTCCTTCACAGGTTTAACTTGGGAGACATGAAATGTGGGGTGGATCCTCATGGAGGAGGGCAACTTCAGGCGGACCGCACTGGGATTAATGATGCGCTCAATAACAAAAGGCCCCACGAACCGGGGCGCCATCTTCTTAGATTCCACCCGGAGAGGTAAGTCCTTAGCCCGGAGCCAAACCCTTTGGCCCGGGGAGTAGACAGGGGCAGGAGAACGGTGACGGTTGGCTTGCCCCTCCATTCTCTCCGAAGCCCTTATCAGGGAGGCCCTCGAGCGCCTCCAGACCCGTTCACACCTCCTGAGAAAGGTCTGGAGAGATGGGGTGGAGATCTCCCGTTCCTGGGAGGGGAACATGGGCGGCTGGTATCCCAAGGAACACTGAAACGGAGACAGCCCGGTAGAAGCATTAGACAAGGAGTTGTGCGCGTACTCGACCCATGGGAGGAGGCTGCTCCAGGCGGAAGGGTTCTCCGAGGTCATACATCGCAGGAAGGTCTCCAGTGACTGGTTGGTTCGCTCCGTCTGACCATTGGACTGCGGGTGAAAACCAGAGGTTAAACTGACTGTGGCCCCCAACGCAGAACAGAAATTTCTCCAAACCTCCGACGTGAATTGTGGTCCCCGGTCGGATACTATGTCGGCAGGTATCCCATGGAGTCGGAAAACGTGGTTCACCAGATGATCTGCCGTCTCCCTGGCAGAGGGCAACTTTTCTAAGGGGACAAAATGGGCGGCTTTGGAGAACCGGTCGACAATGGTTAGGATGGCAGTTTTACCTTGGGATGGGGGAAGCCCAGTGACAAAATCCACTGCGATGTGGGACCAGGGTCGATGAGGGATAGGCAGCGGTTGGAGGAGCCCCGAACTCGGCCGATTGGAGGTCTTGTTGACGGCACAGATGGAACATGCGGCCACGAACTCCTTAGCATCCCTCTCCAGAGTAGGCCACCAGAATTTCTGCCGCAGGACCTCCACGGTGCGTGCAGTCCCAGGATGGCAGGTCAACCGTGAGGAGTGCGCCCAGCTCAGGACCTGAGAGCGAACTGGATCAGGAACAAACAAGCGGTTAGTAGGACCGTTACCTGGGTCGGGGTGCTGTTCCTGGGCCCGGCGAACCACGGACTCGATCTCCCAGGTGAGGGAAGCCACCACACAAGTTCCAGGCAGAATGGGTTCAGGTTCGCCGGGGGTCTCTTGGGAGGAAAACTGGCGGGACAAAGCGTCTGGCTTGACGTTTCTGGACCCCGGCCGATATGTGATGGTGAAACTGAAGCGGCCGAAGAAAAGCGTCCAGCGGGCCTGCCGGGCGTTCAGTCGCTTGGCCGATCGGATGTACTCCAGGTTCCGGTGGTCGGTCCAAACGATGAACGGCTGCTCCGCCCCCTCCAGCCAGTGACGCCATTCCTCCAGAGCTAGCTTCACTGCTAGCAGTTCTCGGTTGCCTACGTCATAATTCCTCTCGGCAGGGGACAGCCGCCGAGAGAAAAAGGCACAGGGGTGCAACTTGTTGTCGGCGGGGGAACGTTGAGACAGCACCGCCCCCACCCCAATGTCCGAAGCATCCACCTCCACTACGAACTGCAAATGGGGATCAGGTTGCGTCAGGATGGGTGCGGAGGTGAAGCGTTGTTTCAGGGAGTGGAAGGCCTGGTCTGCTTCAGGAGTCCAGGAGAAGGTCCGCTTAACCGAAGTGAGGGAGGTGAGCGGGGCTGCCACTTTGCTGTAGTCCCGGATGAAGCGACGGTAGAAGTTGGCGAAGCCAAGGAAACGCTGCAGCTGCTTCCGATTCTCCGGAATGGGCCAGTCCCTGACAGCGGACAGCTTCAGAGGGTCCATTCTCACTTCACCCGCCGAGATTATGTAACCCAAGAAGGAAACGGTGGGTACCCCGAACTCACATTTCTCGGCCTTCACGAAGAGTCGGTTCTGCAACAGCCTCTCGAGGACCTGGCGGACATGGCGGGTGTGTTCCTGGGCGTCTCTCGAGTAGATGAGGATGTCGTCCAAGTAAACGAATACGAACCGGTTGATCATGTCCCGGAGCACATCGTTTATGAGGTTCTGGAAGACGGCGGGTGCATTCGTGAGTCCAAAGGGCATGACCAAGTACTCGAAGTGCCCCAGCGGCGTGTTGAATGCGGTCTTCCACTCATCCCCCTTGCGGATGCGAATGAGGTGGTAGGCATTGCGGAGGTCCAGCTTGGTGAATACCGTTGCTCCGTGCAGGGATGTGAAGGCGGAGTTAATGAGTGGCAAGGGGTAGGTGTTCTTAATGGTGATGTCGTTGAGGCCACGGAAGTCGATGCACGGCCGAAGGGTCTTGTCCTTCTTGTCCACAAAGAAGAATCCTGCCCCCACAGGTGACGAAGACGGACGGATGATGCCGGCAGCGAGGGAGTCCCGGATGTAGGTCTCCATGGCCGCTTGTTCAGGCTTGGAGAGGTTGTATAACCGACTGGTAGGCAAGGTGGCCCCGGGAACGAGTTCAATCGCGCAGTCATAAGGGCGATGGGGAGGCAAAGACAGTGCTTTCTCCTTGCTGAACACTGGCGCAAGGTCATGGTATTCGGGAGGAACGGAGTCCAATTTCACCGGGGCGTCAGGAACAGGGCTGGCGGCGTCAGCAGGGGTCAGGGCAGAGTGCAGACAGGTCTCGTGGCAACGGGGGTCCCAAGATACCACCTCCTCCTTTCTCCAGTCAATGTGGGGGTTGTGCGCCCGAAGCCAGGAGTAACCCAGGACCATGGGGGGACTGGAGTGATCTATAACGAAAAAGGTCGTCTTCTCCCGATGATTGCCGGCCAAAAACAACGTGACAGGAACAGTTTTCTGCTGTACCTTGGCAAGGTGGAGTCCATTCAGGGCTCGAACCTCCAGAGGGGGCTCCAAGGACTCCAAGGGAATGCACATCTGACGGGCCAACTGAAGGTCCAGGAAGTTCTCCTCGGCACCAGAGTCAATGAAGGCTTGTACAGGGACAGACTGGGATTGCCAGCAGAGGGAGGCAGCGAGCTGCAGCCGATTTGGGGAAGACGACGATAGATGGCTCACCTGTATCTCCCCAGTTACTGGTGAGCCCGTCCTTTTACTGCGCGTTGGGGGCAAGCAGAGAGGTAGTGACCAGCCTTCCCGCAGTATAAACAGGTGTCGGCGTCCCGCCTACGTTGTCTCTCTTGGGCGGACAGCTGGTTGCGTCCCAGTTGCATGGGCTCAGGATCAGGAACGGCTCGGAAAGGAGGTGGAGAACTCGGTCGAGTCGAAGGACGGGCCCGTGGAGACTCCGAGCGGAGGGTCCTTTCCCTCCGTCGCTCACGGATCCGGTTGTCGATCCGGATGGCTAGGTCAATGAGTTGATCCAGGTCGCTCATGTCGTCGCGGGTAGCCAATTCATCCTTCAGGCTGTCCTGCAGTGCTGCGTAGAATGCCCCTCGCAGAGCGGCGTCGTTCCATCCACTCCCTGCCGCAGTAGTGCGAAACTCGATGGAGAAGTCCGCCACGCTTCGGTTCCCTTGACGCATGGACAGAAGACGGTGACTGGCATCCTTTCCTTGCACCGGGTGGTTGAACACTTTCTTCATCTCAGTGGTGAAGGCGATGTAGGAGCCGCAGATCGCCTCCTGGCGTTCCCACACTGCAGTACCCCACTCTCTCGCTCGGCCCGACAAAAGGCTAACCAGGAAAGCTACTCTGGCCCTATCAGAGGCGTAAGAGTGAGGCTGTAAGTCGAAGACTAATGAGACCTGAGTCAAAAAAGACTGACAAGAACCGATGTCACCGTTATAGCGTTCGGGGACGGGCACATGCGGTTCACGAGCTGACTGGCTGACCGCGAGACTAGCGTTAGCCGAATCGCTGCTAACGGGTGCAGCCACAGACGTAGCAGTAACAGGAGCCGAGTGGGCAGCTAGCGTGCTAATTCTCCCCGTGAGCTGGGAGACCTGATTGATCAGCGCGCGGTTGCTCTCTACAAGACTCTGCAACAAGGAGTCATGCTGCCCTATCACGGCGCCCTGATGAGCTATGGCTTGCTGCAGGTCTGTCTCACTAAGGGCAGGCCTAGTGCCGGTCTCGTTGCCTGCTGAGCTCATGGTGGCCAGACCGTACTGTTATGAACGGTGCAGAGACTCAGGCGCAGGCAAAGAAACACGGCACACAGATCTACAAGATAACAATGTTTATTAACAACAACGGAAAACAGAAAATCGCTGCACAGCAGGAAACCAACTAATAAACCAAAACCGAAACTAAAAGCGAGCAAATGCTGAAACCTAACTAAAAGTAACAACAGAAAGCGAGCTGCAAAAGGCGAGCTGAGAAACGAACAGATAACAAAAAGCGAGCTACGAAAACCAACGAGCTGATACAAACAAAAAGCGAGCTACGAAAATCAATGAGCTGATAGCAACCAAGACACTGGGAAACTGAGCCAGACGGGCTAACGCTAATGCTAATGCTAAAGCTACTGAACCTGAACGGAGAGGGGGGCACGACGGAGCAGGTGAGCGGAGCAGGTGGGAGCGAAGGCAGGCAGGCAGGCAGGCAGGCTGGGTGGTGAGCTGAGGTCCGGGAGTGGGGGTGGCGATCCACGACTGGAATCCTGGCGGTGGCTGGGTTGCTGGCGGAGTGATGGCAGTGGTCGAGCTGAACCGGAGGAGGCACACGTGGACGGCAGACGGGGAACCAACTGGAAGCGGAGAGGGAATAGCGTTAGCAATAGCGAGGGTGCAGAGCAAACGGAGCAGACAGAACGAGAGCAGAGGTTGGCAACTGACTGAGGCAAAACGACGGTCTGGCATCGAGGAGCATGTGGAGCGTGGTTATAACCGGGAGAGTGAGAGCTGATCATCCAATCACACGCGTGCCTCCTCCGCTGATTGGAAGTGGCTGCACCTGCCGTGCTCCTCGCTGCCCACACCTTGCTCACGCCCACCTGCAAGAGAGAGAGGGAAGGGGAAGAGGGAAAAGGGGAAAGGAGACTGCCACTCAGGCAGCAGAGGTGGAGGGCGTGACAAAATTAGGGATTTGAAAATTTGTAAATAATTTTTTGAATTATTTTAACCTCTAGCTTCTGTATATTTTTATTCCTCTACTGAATGAGATTTAAAAAATAGTATAATTATTTATAAGACATGGACTTGAGAAGGAGAGGAGAAGGTGAAATGTTTGGCCAAAGGCAGATTTATACCCGTAGTCTACATCCGGTGAGTCAGAATATGCTGATAATGAAAGTTTCCTCTCCTGTGTTTACCTGTTTATGTTGATGTCAGTTTGTTCCTAAAGTTCCCCGATGTTTATTTCTCCGCCTCTGACCTTCCCCTCGTCGCTGCTTCATGCTTTTGCATCCCGACCACAGCGACCCTGATCAGGCGTTCTGTCATGTTTTCATCACAATGGATGCCTTTGCCTGCCGCTGACCTTCTCCCTCACCAGCCGCCTCCCTCTGCCAGCCTAATAAATACAAAAACAAATTGCAGCAGGTTAGAAGTATGCGGCGTGGGCCGGAGCTGTTAATGTAATGAACTTGGCTTCATGGAAGGCAATTAAACTCCCACGGTGCCTCCCTCTGGCCCAGACAGGCTGACTTGGGGGGGTGGTTAGAGACCCTCATGGGCGAGAGACAAAGGAAACGAACAGAGAGTGAAGAGAGAGAGAGAGAAATGGGGGCCTGGCAGGAGAATAGAGCCATTATAAGGCCCACAGGAGTAGGAAGTGTGCAGCCTGTGATTGAGCTTAAACACCAATTAGTCATGAGGCCGCCTGGTCCGGAGGTCACATCAGGCCTGTGGGAGCAGCGTCCCACCATCGCTCAGCCACCCGCTGTTTGTTTTGGTTGTTTGCCCGCCTGATTGGCCTGATTGGCGACTGATTGCCAGCCAGGTTGAGCTCAGATGGTGAGAGAGAAGCAGGTCTGTTCGCGGGTTTTAGTGTCTCTTTATACGTTGTCATGAACAAACTAAGTCATGTAAACAGTCGTCTTCTTATCAGTTTGAAGGAACACGCTTCACAGTAAGGCCGCCATTACAGTCCTTAAAGATAAATGAAATAAATTTAGATTCTTTGGGCATCATTTTAAGGAGTACAACAAAAAGGCTTGAAGATATAAGTTAAGGGAAAAGTGTGTATAAAGGTAAACACAGGACACCACAAAGATGCAACCTACACTGTAAATTATTTAAAGTTCATTCAGCTTAGAACATGAGTTCCTGTACTACTTTAAAAATGTACCTAAGTTAACTACATTTTGGTTGATTAATTAGTTCAAGGACATCTTATAAGCTGTCAAAATGTAAAACTAACTGAGTTAAATTATCTGGACTTGAAAACACAAGTTCAATAAACTTTAGATAATAAGTTGAATCAGCTAGTAACATAGAATGTGAAAGTGAAAGCACGGTGGTGGCAGCATCATGATGTAAACCATGTTGGTGGCAGCATCATGATGTGAACCACAATAGAGGCAGTATCATGATGTGAGGCATGGTCGTGGCCGCATCATGACATAAAGCATGGTGGTGGAAGCATCATGGTGTGAAGCATGGTGGTGGCAGCATCATGGTGTGAAGCACGGTGGTGGCAGCATCATGATGTGAAGCACGGTGGTGGCAGCATCATGATATGAAGCATGGTGGTGGCAGCATCATGACGTGAAGCATGGTGGTGGCAACATCATGATGTGAAGCATGGTGGTGGCAGCATCATGATATGAAGCATGGTGATGGCAGCATCATGATGTGAGGCACGGTGGTGGCAGCATCATGACGTGAAGCATGGTGGTGGCAGCATCATGATATGAAGCATGGTGGTGGCAGCATCATGATGTGAAGCATGGTGGTGACAGCATCATGATGTGAAGCATGGTGGTGGCAGCATCATTATGTAAAGCACGGTGGTGGCAGCATCATGACGCAAAGCATGGTGGTGGCAGCATCATGACGTAAAGCACGGTGGTGGCAGCATCATGACGTAAAGCATAGTGGTGGCAGCATCATGACGTGAAGCATGGTGGTGGCAGCATCATGACGTAAAGCACGGTGGTGGCAGCATCATGACGTAAAGCATAGTGGTGGCAGCATCATGACGTAAAGCACGGTGGTGGCAGCATCATGACGTGAAGCATGGTGGTGGCAGCATCATGATATGAAACATGGTGTGAAGAACTGCTGTAGCTTCACATTAAGATTTACATACATACAGATATAAAAGTTGCAACACTTTTATCTGGAGTTCCTAAAATAAAGTGAAAAGGAGTTGAACTATTCCTTTAACACATTGTATTATAAGACCTCAGATCCTCTCAGCCAGAGTCAAACTGCAGATGTTAATTTGCTCCAATCAGGGCGGTCTGATCCCGGGTTTCTGCTACATCTGGTCTGTAATTGGGCGTGCTGCTGGAGGGATGATGCAGAGAACCGAGTGGACTGTTGGAGGCTTTGTTGCCTTCCATCCAGGCTGCCAGTGGGGGTTTATGAGGGAAGTCCAATATCTGCCAGCAGGCCATCACGGCCCGGTTGTTGCAGCACAGTATCTGCTTCCTGAGCCACACTGCCGGAGTTATTCTATATCATTCTCTCCTTTGCTCTCGGATTCATTGTTTGTTATGAATATAAATATAGGCTGTGAGGGAGGAAGGCGGAGGGGGGACATGATTGAAATTCTAGTGAAGCTTCAGGAAGTAATCTGGGCCGGGGCACGCAGGAGAGAGCGAATGGTTTCCGTCTGCTTCTGTTTGCACTCGCACTGAGATTTGTGTGAAATGAGACTTTCTCTCCACATGGCTCACGCTCTGACGGTGGATATCTCAGCTCTGACCCGCAGATTATCGATCGAGCTGCTTACACGATATCAGCACGGGGCGTTAACCCGATCCCTCCGCGCAAACACAAAACATGTGTGCTGCTGACTCTCATAAAGCCGAGTGACCACCTCGGCGAGGAGACAGCATTCAGGATAACAAAGGGGCTTTTTTTGGTTTGAAAGAGCTCAAAATCTGCTGGCTTTGAAGCGAACCAGGAAGCCGTTCTCTCGCTCGGCGCAGATAGCAGCGAGGCCTCGGCCAAAACGCAGATCATCTACTTACTGCACACAGGAAATGAAGAAAACGTGATGAAATGAGTGAGGAAAGCGAAGAGTGTGAAGTTCAAACAGTAAAAGCAGAGGAAATTCCCCATGTGAAGAAAGAGAGAAAGTGATCCGTCAGCTGCCGACTGAGAGTGAAGACTTGCTTAACATACACCTATATATGTATGTATACAGGAAATATTCCCCTTTATTGATTTTCAACATTTAATCATTGTCAATTTAATTTGTCTTTTATGACGAGACTTTACAAAAACACTTTTTCTCCGAAGAAGTGTAAATGATTAAAAATCCAAAATGTAAAATAAGTGATTGCATAAGTATTCAGCGCCTTTAAAGTGACTTAGCTAATAAAGACTCCTGTATCTGGGAGGTCTGGTCACTGTTGAATCAGTACTCTTGGATAAAACTCCACCATGAAGACTAAAGAACACTGCAAGAAACTCTGTAAAAAGGTTGTTGAAAAGCATCAGTCAGAGGATGATACAAGAAAACTTTCAAGTCTCTAAATATCTCTCGGAGGCCAGTTAAATCCATCATTAAGAAATAGAAGGAATGTGCCACATGTGTAAATCTGACTAGAGCAGGACGTCCTCAAAAACTGACTGACCAGCAAGAAAGAGGCAAATGAGACCTATGACTATGACCCCTCTGAAGGGATTACAAGCTTCAGCAGTTGAGACAGGAGAGACTGTTCATATAACAACTGTCATCTGTTCTTCACCAGTCAAAGCTTCATGGGAGACAAATAGAAAGACACTGTTGGAAAAAACTCATATTAAATCTGCACTGGAGTTCACCAGAAGACATGTGGAGACTCTGAAGTCAACTAGAAGGTTTATTAATCTCATGAGACCAAAACTGAGCCTTTTAGCCATCAGACTAGATGCTAGGTTAGACCGACACCAAACACTGCACATTATCACAAACACACCATCCCCACTGTGGAGCATGGTGGTGGTAGCATCATGATGTCAAGCATGGTGGTGGTAGCATCATGATGGGAAGCATGGTGGAGGCAGCGTCATGATGTGAAGCATGGTGGTGGCAGCATCATGATGTGAGGCATGGTGGTGGCAGCATCATGATGTCAAGCATGGTGGTGGTAGCATCATGATGTCAAGCATGGTGGTGGTAGCATCATGATGGGAAGCATGGTGGAGGCAGCGTCATGATGTGAAGCATGGTGGTGGCAGCATCATGATGTGAAGCATGGTGGTGGCAGCATCATGATGTC
Organism: Dascyllus trimaculatus; assembly: GCA_024666655.1. Taxonomy (NCBI): domain Eukaryota; kingdom Metazoa; phylum Chordata; class Actinopteri; family Pomacentridae; genus Dascyllus; species Dascyllus trimaculatus. Next base: position 32,808,368 of record CM045446.1, read on the forward strand.
AAGCATGGTGGTGGCAGCATCATGATGTCAAGCATGGTGGTGGTAGCATCATGATGGGAAGCACGGTGGTGGCAGCATCATGATGTGAAGCACGGTGGTGGCAGCATCATGATGTGAAGCACGGTGGTGGCAGCATTATATGAGGCACTGTGGCACCGAAGGAAACAGGCAAATTTAAATTTCTTTTTTAAATCAACAAATGAGAAAATTTGAGTTTAAGTCACACACAACACTAAGTTGATGCAATTATCAACATTAGTTTGTCAACTTCAACCCATCAAAATAATGTTTGCAACTTAAGTATTTTATCTAAATCACTAAATAGGTAGTTAATTGGTGGAAATGGGTCCTTATGTTTAGTCTTTCGATTGTATTTGAAAGTCTGCTGAAGCTTCACTGCTGCCAGAAGTGAAAATGTTCCGTTCTATCGGTGTTTCTATTCGCGGCCGCTCTGTAACCGTGATCCATCAGTTCGGCTGAAATCAATGTGAAAGCTCAACTCTCCTTTTCGATAAGTGCTTTCTATTTTAGAGAATAACACCATTTATGGAGAAGGCAAACAGCATCGAATGGTGAGAAGAAAGCTCCGCTCACTTTAATCCAATGTAATGTTATTTTCCATTATTTACTGTGTTCTTTGCGTCCCGGCTACTAGAATATCAGTTTTTCTTACAGTTTTGATTTTCATTCTGTGCACCGTTATCAGTAAGAACAATAATCGCACATCAACGTTTACATTTTTCTACATCATCACTATGCGGCCTCTCGGCGTTGACGACCATGTGAAGGAGTCCGAGCTGTATTTTAAAGTCCGATGCTCCTCTCTGCTTACGGCTGAATCCCAGATGAGGATGTGTTGAGGACCTGACAGCAGCCGATTCATCATCTCTCTCAGGTCATCCATCACCGACAGCAGCAGGGTCTCAGGAGGGTGTTGGGGGTGCGGAGCGTCTGGGGAGACGCAGCTCCGACTCCCCCACTGGGCGCTCGGTCAACATGTGCCTCAGAAAGCCTCCCGCAGCGCCGTGCAGTGATTAGTTCGGCCTGTGCAGCGTCCACGTGTTGAAGGGATGGAGGGTAGAACGCCGGGCTGCAGAAGATCTATTAATGTCATCACCCTCAGCCTGAGCTTCCATTATCGATAATCTCTAACTTTAAGTCTGACAGGATGATCAGAAAAGATGGCTGGAGCTTCAGAGGAGGCCTCGGGTGGAGTTTGTTTCATAAAGGCATCATCAGCAGTAGAAGTTTAGTTTCTAACAGGCCTGCAGTTTGGTTTTAATTAAGAATAAATCTGTATAATAACAATAAATGTACTGGCAGCTCATTAAACAGACTTTCCACTGTAATTAAATAACAGACATTTCCTTTTAATTGCCATTTGTTGTGAAAAGTAATACATCTTCTGTTATTTAATTGTGAATCTACAGTTTAAAAGCTGCAAATGTTAAATAGATCTATAAAATAACAGACAATATACTGGCAGCTCATTCTGCGGACTTTGTTTCGGTAGAACTTGTAGGGATGCACGATAATATTGGCGTCCGATAATTATCGGTCAATATTGGCGATTATGACGTCATTCCAATGATAAAAAAATGACCCGATAATAATAAAAACTCTGAATCTTAGTTTTTGCCGTTGGTCTGTGTGTTGTGGTTTGTCCTCATGCCTGGCTCCTCAACCCCTCCCCTCCCCTACAGTACTGTCGCATGTGTGTGATGTCATCAGACTGCATGGGCAAAGAAAACAGGCAGCATGGCGTGGCACTGACCAGTGTGGGCTTTGTTTACTGTGTCTGAAGAAGACGTTTCACTAGGGCTGGTCCCAAATATTGGAATATCCTAATATTTGTCTGTTGTGGTGGTATTGGGATAATAATTTTGATATTCAAATAGTCGTGCGCGCCGCCGCCAAGCGTCGCCAAGCGTCGCCAAGCGCTGCCAAGCGTTGCCAAGCGCTGCCAAGCGTTGCCAAGCGTCGTCGAGCGTCGCCGAGTGTTGCCGAGCGTCGCCGAGCGTCGCTGAGTGTTGCCGAGCGTCGCCGAGCGTCGCTGAGTGTTGCCGAGTGTTGCCGAGCGTCGCTGAGTGTTGCCGAGCGTCGCCGAGCGTCGCCAAGGCTCTAGTACGCCACCGAGTCTCTAGTACGCAGCCGTGGTTCTGCCAACTCCAGGGTCACGCTCTGGTGTCACCCCCGGCTCCCTCCCACTCCCACTCATCCCCCACCCCACCCGACCAACACCGCTGCACAAACTGAATCGGTTGACATTATTGATTATCGACTGCAAGAAGTATAAAATTATCGATTATCGGTATTGGTTGAAATTGGCATTATCGTGCATCCTTGATATCTTGCTAAACTAACTTTTTTTTCTGTTCATGTATGATTCAGGTTTATAAATATGTATGTATATTTTTTAAACAAAAAACAACAGTAAATCTTCCATGCTAAAATGTTCTGTTAATTAAAAGTGTGCCGTCAGTAACAAGCAGTAATTACACATTTTCTGTATTTTTTTAATTGTGACTTTATAGTTAAAAAAAATCTAATTTTATGAGTGTATCTATATTGAAAAGCGAAACATGTTTGCTTCTAATGGTGTAGCTATAATATTTAAATTAAGAAGAAGAAATAAAAAATAATACAACATATAAAGGCAGCTCGGTACCAGGATTAAAAATAAAAATAAAAAATACTGTTAATTTTTGGTTTACCTCCTGAAAATAAGAACATTTATGTGTGTGTTTTACCTCCAACAGCAGCATTTGAACTTAGTAAATGATAAATTAGTAGATACTTAGTAAATACTTAGTTAATGATGTACCTACTGTGATGAAAGCGCTTGTTAAAAACTCTTTCGAACACATCATCATTGATTAAAGCAGATTTTTAAAAAAACCTATAAATCTTGCGCTAAACTCAGATAAGAAGAAAATGCATTTTTAAAAATCTCTCAGCTGTTTTAGGTTTGTTAAATCACTACGTCATCTCTGACATTACTAACAAACAGAAACAACAAATACATCAACTGATAATTCTGCAGTTTAAACATGTAAACAACTGAAAATACAGCTGTGGATCTCGACCTGTGGGACGTTTCTGTTAAAGACATGCAGGCACACAGCTGGTAAGACACATATTTATCAGACTTCTCATTTATTCAGTTAGAATTCAACATGAATAACTAAAATATATGGGCTTAAACCCAATATTTACACCTCGCTTTACTGGAAAGCACTTTGGAGCAGCCACAGTTGTTTTAAATGTATGAATAGCAGTGACTTGACTGTAACAGCTCTGGGTGGAAACATGTTTCTGCAGACGTGTGGATCAAATCGTTTCATGCTACCTCCGTGTTTGGCTGTGAGAGAAGTTTTTGCCTCCACATGTGTTTGTTTAAAGCACAAACAGCCGAGGAGGGTCTCCACATCCAGCCCTGAGAGAGTCAAGGTTAGCGAATATAAAAATACATCAAGGCTCCGAGTGGGGATCACGTGTGTCTGTATGTTCCCGTGCACATGTGTCGGTCTGTGCACGCGTCTCACACACGGTGCGTCCCGGTGGGAGCCTCCTGCCACCTGTTTGTCCACAGCCACTCGGCTTTGATGCGGCCGCTGGTGTGTCGTCCAGATGTGGCTGCAGAGGAGCGAAGAGTTCAGTTAGTCCCTGAGGATTTTCCCCCCTGAGCCCCTCGACCAGCCGCTGGGAGGAACCAGGCAGAACACACATGTGAGGGTTTCTTCTGCTTCATCTCACCTCCTCCTGGTCCTTCCTCCTCCATCACTCTCATCTTCTCTGTGCACTTTGGGAGGCCTCCTGAAGATGGAACTGAGTTTGGACTTCTTCATCGGGGATGTGCACTCTAAAAAAATGACTTTAAAAACAGGCAGTTTTTAACAGGCGGAACATTAAAAACTGTTAATACAGTGGAAATAACAGCAAATATGTGGAAAATAATGACATTTTAGCTGATTTAAATGTAGTGAAGCACATTTAAATCAGTTTTGTTAAAGACAAAAACTTACTATTTATAAATGTCAAAATTTTAATGTTGATTTTGTTTTACAGTTTGGGCTGTATTTTTAAATTAATGTGTAAATTTAAATTTTTAATTTTTAAATTTTCTTTATTATCTTTAATTTAACAAGGTATAATCTGCAAAATCTGAGTTTATTTTTTCAGATAATTAATCTTTTATAAAATGCCAACTATCTATAAAATACATATATTTTTTCTAAACTAAATATAGTAAAACTGTGTTATTTTATGGTCACACATCGTAAAAGTAATAGATACTATTTATAAAAGTCCACATCTGTAATTATGACGTATTTTACAATTTGACAGTATTTTTAAAGTAACATGTAAATTTAAACATTTTTATTTTTATTTATTATCTTTAAATTTTAAGATAAAATTTGCAAAATCTGAGTTTAATTTTTTTTGATAATTAATCTTTTACAAAATGCCAAATATCTATAAAATATCTATATTTTTTTGTTAATTTAATTATAGTAAAACTGCGTTATTTTACGGTCACACATTGTAAAAGAAATAAATACTATTTATAAAAGTCCACATCTTTAATGATGACATATTTTACATTTGACAGTATTTTTAAGGTAACATGTAAATTTATATATATTTTTAATTTATATTTTTCTTTATTATCTTTAAATTTTAAGATAAAATCTGCAAAATCCGAGTTTTTTTTTTTTTAGATAATTATAGGTTTTAGATAAAAGTAAAAAATAGTATAAATTTACAGTCAGTTGTCATAAAAGGACAAATTAACATTTATTTAAAAAAATAATTGTTTTATATTTTTTGTCCTGATCTTTTAGGGTAAACAGTTTTTTGTTTTTGTTTTTTATTTTAATTTTAGGATTTTACTAGTGAATATTTGTAATTTAAAGAAACAATTTGAATTATTTTTTCCTTTGTTAAATAACATTTTTTTTTGCTAAATTAAATCCAGTTAAAAGATCAAATTATCATTAATAATAACACCTTTTTTCCAGTGAGTTTACTTGATATCATCTGTCTTTTAACAAAACTGGTAAATCTGTGAAATAACAGTTTTAAACTTATTTTATTTTTGCTTTAATATAGATAACAAATATCTATTTAATAGCAATAAAATAGCAATATTTTTGTCGATTTAATTGCAGCAAAATATAACAATTTTATGGTCCCACATTGTAAAAAAAAAGAAATGACTACTTATAATAATAGACATTTTTAAAGTGGACATTTTTAACAGGTGTGGCCTGTTTTTTTATGATTCATTTGTAAATTAATAGTTTTTTTTGAGTGTAGCTACGAGATATCATCTGTAATTTAACATCTGTGAAATCAATCAATCTGTAAAATACTAGTTTAAAAAATAATTTACCATTTTCTACCCTTCACATGCAAATTCTTTCTTTCAAAAACCTGCAAATGTCTATAAAATACCAGTGTTTTTTTTTTAATTAAGTATTTATTACACTGTAAACTGATTTAATCATCATTTAAATGTATACTTTGTTCTACTAGTAAACATTAACGGTCACTTTAAAAGCTAGTTTAACAGTTGAAGCCTGTTAAAGCAGTTCATTAGTTTTTACTGTTCTCCTCCTCCTGGTCTTCCTCCTCCTGGTCTTCCTCCTCCTCCTCCTCCTCCTCCTCCTCCTGGTCTTCCTCCTCCTCCTCCTCCTCCTCCTTGATTGCCATCCCCTCTCAGTGGGAGGCCTCCTGATTCCCCACTGCAGCTGATTTTGGACGTCTTCAGCGGGACGTGGCTATCAGAGGAAGATCTCCTGTATCGGATTAAGGCTGAAGGGAAGCTCCTGTGATTCCCTCCTGTGGTTAATTTGCTTCACTCGGCCGATTCTCTCTCCGTGTCTCCTCCTTTGTTTCCTGAGCTGAAGTCTAATTTTTCACCTTCACATCATCACAAAGCCCACTTTTCCCCCTCCCTTCGACTCCTTTTCATTTTCTAACAGGAAAAAAAAGCAGGTGTGATTCATAACGTGAAGCTCCAGAGCTCTTCTTCTGCTGACTCACTGTGGATGGAGGCTCAGTGAGACGTTTAAACTGGACCTGAGCCTTAGTTAACGTCACCAGAGCCGCCTGCAGCCGTGACGAGTCAAAACGTCTGCTGTGGAAAAAGACAAAACAGGAAATGGACTCATTAAAAAATTTTTAAAAAGTGCACTGTAAAAAAATGGACGTAAACTGTCCCTTTTTGAACAAATAACTGTTAATTTACACGATAAATATAATGTATTATAGAAGGTATTTTATGGTAACTTTACCACCATTAATGCACCACAGCGATTTTATCATGTTAAAAAAACAGATTTATTTTTTCTGATTTCAACAAATAGAATAGACAACTAAACAAAACAGCAAATGATAAATTAGTTAAAGATACTGTAAAAAGAAAAAAAATTCTATCATAAACTGTGATTTATTTTGAATATTTTTCTGTTTATTTTCAGATTTTTCTAGTATTACATTATATATTTTATATATTATGTTATTTTGTAATATTATAATATGCTAATATAATAATAATAATAATAATTATTATTATTATCATTATTATTATAACATAAACTGTACTTTTTTGGATATTTTTCTGTTAATTTAAAGATTTTTCTAATATATATTTTATATACTATATTAATTTGTAATATTATAATATACTAATATAATAATAATAATACTTTATTTTGAATATTTTTCTGTTAATTTGCAGATTTTTTATATTATATAATACATTTTATATGCTATATTATTTTATAATATTATAAAATGGTAATATGGTAATATAATAATAACAATACTAATAACAATGATAATAATATGAACTGTACTTTATTTTTAATATTTTTTCTGTTAATTTACAGATTTTTTAATATTATATTATACATTTTATATACTATATTATTTTTTGAAATGAAATATAATTTGCTAAGAATAATAATAATAATAAATTTCTGTTTTAGAATAGTTTTTTTTACAGGGATTCTTTTTTTTTTTTTTTTTTTTTTTTACAATTTCACCACTTAGGAAATTTTAATTATGTAAAAAAAATTAATTTTAATAATTAACAATCAATTGTAATATTATTACAGTATTTTGTGTTTTTCTTCTTCTCTACATTTTTAGGATTCAGAGATTGAAGGTTCTTTATGGTCATACACACGTGTACATATGAGATGGCACAAAACTAGCAATTGGGTCCTGGTTATAAGTCCAAAAATAGTAATAAATATATAAAAACAAGAAAAATAAAGACAGATAAGTGAAATTACAAGCAATATATTTTATTTAATCATATGCCATGTCATTTTAAGGTGGTTAATGTTGCAGAGGTGATATTTTTTTGCATTTTTACTTTAATTTTTCCATTAAATTACAGTAAACAGCTTAAAAATCTAATTAAATCAGGTATCTACTGTATTTTGCTGTCAGATTTGCACCTTTTTTTTACATTTTATAATCCGTCACATTACACATCCTGGAGAAGTGAGTGCGATCGAATCCTTCACACATGTGGCTGCAGAGTTTGTTCTGAGCTGAGCTGCAGATGACCTGAACGCTGGAGGAGTATGGGAACGAATGGAGTGAGAAGTGCAGCAGAGAGGCCTGCAGGCAGCATGCATCACACACAATCCCTCTCTTTAAGGGCTCACAGAGAAGAAGTCCCGCAGCTTTAGCGAACATATGTGTCGATTTTCACTCAGAGCAGCCATCCAGCAGGCCTCGGAGTGAGTTGGCTTCATCTTCAGCAGCCTTCTCTCACTTCATCTGGCTGACGATGGAGCGCAGCTGCAGAGGGGGTTGTTCTGACGGTCACCGGAGGTTCTGAGGTGCACAACTGTCAAACCTGGACCTGCAGACGCCGAAGAAAAGCATCTGACTGTAAGATCTGTTTCCGTGAGCCTCAGAGTGGCCCCGAGCAATGAACTGAGAACTTCACCTTTTCTAGGTTGAGAAAAACACAACTTTACTGGTGCAGCTCCACAACGACAAGTACAAGGGACCTGGAGCCGTTTAAAATCACAGAAACAGACCTAACTTCAATTTAAAAAAAAAAAAAAAAGAAAGAAAAAGGTGTAGTTTTACTGTTGATTGTTGTGGAAATTATTTACAATTTTGTCCTGATTTTTTAGACAACTGAACAAAACAGCAAATGGTCTCATAAATAAATAAAATTAATGCAAACTGTAATTTTTTTTAACATTTGTTTCTGTTAATTTACAGATTTTTCCTTTTTATTCTTAGTGAAATCCCTACAAAATACCAGTTTATTTGTCAATTTAAAAAAAAAAAAAAAAGTATAAATAAATATATATATTTTTAAAAACAGGCCAATTATTGCAACAGAAAAAAAAAATAAAAATATTGATTTTTGAGGTGGAAATAATTTACAGTTTTCACCCAATTTTTTAATTCAACTGAACAAAACAGCAAATAGTATCATAAATAAATTAAATTAATGTAAGCTGTAAATTTTTTGATTTTTTTTCTGTTAATTTACAGATTTATCTTTTTTTATTCTTAGTAAAATCACTAAAAAATATCAATTTATATGTCAAATAAATAAATAAGTAAATATATAAATAAATAAATATTTTAAAAACAGGCCAGTATTGTAAATAATGTCCAAAAAATATAAAATTTTTAAGATCAATTTTTGTAAAAGAAGAAATCCTAATTTATTTTTTAAAAAAGTTTTTTTGATGTAGATTTTATTTACAGTTTTGTCATGATTTTTTTAGACAAGTGAATAAAACAGCAAATGGTCTCATAAATGAATAATGATGCGAACTGTAATTTTTGGAAGAATTTACTGTGAATTTACAGCTTTCTTCTTTTTTATTTTTAGTAAAATCAATTAAAAGATATTCATTTACATGCAATTTACATTATATAAATATTACATTTACAATTATAAAATGCAAAAAATGTAAAATGTATTATAGTATTTCTTTTAATAAATTGAGTATTTATAAAAATACAAATTTTATGTTGATTTTCTTTCTGATTTTTTTTAGAGTTAATTTCTGTGATTTTACTAGATTTTATCTGTAATTAAATAAAACTGAAAAAAGCTTTTAATTCTCTATTTTTCTTTCAAATGAGGGCAAATATCTTTAAAATTGTAAATTTTTATTAGATTTAAATACAGCAAAAAAATAAGGGTAATTTTTACAAATAAATGCTGCAAAAATTGATTTAATTAATTAATTAAAACAAACTTCTGATGTCGACAGTATGTACAGGTTTTTTTCACAGTTAATGTGTAAATGAATACTTATTTTACTAGACATTATCTTTAATTTAACAAACCAGAGAAAATCTGCAAAATTACAGTTGAGAATATTAATATGCATAAAATCTCCTTTTATAAATGCAAATGTGTTTAACATAGCAATGTTTTCTGCTCATTCACGTACAGTAGAAATAACAGAGTGAAGTGTTTTCACCTCTTCTTTGTAGGGAGAGAAAAACATCCTTCAGCTTGTGCAGCCACACGATGCAGCAATTAGAAGGGATTTGGAGCCGTTTCAAGTGGAGAAAGAGAAACAGAAGACATTTGAAAATTCTGTTTTTCAGTGTCATTTTTCATCTGCTGTGCCCCGAGTGAAGAGGCGAGCTCTGGTTCGGTCTGGAAACAGGATGTGGGCAGGAGAGCTGGGCATCTGCCACATAGCCATGGAGCCTTCGGAGCTTATTTGCATAGGCTCTGTGTGGCTTCTAGCTGGGAGTCCAAGCAAATCTTTGTGTGCATGAGCGTCCTTGTGCAGCTTTGCATGTATGTACGCTTGCAAATGTTTTGGTTCATGCCTCTGTTTTGGTGAAAAGCTCCCATGCAGCGAGCGTGAGTGTGTGAATGTGTGCATGTGGGTGCGCCGCCTCCAGTTTTCTTACGTAGGTTTCTTTTCCTGGCGCTGCACCCTGCATGGTGTCCCCGCTGGCAGCCACTCCAGCCCACCCTGCTGCCTTCAGCCTGTCATCAGCCTCACCTCTCGATCTTTCCGCTCGGCTAGTGTGCGGTTCAATATCCAGATAGGAGGGCAGGACGGGGCAGGAGCAGCACACAACAAGTATATATTCATCTTACAAACGAATAAATCTTGCTCTGAGACTTGTCAAAGCAGACAGACGTCGGGAAATATGCTGCTGCAGCGTCTCAGATTCAGTTCAGAGTTTACTCGCTTCTTATTTGGGAACCAAAACTGAATTCTGTAAAATATTTTCCCCTTATTTTTGAGCATTTCGTATGTTTTCAGACTTTCAAACTCATCCTCAAAAGTTGTTGAAACGTCAAACAAAGACTGTATTTTAGCAGAAATATGGATACACTCAGATAAAAATATACACCTACAGGAACTTTCTGGGGCTCCAATACCACCTTTGTTTGAAAACCTTCCACTTTTTTCCATTTTCAAGGGCCATTAGTTAAAAACTTGGCCTCTGCTGGAGCCATTCAATCATTTGGATCTCCTGGAAACTATTCTGTCTGTGTCCTCACCATTTTTCAAGGCTGTTCTGGAGATATTAAACCCTTAAAATGGCTTCTCAGGTAAGGCTTTTCTTTTGATGGTGAAGCTGCAATCAGCTCCAGAAATTAGTTTTTTAGGTCCCACGTAAGAAACAAGTACAACAAAATCTGAGACAGTGGGTGAACACTTCCATCTGACATGAACTGACCCAAGAGTTGCATTTATTTAACAAAAACATGTTAGCAAAGGCTGCCAAATAAAAGATTTTATTTGTGACATGTAGATTTATGACTCATAGAAAACTTCAAAAGACTTGGCTTTTACTGTTACTGGAGATTTAAAGTCTTGGATTATCAGTCACAATACTCTGGTGATGCTCTGTGGCTACCCTGTCTCCACAAAATTACATTACTATACAACTAAAATGCAATTTAGTTGTGTGGGAAAGTAAATTTGTGCAGACAGGGTTGTTAGCCAAACCATTCTCTAGTGCTAACACAGCACTGTGACTCATACCCCTTTCCCACCGAGCTGGTTCCAGGTCTAGTTCAGAGCCAGAGCCTGACTTAGCACCACTTCTTTGTGTTTCCACCACCTAAGCACCGATTCCAGGTGCTAAAACTGGAGCTTAACAAGCACCAACTCTTTGCTGGTCCAGAGCTAAGCACCGAGTACGTCAGGGGCTGGGGGCGGGGTTATGGTGACCAACCATCAACGGTGGAAAGGGACACACAAGCGCTAATTAGTGTCCTTGTTCTCCAGGACGTCCCTGGTCCCATCACACATGTATTGGAATGACTCCTGGAAGTTTCCCACAAACTGTTGACCTGAAATCCGCTACAGTTGTGTCCCACCAGTAGCGTGATCACGGATGTGTCCAGGCAACAGGAGGATCTCCGCCTCACAATCAGCCTTAAGACCATCTATAGAGATAAACATAGATATTATCATCAACTTACTGCGTTTGTTTAACTGCTATGTAATGGATGCAAGCGTAGTGGTTTTACGGTGACCCAGTGGCTCCAACAAGTTCTTAGGAGGAACCAGATTTGAACCAACTAAGCACCAGAAGTAGCACCTGGTTCTTCTTGGTGGAAAAGGGGTATCAGACCCGGCTGGCCCATTGGGCAATTATAGGCAAATGCTAAGGACGCTGTGGCCTCCAGGGGGCGCCACAAAATGGGCATATAAAGTCTCACCTAGGACGCCACGTTGGGTAGGGCCGGCTCTGGTCTGACTTCTCCTCATTGTCATTTTGCTATAGATATGCTGATGTCGAACGTATCTGGGATACAACACAAACAAACATAATCCAGCAGAAGACTCAAAATGGAACTGAAGATGCAGTTTAGTTGTAAAGGATTGTAATTTTTGTGAGAGTGGGTGTCCTGTGGTGTCGACACCCTGATGTTGGCAGATGTTTGGCTCCTTTGGTTCCGATGATAATCCCATGGATGCTCGATCTAGAGAGTTTGGATATGAGGTTAATGTCTTGGGCTCTTTGTTCTTGAACAATTTCTGAATAGCTTTTTACAGTTTGTTGGGGGGTATTGTCCTGCTTGTGGGAACTGCTGCTGTCGGGGAGTTCAAGAAACAGTAGTAACACATAGTTTAAAGCAAAATGTTCACATCCCACATTTGGATTCCTCTAACCACTCTGACGACCCCAACGACTGTCGTTACATCATGGAGCACCATTTTAGTCACACTTTTTTTGGAGCACTAATGACCGTTAGTCACCACTGGTCTTTGCAGAGGTTAAATACCTGGGTTTCCACCAGCGAGTCCATCAGACTAGCCTAGTCTAGTCTTGGCACACATGAACTGACGAAACCACTCGGATGAGAGGCGAAACACCTTCACAGACATATTACTGAGTCCAGTTGCCTTCAGTTGAACTGCGGAGAAGTCTTGCCTACTGACTTTCAGACTTACTGACTTTCAGGTCTTCATACTTCAATAGCATATAGTACACCAAAAGAAGACTCAGCATGTCCCAATACACAGTACTTTAAATGTAGCATGCCAGAAACACCCGGATGTCAAACTATAGCTGGATGGATTTTGCAGTTTGCAAGCCGGAACGTTTTTCTGGTCATTTGACCCACAATCCTCTGCACAGTTGCGTTGCAGTGTCTTGTGTGGGTATAAACAAATGAAATAGTTTATGGGAGACTGGGTGTCCTGTGGTGTCGACACCTTGATGTTGGCAGATGTTTGGCTCTTTTGAGTTGTGGGTTGCGAGGATAGTCCTGCGGATGTTCGATCTGGGGTAGTTTTGGACACCGAGGCAACACCTTGGGCTTTTTGTTGTGTTCCTTGAACCACTTTTGAGTAGTTTTTGCAGTTGGTTGGGTGGTGTTGTCTTGCTGGGGTGAGGATGCTGCTGCCGGGGAGTTCAAAAAACAGTGGTAGCACATTGTTCAAAGTCTCCATGCTTCAATAACATATAGTACGCCAAAAGAAGATTTAGCATGTCCCAATACAAAATACGTTGAATGTAGTGTGTCGAAAACACCTGGATGTCAAACTATAGCTGGTTGGATTGTGCAGTTTGCAAGCCGTAATGTTTTTCTGGCCCTTTTGACCCACAATCCTCTGCAAAGTAGCGTTGCAGTGTCTTGTGCGGGTATAAACAAATAAAAATGTCTTGTGGTGTCGACAAAATGACGTTGGCAGATGTTTCCCTCCTTTGGGTTGAGGGCTCTGAGGATAACCTTGTGGATGTCTGATCTGGGGTAGTTTGGACACCTTTTTGTTGTGTTCCTTGTGTTTCTGAGTAGTTTTTGCAGTTGGTTGGGTGGTGTTGTCCTGCTGGGGGAGGCTGCTGCTGCTGGAGGAGTTAAAAAAGCAGTAGTAACACATCGTTTAAAGCAAAATGCTGGAGACCTGAAAGTCTTGCTTGCTGACTCGTGTCCTGGTAGTGCACTCTCAGTCATCCACCACACATGGGGAACAGATCTGCTGCTATTTTAGTCAATAAAACACGACCCGAGGCGTATTTCTATCCTTTAAGACTGTTTTGTTCCCTTTCTGTGTGTCGTGCTCTGTGAAGACGTTGGTGATCTACGCTCATTACCGTCCCTGAGTGTATCCTGTGGAGACACCGCGAGCCCAAACCCAATCTCCCTCCTAAAGCCTCGTAGACTTAACTGCCTTCACAGCTGCAGCGCTTCAGTGTGGGAGTTCACGAGGGACTGAAATGGTACAAAAGAGGAGGAACGGGACTGGAGATCGTGACAGGACATGTTAATTGGAAACGAGGCATTAAAAGAGAAGTGAAGCTCAGCTGCTTCCTGTTTGTTTAGACATTTTAGCAAATTACCAAAATTTAGCAGAGTCACGAACATCTGTAAATCACATGCGAACCGAAAATACAAACAAAACATGCCATAAATAACTACAGTCGTGAGATGCTAAACTTTCTTGTGGATTTCCTCCATGCACGCTTGGTTTGTGTACATTTTGAAGGGGGCAGAACAACCACATTTGTATTAGTTTTACTATGAACTACTAGCGAGTCCCTCAGGAAAGGCTGCGGATACAGAAAGTTACAGAAAAGGTGAATAATAGCTTTAAAAATTCATCATCACTTGCACAACTCTACACAACTTTCTACGTACGTAAGACATGCATGGTCTTGCACTGGTAATTCTAAACGGGCTGTAGGTGTGACTGTTTGTCTCTTTGTGTTGTCGTTGTGATGAACTTTCGACCTTTCCAGATTGAAGAGCTGCCAATAACGAATGCTTTTCTATCAGTTAATCTAAAACAATGACCTTCATTTTTTCCCCAGTAATCAAAATGACCATTTAAGTTCATTTTATTTGGACAAACTGTATGTTACTGTATAATGCAGCACAGTTTTCACCACGCTTTGAAGTGCAAAACTGTAGAGTTAAACTCCAACATCACAGCTAATAAATAAAAAAAGCAGGACTTATTATTCAAGTCAGTGATGCAACTCACAAAATAAATCCAAGTTTCTGGCAAACCCTTTAATAAAGTGAAAAAGCACAGAGCAGGTAAAGCAACTCATTTTCTCCTTGTTGTGTAATTGCTCTCTGACTTTGGTGGCAGCTTTGAATTTCATAAAAATACAGCTGGATTCACAGCTCAGTTGACGTTTATCGGACGACGTTGTGGTTTTAAAATCAGGATTTTAGCTGCGGAACAGCAGTTTAGCTAACATGTAGACTGACTAAGCCACATTTCAGTCACTATTTCGTATTTGTCCTGTTATCTGACAACAGAAACACAAAAATATGTAAACGAGGACAGTGTAATTGTGTATTCAACTGTATTAAAATGCTGTATATGTGAGCACAGAGAGCAGGAGAGAAGCTAACGGATGTAAAGTGTGTTTTCTCTTCAGGTGTTTGTGCTGCTGTGGTTGGACGTCTAAACTCTGCACGGTGTAAAACCACATTTATGCTCTGTGGTAATTCGAAGTCCTCCCAGTCTCCCAAGCTTTGGGTCTTCGGATTCTTTTACATTTAACCGAATGGGAGTCTGTCGCCACCACCATTATCTTAAACTGTAGCCCTGACTTTGGCTGACCAGTGACTGGAGCCAAAATCCACTGTCTTTGTGGTCACAATGTCACAATGTCACGAAGCAACAATTACACATAAACATGACCTGAAGCTGAAAAAAGTCACGTGTTGGCAGAAAATATTGACATTGATGCATTTTGGGCATCATCAGCTATGCTAACTAATGGCAGTGTCCTTACCAAACCTTACCCTCTGTGGACAAAGCAGGCATAGCTAATGGATAAATGGATCAACCGCACGATGTCCTCCCTCTTCTAGCAGAAACATGAGCATGTATAAACACCGATCACCCCTTGGATTTTAACATCCCTGTTGATTAGACTTAGACACCCAGATAAACATTGTCCCACAACAAACACACTCCCTCATGCTAATGGAAATCCCAAATGTCACTGGATGAAAATGCACCCCACCACATGGCAACAACACCAACCAATCAGGAACATGTGGAGGAACATGACAATGGTCCAACATGTTGATTTAACCTCCAAACTTCCTACAGCCCATTCTGATCAAGCATCAACAGGATGCAGTGGAACAAGTTGGATTGACAGAGGCCCCACTGCACAAGCCAGAGCACCCAAAGGATCCAGTGCCAACGTCCTGGTTCCAGACCCCATAGGACACCCTGAGAGGTCCTCTGGTCCATGATTCCCAATGGTTCAGGTTCAGGTGCATTTTGGACCACATAAGGGGGACCAACACAGTAATAGGCAGGTGGTCGTGATGTTATGCCTGATCGGTATATACATTGGTTGTGTTCTAACATCAATACTTCAACAGCATGTAGTAACATCACAAGAAGATTAGCATGTCCCAATACACAGTACATCAAATGTCACATGCCAGAAACACCTCGATGTCCAACTATATCTGGTTGGATTTTGCAGTTTGCAAGCTGGAATGCTTTTCAGGCCGTCTTGACCCACAATCCTCTGCAGGGTTGCTTCCAGTATCTTGTGTGGGTAGAAATAAGGAAGTATGACGGAAGTAGCATGTCCCAATTGTATGCATGCTGCATGAAACAGTACGTGCTTTGTAAAGGCAGCTGCATTATGTACTTAAAGTTAAAATGAGAAGCATGCAAAATGGAACGTAGCCTCTTGTAGAAGTCGATCTTTTGTTACCTGAGCTACAATCTGCACTGTCATCTTCCTGCTGTCAAAACCTCCATCAAAGGCATTAGCTGCCCCTTAAAAAGACTTGTTAACGAACATGAAGATTGGCTTTATATCGCCACAAATGCACAAAAACTAACCGCTATTTCAAGAGTTCTCCATGCAACATAACCGTCCAACAGCAGATCTTTCCTCCAGCATGAGGAACACCAGAAAATGTAATTGCTTGGCACAATGTTTCTCGTGTCCTGATAAACCCTAATGTTGGTTTATGGTGCAGAGGGAAAATATTACCATCCAAGTGCTTTCTTTCTGAAAACAAGACCGCATCTTGCAAACAGTGTGTGACATTGTGTGTACGCTGCAACGTCGACATGTGTAACTAAGTGGAACACATCGCAAGCCTGTGAAACCGCTCTGCTTGGCTTTTCAGCGAATGTTTGGTTTCAGTCGCTGAAAACGAAGGTCTGAGCCGAGTCGGTCGCCCGGCGTCTTCGGCTTCACCCTGGCTCGGCCCGCTGGAAAGTCTGAAGGCTTCGTCTGCTTTAAACAAACAAACAACCCCAGAGGGAAAGCATGAGGAGCACGGGCAAACATCAGCACCTCGGCCTCAGTGATGAGCATCAGTCCTGCTGGGAACATGCTTGTATCACCTACAGGATCTGTGATTAATGCCGTCACGCCGCGTCTGCTTCCATCCCGTGAAGCTTTTCTTCTCGGACGCGATGATAAATTCCTGCAGTCTTCACTCCGGATGGTTGTTTCTCGCAGTCAGCCTTTATTTAAATATTTGCACATTTCTTGCCTTCAACTAAATACAATGGAGGTGGATGGAATTTTGTTTGTTTAACTTGAAGCGCTGAAAAATCTACATCTGCTTTTTTTTTTCAGAAATGATGTTTTCTGTACTCGGAATATCTGAGCGTTTCTTTCAGCATAGTTGTGGCTCTCTGATTCTTTGCCCACATGCCCTCGGATTTTTACTGAAGATGGCTGGAAAAAAAAAGAAAAACAGGCGAGCCAACAAGAGATTTGTAGGCAGAGCTAAGAATGCAGATGTCATCCTCCAGCAGACAAACTGCCACCGAGACGGCAGCCGGCATGTCGACACGGATGAATACATGCTTGCACGTACACTTAAATCTTAAACTGGAGTGTTTCTGCAACGTTCGACGAAGAGTCCGTGGTTCCTAAAAAGAAGACAGGGAACATGAACGTGCTGCCAGACAGAATAATGCAGAGAAGTTAAACAGCAGTTTGATCGGAGTCTCACTAAACTACATTTTAGTTTCAGTAAAAACTTTCCAGGGTTTTAGGACATTCCTACGACTTTATACATGGTTTAAGAGGAATCCAATTTTGTTTTATGATTTTTTTTAATGTTTCTGTTTCTGGATGGATGAACCAGGTGGGCCAATGTGGACAGCAATGAATCCTTGACCTTGTAAGTACAGTGGTCACTCATCTAGGTTCAGGAACCCCCCTGGCAATAGACGAAATCCGCAAAGTAGCGACCTTATATTTATGTTATTAATTACATATATATATTAAGGCTTTATAAACCCTCCCCACACTCTTATAAACTCTTCATTTACTCTTAAACCTTCCATCTAGAGGAGCTTCTACAGCCGTGTCCGATAATGGAACTAGCGACGCAGCGATCCACTTGGGAAAAACTCTGCCATATTTTAAACACACCGACACCGAGGACGTCCGGCTGCCTACCTACCGGGAAACTGGTGATGATGTTACGGTAATCCTACAGACTGTCACCGGTTCTCTGATGGTCGTTTCCAGTAAACTCTCACCGTGTGGGACCAAAGGTTCTGGCTGGCTTCCATCACCACCGATCAATCAGAGGCCGACTAGCTCAAGAGGAAGCGGCCGTAGCTGAGTTTTCCATACGTGGGTCAACTCATCTGCTGTACGCTACGTACTTTATATACAATTTAAACATCTAGGATACAGTGAGACCACGAAAAGTGAACCGCAATATGGTGAGGGCTCACTCTAAACCCATTTACACTATTCACCAGACTCTCAGCTACATTAACATTCATTCAATGCATTTTTATGAATGTAAGTTCAATATTTACTCATCTTCTAGGTCCATTTTTATAGCTGCATGCACTCGGGAGAAAAATATTTGACCCTTCTTTCTACTTCACTGTGTTCATCGGATCGGATTGGGCTTTTTGTGTATGCCATTTGGTGCGAAACAGGTTTGGCAGGTTGTTATTGCATAATTTTAACCGCTAAAAGTAGCTGGTAGTAAAACCCTGAACAAATGAAGGAAGCTGAAATGCAGTGGTGCCGCTGGGGACACTGAAGATCTTGTTGTAGTCTTAAGACTAGTTGAAATCTATACTATATATATCTATGCTTCAGTTTCTCATATTGCAGTTAATGCTGCTACTTATCTGACATGCGTAAAATAACACAGGTACATTCTGGTAGTTTGGGTGACCAAACAGCTCAGGAGAAGAGATGCTGCAGAGTATTTGAGAGGAAAAAGTTCACCTACATGCAAAACATCTGTAGTTTATTTCTGATTTCAGTACAGATGATGAAATTCTGTCCACATGTGATGATAATTTATCAAATTCAGCAACTTATTGTGCAATAAAATGCATGCAAAAACATAACCTCCTTGGCAGAGGTAATTGTAAGGGGCCAAGTACGGTGTAGTTCCAAGTAGCCTAGAGTGGCTAAGTTAGCTAACCAACGGTATGGTAGCTTAGCTGCTTTACAAACGTAATATTAGGGCTGGTCCCCAGTATATGATATCCGAATATTGGTTGGTTGTGGTGGTATTCAGACAATAATTTTGATATTTGAATAGTCCTGTGCGCTGCTGCCAGGTGCCGCCAAGTGTTGCCGAGGCTGTAGTACGCTGCCGAGCGCCGCTGAGGCTCTAGAATGTAGACCTGCAAACTCCAGTGTCAAAAACTCAAAACGCTTTCCAATAGCACAGTGTTACAACTTTAGGTAGATAAAAATAAAAGTAGAAAAGCACTCAGAGAGCACAGACCTCCACCAAGCAGCTTCAGTCCACCCCAACACAATCTCCCAATGACAAAGTATCATTAAATTAAAAATAAATCCTGGATCCAGACGGTGATCCAGATCAGTCCCAAAGTTTCATCATTTCTTCCTTGTCCCATTTCACACATTTCCTGAAAATTTCATCCAAATCCGTCCATAGCTTTTCGAGTTATTTTGAACACAGACAAACAAACAAACAAACCAACGCCGGCAAAAACATAACGTCCTTGGCGGAGGTAATAAATGAAGTTACAGTTGTCTTGTGTGAGTAAATGCAGCTGCTTTCCCCCTTTGAAGACCCTCATGTGACTCCTGCTGCTGTCTGATGCTGCAGCTATTTAATAAACTCAGAGGAAAAACTTCTGAACAGCTGGAAGCAACAAACTGAACCTAAACCTGATGCTAATGTTTGGATTTCTGTGTGCATCTTTTCTCAGCTGAAGTCACAAACTGTGTCTTTTGCTCTCTGTGACGTTTAAGGAGAAGCACAGCTGGCTGGTTGCTGCTTTTACCGTCATCTGACGCTGCTTTCACTTGCACTCGGACGTCATAGTTGCAGGGGTTTATCGCCACCACTGAGGCCTTTCACAGCACAGTCACCTGATGTGATGCTACTGCAGTATAAATCTGTTAATTAATGCAGCTTTGAGCACCACAAACTGAAATCACCTTCACTGCTTCACCGAGGTGGAGCCAGAAATCTCAGATATCTCAAGACCTGTGCAGATAAAACTCCACCTGCAGTGGATGGCTAATAGGCGCCGTTAGAGCTAAATGAGAAAATATGTCTTTTTAGGTTCCTGTTACACTCGGGTCATGAGTGGAAACACAACTCACCAGCAGCCTCCTCTGGCATCGACTCAGAACCTGGGAAAACTCGGCCGGGGAGAGATTTTGCGCGGCGAAATGACAGATTGCAGCTGATAAAGTGTGTAACTGTGAGTTACTGTACGAGGCGGACAGAGAACATTGCCGGGGCTGTTCTCGTCCTCCAAACTGCTTTTGTAAGATATTATCTAACTTCAAAGAGAACACAAGAGTTTAATTAATGAATGTTATGTCTGGACACGTAATACCCTTTGAAATACACTCTAATCTCTGCTGCTGCCCTCTAATCATTTTAGATTTACAGCAGGGAGCAGTCGGAGCCACCAGGAGCCATGTTTTCTGCCTTGGGGGGACATCATTAGGATGTCCCTTCTGCTTTTTTTCCCCTAAAAGAACTTCTTCATATATTCTTCTCAATGCCATTAAAGTCTACTTGTTAGCCAAGTGGAGCTACTTTATCCTGACTGAGTTTTTGTACAGTGAGTGGAGGTCGGAGTTTTTTAAGATTCACGTCAGGACAGGAAAGTTGCTTTGTTGTGGGGATAGAAAATCGTGACTTTCTACGAACAAGATGCTTCCTCCGCTGGGCCTCCTGTCACTCTGCAGTGTCAGACTTAAAGGCCAAGTCCCAAAATGCTGCACGATGCCTGCTGATGAAACACTGTCACCCCTCCGCCGGCTCGGGCCTGACAGCGTGATTTACTGGGTGGAACATGTCGATGTCTGTAGTTTTACAGCGAGGGTAGCCTTTTTTTCCATGTAGATCCGTGCTAGGAAAAGTTTCAGATCACAGAACAACAGACTGTCCAATCATAGCTTAGCAACTGTAACTAGGCACTGCACATGTGCATGAAACCGTTCAGATGATAGAGCGACAGAGGACCATTCTCTAGGGCCAGCATGGCGCTGTGTAGAATGGTCTGACTGTCCTTCATCATTATTCTGCTGTAGAAAAACACTCTGGCTTGTTTGCACTTCTTTAAACCAATCACAGTTGTTCTGGGCGAGGCTATGAACAGGATGCGTCTGTGTTTTGTTGCTCAAAATAGTGACAGGAAGTTGTTTTGGTGGGACGTCTGCAAACAGGGAGGGCGAGAGCTGTGCAGGGCTGCTTTACTGCATGATCCTAACCTTCTGCAAAACTTTAGATTTTCAGTGTGATCAGTTGTGGAAGATAGCTGGGGAGGAGATTGGTGCAGGCTTATACCCTCAGTCTACATCTGGTGAGTCAGACTAGCTTCGGTCTTATGTTAAGTGAGCCCACTTTCATAAACACAGTGCTTAAGGTGCACATTTAAGACTCCTTTTAAAAGATTCATGCACATGTGCAGTGCCTAGTAACCTCTGCTAAGGAGGTTATGTGACGGCCGGCGTTGGTTTGTTTGTTTGTTTGTTTGTTTGTGTGCTAAATAACTCAAAAACTCATGGACGGATTTGGATGAAATTTTCAGGAAATGCGTGAAATGGGACAAGGAACAAATGATGATATTTTAGGACTGATCCGGATCACCATGTCCATCCAGGATTTTTTTTAAATGTAAGTGTAACCAGGTGGACAATTAAATGCAGTTTACTCTAAAAGCCACCAGAGGGCACTCTTGTTTTTGGGGTAACCCCCTCTGACCACATGACATTTTGGGTCTCCATGCGACAGACAGCGACAATGACGGACTTCTCTTTCCTTCCTGAGCGACATACGCACGGTTGGGCCAGCATTCTTATCTCCGGTTGTCTAAGAAGCTGGGAGGCTGTTAGGAGCTGCCGCGCTAGAGGCCGCGCCTGTTCATTAGGTCGGATGGGGTTAAGGCTGCATTGTCAGTAGGACATTTGAACTGTCTGTAATTACATTTGTATCTGTAACGTTCCATACAAAATGTGTGAATTGGGAGATTGTGTTGGGGGCGGACTGAAGCTCCTTGGTGGAGGTATGAGCTCTCTGAGTGCTTTTCTAGTTACAGTTGCTAAGCTATGATTGGACAGCTAGCATTAAACAGTTAACCAGATGCTGTGTTTTGCACGAACTCATGGTGCTAACATTAGCTTGATTAGTTAGCAACAGACGATACATTTAGCTAGCAACTGTTGACGAAACTGCAGTAATGGGAGGCCAGTTTTAGCTGATCCCTGTTTAAAATCAAGGATTTGTTGCTTTGTATATTAGTAAGATCTTCAAAAGAGAACCATCAGTTGTTTGCATTTCTTCCAACCATGTAAAATTTTACCTTCTTACTATGAATGTTTTCAGCTTCAAGCTTTCAAGTTACAGGACTTTGAGGATTTTTAAATTTCGCGTTCTGTTCCCAACACGTTTGAGCCTTCATAACCGAGTAAGTACATGACATAGATATACTAAATTTTCAGGGCGGGACAAAACGCATCTGAATTCTGTTAAAAACTGCAACCAAATTAATTTTACCTAAACTCCAGATGTCCCAACCTAAAGCCAAATTCATGCCTTTTGAGCACCAATATCATGAGATGTATCACAGACCATTCATATAGTATAACTTCTTTTGACCGACCACCTACCCCCACATGGTGAACGATTAGCAGAAGTCCACTTTTTAAAGCTTCCTCTGGTGAATTACCTGAAAACAGAAACACATCCGGGGCACCGATTATTGTTTCTATGACTCGGCTGCAGTTTTGTTGTTGAAACTAAAATTGATTACAGAAAAAAATCTAACAGATTTGGTGTTTAGACTGTGACACATGGAGTGGATGTAAAACTGATTTGATTGCAGTTTTAACAGAACTCAAATGTGTTTTTCAGCCCTAAAAATTTCATCTGTCTGCTGTACTGATGAAGTTATGAGGCTCAGAAATGATGAAAAAAGTAACGACCCCTGTCTCCTTCAAGGGCCTGTAACTCTCAAAATATTCATAGTATGAAGGTAAAACTTGGCAGTAAAGTTATTTAACAAAAGGTGGGAACATTTCTTTTAGATTTGGTTGGTTTTATGTGGAATGACCCAATAAGCTCCCATCAAAGACGCACTGGAACTCCAATTTCCATCTGGGCGTTTGGTGATAATACGCATCTCAGTGCATATGATCGTAACTTAAGTAGTTAAATGTGTTTTCTGCCCGTTGCTGCTCCATTGATTCCACATACTTATCCTCCTACAATGGCACATTAGACCATTAGTTCTCTAATAGCGGGTAAACATGCGAGACAATCTCAAGGCAAACAGAGAAACACAATCAATGCCTCTCAGCCTTCCAGAAATACAATCCTGCACCTGGACGCCCTCAGAGCGGCCGAGCACCTGCACGGAAAAGCAACAGAGAGAGACAGTGTCCCTTTAAGGGATAACTCGGCGAGGAAGAAGAAGAAGAAGAAGAAGAAAAACTGCAAAGAAGGAAGGAGAGGAGGTGTGTACGTGTACATGTCAAACTGATAGACACTTGGGAGGCAGGCAGAGAAAGAAAAGAGGGGAGAGAAAGATAAGGAGAGAGATAAAGACGGAGAGACACAACATTGCATTAGGCACTAAGAGCCATTCCTCGCTCGCTAAAGGCTAATGCAATTGCCACACAATAAGAGTGTCTCAGCGGAGGCAGTAGAAAAAAAACTGGAGAGGGGAATGTAAGAGGAGAGTCAGGGAGGGAGGGAGGGAGGAGAACTGGCAGCTCTGCCTCCAGACTCTCATATGGATCTCCTGGGACAATGGTTGAAAGTCTCTCTCTGTCTCTACTGTAACTCCTGGCTGAGTGGCTCGGTGCTCCGCCGAGTCTCCAGAGTGATTTATCAGGTTTGCAGGGAGGAGAGTCGGAGGGAGAGGAAGGGGGGAGACAGAAGGGGGGAGACAACTCCGGTAGCAGGCAGCAGGCAGCAGTTACCAGCCGGCTGGGTGTGTTAACTCCACATCTGACCTCTATGGGAACAGAGCAGCTTCCTCTCCTCTGCTGGGAACCGGGGGGGGACTCATCTGCTTCTTCCGCCCCGCTCTGGCTGCCTCTCGCCGGGCTGCCGGGCTCCAGGAACCGGCCCTGGACGGAGCTCTGAGGATTGCACTGCTTCTTGGACTAGACATGTCATCAGCCAGTCAGTTAGCGAGCCAGCAAACCGGCCGGTGGGGTTCCTTCCCAAAGAGCTCCACTTTGTGCACATCCTCATCCGAGCTCTGTGGTGGATCTGCGGGCACGGTGAGTTGCAAACACCACTTCTTTCTCCTCTTTCTTCCAAATTTGTACCAGTTTCTCTCTGCTGCCTGCCGCTTCGTTCTCCCTCCGACTTCTCGCCACAAACACGAGACAACAGATCTGATCAAAGCGTCGGCGTGATGTTCTGCTGTTCATGCAGTTGTCACAGTGCAGCTTTGATCTTCTGATGCTGGCATCTGTTTGCACGGCAAACAAGTAGCTGCCTCACGCGGGAGCTTTAATCACGTTACTAGCGGGCGCCGAGCGAGAAATAAAATCTTTATTCACTCCAGGCTGCTTTAAAGCGTTACATGGTGGATTTTTTCTAACTCCGAATCAATAAAAACCTTATAAAAGTTGAATAAACCCGCATTTGAGTCTGATCCCTGCGAACAGAAAAGCAGATATTTCACACACACTCTCACGACTTCCAGCAGCACTTTTTCTCGGCCGCCTCATGACCGTGGGGGGTTTCGGCCCCGACGCCGTAATCTCGCCGCTATTTGGAGAAGGAGTCTGATAAACTAACCCTAAAGTCAAGTGCACGGAGCATTTTTGGACAAATAGTTCAAATATTTGAGCGCGTTCCAAGGCTTTATCGGGGTCTGCTAAATCAGCGAGCTGTTCCCATGTGCAGCAGACGTGAAGGGCGAAGCTGAAGTTGGATAATTGTAGAAGCTGCAGGAAAAAAATGTCGATTATAGGAGTTATATAGCCGCCTAAAGCAACGCAAAGCTAAATAAACGTCTAAGATTGCAGCTGTGTGACTCGTGCAACTCTTTCATATACATGTACAAGTGTGTATAGATCCAGAAGCATCCATTTAGGCAAGAAAATGCCAAATGTCTTGCAAGAAATGGCAAAAAATAAAGAATAAGCCAACATCTGAGGACAAATTTAAGCTTCCAGCCATGCAGCCAACTATTTATACGTCTTTTCTCAAGAGTCAGACCAGACTGAGTAAATGTTGCACTCCAGAAATAAGACTGAAGTTTAAGGAGCTCATTAATGTTCAGCCACCACATCTTAATAAACAGACGATACACTGACGGAGTTTCCCTCCAAAGGTCACACGTCTCCGGTCTTTAAATCAAAACTCCGTGAACTCCAAACAGTCGGGCTTCTCCAGCATCAGCGGCAGATGTCGACATGGGCGTTGTCTCCGGAACAATGAACACATGTTTGTTATTTGGGTTTGGCTGCTAATTTTGTTGTCATCGATATGAGAGTGGGAGCACATGTGTCTGCGCTCCTGCACTCAGGGAAACAAAGGCGCCGACTGGAACCCAAGTAGGGTCCTTCAAGGCGATGACGCAGCAGAGTCGCTTTTTAGTTCCGCAAAGAGCCCCGCAGAGCAACGAACCACTTCAGGAACCCCAGAGACGTCCATAGAGGCACCATGTATGACGCACCAGATAACTGGAGATGAAACAGGAACCAATTTCAAGGTAGTTCTTTGTGGAACCGCCTAGTTTAGTGAAGAACCTCACTTTGAGCGCAAGAAAGTTTCCCAAAGACCAATTCAAGAATGAGTCTTTTAAGGTGTTTCTAAAGAACTTTACTGAAAATAGGTGCTTTAAGGAACCATTTTCATGATAGCTCCTCTATTTTAACTATAGGTCTTGTAGTTACACGTAAGAATTTCCTTCCATTATAACACATTTAATAACACGGTTCTTCTATGACACTGCTGCACAGAAGTCCACAATTAAAAAGTTCTTCAAAGACTAAAAGTCTCCTATAAAACCACCAAAGATGGTTCCTTTAGGCACCATAAAGGGCGTTTCAAAGAGCTTTAGTGGAAATAGGTTCTTTAAGGAACCATTTCCATGATAGCTCATGTATTTTAACGATGTCTTGTCGTTAAACTTAAGAATTTGCACCATTTCTGGGGTCCTTCCGTTAGAACACATGTAATAAGATGGTTCTTCTATGGCACTGCTGCATAGAACCATTTATTTGTTCCACAGTAAAAACCTTTAAGCAAAAGGTTCTTCAAAGAAAGAAAATGGCTCCTTTAGGCACCAATAATGGTATTTCAAGGAACTTTTAGCAAAATAGGCTCTTTAAGGAACCATTTTCATGACAGTTATTCTATTTTTTTAATAACAGGAATTGATAATCGTTGAAGTCCAATGTAAGAATTTGCAGTGTTGTTGGGTTCCTTCATTCAGATTATATTTATTATTTTATTAGAACATGTTAATAATATGGTTCTTCTACAACATTGACGCAAGGAACCATTTTTCGTTTCACAATTAAACCTTTTGGGCAAGAGGTTCTTCAAAGAAAGAAAGGAAGTTTCCCAAAGAACCATCAAAAATCTCTCCTTTAGGAACCATAAATAGTGTTTCAAAGAACCTTTGCGTAAATAGGTTCTTTATGGAACCATTTCTGAGATAGGTCTTTGACTTCAATAATACTTATCGATAATAGTTGAAGTCAAATCCAAGAATTTGCAGGATTTCTGGGTTCCTTCCAGAGAACACATTTAATAATATGGTTCTTCAATGACATTGCTGCATAGAACCTTTTATTTGTACCATAATTAAACCTTTTGGGCAAGAGGTTCTTCAAAGAAAGAAAGTTTCCCACAGAACCATCAAAAAATGATTCTTTTAGACATTCTTAAGGGTAAGGGTTCTTTAAGGAACCATTTTAATGGTTCTTTGAGCACAAATGGTTCCTCAAAGAAAGAAAGTTTCCCAAAGAACCATCAAAAAATGTCTCCTTTAGGCATCATTTAGAACTTTAGCGTAAATAGGTTCTTTAAGGAACCATTTTGAGATAGCTCTTTCAATAATACTAATAGATAATAGTTTGTCAGATCAAAGAGTTTGCACCATTTCTGGGTTCCTTCCTTCCAGAGAACACATTTAATAATATGGTTCTTCCATGACATTGCTGCATAGAACCTTTTATTTGTTCCACAATTAAACCTTTTGGGCAAGAGGTTCTTCGAAGAAAGAACGTTTCCCAAAGAACCATCAAAAAAATGATTCCTTTAGGCACTCTTAAGGGGTTCTTTAAGGAACCATTTTGAGATAGCTCTTCTGTTTCGATAATAGGAACTGAAGCTATTTTTGTTCCACACTAACACCTTCTAGGCCAGGGTTCTTCAAAGGAAGAAAGTTCCCCCCAAGAAGAAACACCCATCAAAGAGTTGCTCCTTTAGGCACCATGAAGGGCGTTTCAAAGAACTTTAGTGAGAACCGGAGCTTTAAGGAACCATTTTCATGTTAGTTCTACTATTCCGATGATAGGAATCCATAATCGTTTAAGTTAAACGGGTTCCTTCCATCAGAACTTATTTAATATTCTGGGTTCTGGTCTGACAGAACAACACGTTACAAGATGCCAGACTGTGGTTGGGGAAACTGTGACGACGTCTCTTATTGTTTTCTGGTGTTTAATCGACCAAGTGAATCATTGAAACTGAGAATAATCATTAGCTGCAGGTCTAGTTTCATGCTGTTACCTGCTGCCAAACCAAACAGCTCCAATAAACACAGAGAACCTTTGAAGAACCACATAAAGTACATGTGGAATCGCTTCCTGAACGCTGAGCTTCTGCAGCCACTGATGGTGTTTCTGAGGAACCGTTTAACGTCCATTATTTTCCTCAGAGTGTGCAGTGTGTGTTTTCCCGGCAGACGCCCCCGTGTGAGTCCGCAGTAGTTTGCTGTGTGTCCTGCGTTGCCGCCACATGGCCTTCCCCTCCTCTTTCTTGGTTTCCCTGCACTTTGTGTGTTCGCTGCTTCCCCTCAGATCAACTGCAGGCTGTTCAAGTGCGCGGGACAGCACGGTTTCCCTCGGCCCTCTCAGCGCCGACCACAGAGAATTTCTGTCCGAGACGAGGCAATTACAGCACACATCCAAAGCCATCGTAGCCGGGAACCAAATGAAGGAGCCTTTGATAGGCCCCGGCTGATGCATATTTACTTTTTACGACCAACCAAGTAGTAAACAGCTTGCCTTGTTGGCGCTGGAGCGAGACTTTAAATACAGGCCTGTTCGCACAAACATACGCATAAACACACAGTCATGCATGGAGGCGAACACACAAACAGACGAGGACTTCTCAAGGAAATCAAGTCTTGCTAAATCAGAAAATATCCACGACACTGCCAGCTCGACCCGTCTGCCAGTCGCTGATTTCATAATCAGGTTTGTTGTGCTTTGCCCGGCTGCTGTGTTTTTTTATTTTCTCGTCGGAGGTGCAGACGCAGCAGCAGCAGCAGTAGCCTCCAATTGAAGCCATGTGTGGTGGAAAAACAGGCCTGGGTTTGTGGAGAGTTTGCATGCTTGGAGTGGGAGGGAGCCTGTCGGTTACAGAGGTCACAATCCGAACACGCCAACTCCTCTTGGCCTTTTACACGCCATGCTGACGGATGCATCTCAATAGTCAGTCAGGAATCCCTCCGTCGCTCCTCCCTTATCTGGAAAAGGTGCAGCCGTTTATTAATTCATGACTTCCGTACCCTGGAAAGGACGCGACTCTGCTGTAGGTGGTGTCTGAGAGGCCGCTCAGGGCGTGCCGCGAATTAGGAAAGCGGTTGGATTAGCCGAGCGCGGTCGGAGGCTTTGTTGGAATTACCTCCGCTAATATCAGAGCCGACGCATCAGAGCATCCTCAGATGAACCCGGCGGTCGGACACGTCGCCGCGTCTGTTCGGGTTCTCGGTCACGCAGGTCACGGAAGTCCTAAAGCTTCGGTTTCGTTGGGTGAAACACCTTCAAGAACCCAAAAAGTGAAGTCCAGTTGCTTTTTATTGACTAATTTGTTGTTATGTTGCGCAAAGACTCCCACAAGTTGACTCAATGCAGCCATTCTTATATCTTACACTGTAAAAAATGGTGATATTAAAGCAGCCGTGGCGCCAAGAACTGCTGTAAAATAACAGAAAATACCAATATCGTGAAAAAGACAGAAATTTGTCGCAATTAAAATACAATTTTAGCCTTAATTTTACATAATGTGTGTTTTTATTGTTTATTGAATGATATTTATATATGATGTTAAGTGTATAATCAATCAAGTTACATAAATATAACTGTAACTGTAAAAAATCTTGTATATCTTAAATATTTTTAATGGTAGAAAGTATGACCACCTAAAAAAATACTAATTAAATTTTTTAAAAAAATGCAAAATACTGAAATTGTCTACAAATATTACTGAATGACATTATAAGGCAGATAATTAGGCTTAATACTGCAGACAAATGACACTATTCATCATTTTTAATATATATATATATATAATCATGTAAAAAAAACAAAAACTAGTATATTGTATATTTGACAGATCTTTAATGTAAAAAAAAGCTAAAATAAAAAAAATAAACTTTACTTTTTACCTTTTAGAAAATGTACAATCACAGTTAACAAACATTTATTTATTATTAATTTTAAAACAAGAGTAATATGAAGTTTTACATGTAACTTTACATAAATAAATTTAATCTTAAAAAGTACGGCCACCTAGAAAATTAAGGAATTTACCAATAAAAATATTTTTAAAAATACAGTTGTTAAACATTTTGGATTGTAATTAGAAAGATATACAGTTAATTTTAAATCATTTAAAATTTAAAATTATTATCTTTCCATACAAATCTCTTATATTTGACAACTTTAATGTTAAAATACTTTGTCCACCTGTAAAATTAAAGAATTTACCTTTGAGAAAATGCAAAACCACAGTTAATAAACATTTGTGATTATATTACAATAATAGCTGTTAATTTTAGAGCAGTTAAGAGTAATATGAAGGTTTACATGTAGATTTACATAAAAATAGAATTTTTTATAGAGTATTTGACAGAATTTAACCTTAAAAAGTAGATTCACTCATAAAATTAATGAATTTACCTGTGAAAAAAAATTAAAAGTATAGTTATTAAACATTGTGAACTGTAATTAGAATGATAAACTGTAAATATTAGATCATATCAAATTTAAAATTAATTTTTACATGTAATTTTACATACAAATCTTGTTATTATATTTGACAATTCTTTAATGTTAAAATACTTTGTCCACCTGTGAAATGGATGAATTTACCTTTGAGAAAATGCAAAACCATACTAATGAAACATTTTTGATTATAATTAGAATAATAAACAGTTAATTTTGGATCATATCAGGTATATTATACGTTTTTATGTGTAACTTTACATACAAATCTTGTATATTTGACAATTCTTTAATGTTAAAAAACTTTGTCTACCTGTAAAATTATTAAATTTACCTTTTAAAAAGTTAAAAACCATAGTTATGTAACATTTATGATTATAATTAGAATAATAAACAGTTAATTTTACATCATATTAGGTGTGATATCAGTTTTTACATGTAACTTTACATAAAAGAGATATTAGAGATATTTAATGTAAAAAATAATTAATTTAGATATTAGGAAAATGTAAAAAAAACAACATTTATGGTTATAATTAGAATTTTAAATCATATCAAGTATAATATGAGTTTTTAAAAGACAACCTTACATTGTTTTCGGTTATTTTACATTAAATATGTCATTTTAAAGTCTATTTTTGTAATTTTACTGATATTTTCATGTATTTTAAAAATGTAGAGAACCTGTAAGTTACACAGGAACAACTCCAGCTTTACAGATTTGTTTTTACAGTGCGTGTTCCTACTTCCACCCTCCTCTGTGCTTCACTTTACCTCCTGTTTGTTTCTCTGCTCGGCTTCTTGCTGCAAGCCTTATTTCCCTGCTGCTCTGACTGCCATCAACACAGCGGCTGCTAATAGCTGGAATAGCCGCCGCTATCAGATTCAGAGATAACCTCTGCCGGGCTTTAATGCAGCTCTGCCATTTCCCCTCATGCATTATAATCGATCATGTTCCTGTCAGAGCCGAAGGCCGGATCATTTTTTCGTCCCTCCATTTTTTATTTCCCTGCGAGGGGTGAGTCAGAGCCTCCTCAACGATAACACATGATTTACCGTCTGATACAAAACTCCCAAACCTGCTCGTACGTCTTATTCTGCTTCTTATCTTTAAAAAAAAAAAACGGCTGAGGATGATTGATTTTTCCTGAAATTACATCTGTACCAAATTGGATTAACGGCTATGCAAAGTGGATTATTGTTAATGGAACATGTGAAGGAGCTGCTGCCTCCATCAGTCACATGTGAGGCTCTGTTTTATCGGGACCAAGAGATCTAATGAGCTAAATAATGATGCCCAGACCAGCTCTGGTAATGACTTTTTAAATGCTCAGGGGGCCTTCAGTTACCCACAGAGCTGCGATTGGTCGAGGCATGTTTTATCTGTCAGCTGTGTCCTACATGTAGGAAGTATGTAATGAGGGGATTGGTGGTGGAAAAACACTGGAATAATGGTGCACGTTTTCGGACTCGCTTTGCTCAAATACACTCAAACTTCTTTGCTCCATCACGCTAAATAATTAATTTTCTGTTCCAGGAGGCTTTAGTTGTTGGTTTTTGATCCAACAGATGCAACATTTGAGGCATTTTGGCACCTTTGAGGCGGCTGTAGGTGTATGAAATGTATCACCCAGTGGAAAAAATCAATAAAATCTATAGGATTTGTACGTGCCAGCAAAATATATTACCTTTAAATACTCATTGTGCAGCTGTAACAGGCCAAACTAGCTCCCCTGTCCAACCATACACGGGGTTAAAGTTAGTCTGCTTCATATCCTGGCCTGGTCCAGTTTATACACTGAGGTATGATTTGGGTTATCCATCTATCCATCCATCCTCCATCCATCCATCCATCCATCCATCCATCCATCATCCATCCATCCATCCATCCATCCATCATCCATCCATCCATCCATCCATCCATCCATCCATCCATCCAACATCCATCCATCAATCCATCATCCATCCATCCATCCATCCATCCATCCATCCATCCATCCATCCATCCTTCCATCCATCCATCATCCATCCATCCATCCATCCATCATCCATCCATCCATCCATCCATCCATCCATCCATCATCCATCCATCCATCCATCATCCATCCATCCATCCATCCATCCATCATCCATCCATCATCCATCCATCCATCCATCCAACATCCATCCATCAATCCATCCATCCATCCATCCATCATCCATCCATCATCCATCCATCCATCCATCCAACATCCATCCATCCATCCATCCATCCATCCAACTTCCATCCATCAATCCATCCATCCATCCATCCATCCATCCATCCATCCATCCATCCATCCTTCCATCCATCCATCCATCCATCCATCCATCATCCATCCATCCATCCATCCATCCATCCATCCATCCATCATCTATACACCACTTATTCCTCTGTAGGGTCGCGGGGGGACTGGAGTCTGTCCCAGTCGACACCCTGAACAGGTCACCAGCCTATCACAGGGCTACATATAGAGACAAACAAGCACACTCACATTCACACCTACGGACAATTTAGAACAGTGGTTCTCAACTGGTGGGTCAGGACCCAAAAGTGGGTTGCGAAGCCATTTTTAGAGGGTCGCAGAAGCAAAAAAGTAGTGGTATAAAGTCTTTTTTTTTGAAGGACGTGTTTCTTATGACACAGTTTGCTTTCAATAGCAGGATATTTAGTGGTGGTGACACCAGTAGTTGCCCACTGTTAACCTCTAGATTTGGCTCTGTCAGCTTATTGGAGAAAATTATGCTAAAACGTGCCAAAAACAAACCACAATCTGTTGAATCTGTCAAAATGGGCCAAAAATATGCTCAAAAACTTGGCAAAAGTGTCCAAATCTACCAAAATGAGCAAAAAAAGCCAAAATTTTCCTAAGTGGTATCAAAATGCATTGAGACTCCACCCAAATACACCTTAATTTGTTAACAGGAACTGCAAACTTCAACAATTTGGGTCGTGACTGTTATTAATAGAGACATAGTGGGTCCTGGACCACTGATTTAAGAGACTCAGTTTATGTGTTGTCGTGGATAAAGTTGCCTGGATAAAATACTAAAGCAAACTGTGTCATAAGAAACACATCCTTTAAAATAAAAGACTTTATACCACTAAATTTTTTTGGCGAAGCATGCTTCTGCGACCCTTTGAAAATGGCTTTGTGACCCACTTTTGGGGCCCAACCCACCAGTTGAGAACCACTGTCTTAAATCATGAGGTTGGGAATCTTCTGACACTTAGATCTCAGACTCAACAGATCCCAAGTACGGCTCCCAAACGACACAGGTTCTGACTAAATTAAAGCACAATCTACCACGACGTGCTCTAATTGCTTCACACAATGCTTTATTTTTTGCCTCAGTTTAAATGTGGTGCTTTGATGTGGGGTTTCCCCGTCCGAACGCTTCAAATGAAAACCATCCGCATTGTCACAAGATCAAATATTCTGCTCATGAAAGGCTCATATTTAAACAGGCAGACAGGACAGGAGTTTGACTTTTATATTTTATACACTGCTATGGAGAGTTTGAGCAATTCCGAGTCTAAAATCTGCATTATGTCGATAAATTGTGAAGAGATTTTTACTTCTTTGCCCTTATACGTCTAAAATTATGTTTAGTAGCTGCACAGACTTTTGCATCATGTTGCCACTAATCTGTTCCCACAACTGACGCCTCGACAAATGTGGTCTGAGTTTTTTGTCTCTGTGATTTTATGTAGACGTCTGCAGGCAATTTAAGAAGAAGAAGTTAACATGTATGCAGATGACACGAGTGTTTATCCCAAACAACCACATTTGAGAACAGAGTGAAAAATCTGCTGTTGCTGAGAGGTCGGAGCCGCAGTATCATGAAAAATCAATCAGCGCCTCCCACCTGACACCCTCAGATTCATTATCTATAATAACTTTAGTGTATTTAATGAAGACATGCTAAAGTTTACCTTCATACTATGAATATGTCCCTCAAAGTACATAGGGGTGGGTTGAAATCATGCACTTTTTAATGATCCTTTCATTGTCTATAACTTGCTCTGACCAACCACCTATCACACATGCTGATATGAGCCTTGAAAGTTTACCCAGAATGCACCTTTGCAAGTTTTTCCAGCCCCATATCATCACACTCCCGCCTCCGTGCTTCACTGTCAGGACTATGCATTCACTGTGGTTCTCCTGGTCAGAAGAGAGACACAAAACAACCACTAATAGATGTAAAATGACCACAAAAGCAGCCTTAAAGTTTACCCAGAATGCACTTTTTAAAGTTTTCTCTGGTGACTTATCAGAAAACAGAAACACATCCAGGGAACCAGTGATTTTTTCCGGTGCAGTTTTACTGTTCAAACTCTGATGCATCCCATAATATTGATGCTTGAAGTCGGTGAAAGAGATAACGAACAGTTCGTGACACCTGGAGTGGATGTAAAACTGATTTGGTTGCAGAAAATAAATGTGTTTTTAGCCCTTTTGATGTGTTTATCTGCTGCAATGATGAAGTTGTGAGGCTCAAAAATGATTGTGAAATGAAAGTGTGAAATTTGAACCCACTTCTATGTACTTCAAGGGCCTGTAACGCTAAAAATATTCTTAGTATGAAGGTAAAACTTTGCATTTCTTCATTAAAAATACTAAATAATGCATTGGTTTTTATTTGGCGCTTTACATAGGCTGCCAGGCTGCTCCATCGGCCCCTCAGACCACCACCAACCACTCACTCTCACACTGCATCCACCCAGGCTTCCTGGTGTTCCCTCACGGTCTCCCATCCAGGTACTGACCAGGCCCAACCCTGCTTAGCTTCCCAGATCTGACAGGATCGGGGGTCCACAAGGCGGCATGGCCAAAGTTATTGCATATTTTTAAAAAAAGCTGATTCTGAGGAGGTTTTATGGAAACTTTCTTCAGATTTGGTTGATTTTATACAGAATAAATTAATGTGACTGTCGGTTCTGTAAAGTTATGTAGTTGTTGGATGCAGACGCTCCGAATCCAACACAAGAAGCCCCTCATCCAGACTTACTGGTGCCAGCACTGAAGTCATTCTCTCTGTTGTTGCGTTAAAAAATCGTCACATCTCAGAGGAAACTTGTGCACTTCACAGTCTACTACAGCACAGCAGCTTTTCATCCATAAACCACACTTGCTGCCTCTTTCTCACACTCTCGCTTACTTAATTTCTCTCCTTCTCTTGTTTCTGCCTCCCCCGACACTTTGCCGGTGTTTTGTGAGAGCAGGGTGACAAATCGCAGCCGAGCGCGAGATGCTGGGTGACGTCAGATGTGAATCTTACACCTGTGGTGGCCGCCGCATAAATCACCGCGTCTCCTGAGTAAACACCGAGCGCAGGAGCCCCACGGCGAGGCGGCAAACGGTGCCGGACGTCATCTCTTGGGGGGGGGGGAATGGACAGAGAGGCAGCCAAAGTGACACAGAAGAGTCAGAGATTTGTGGGTTGTTATGTGTTTATGAATGCGACTGCTCATTTTTTAGCTTGTTTTTATCCTCGGCTGCCACTTGAGCTGAGCTTCGTTTCCACTGTGACTCCCGGTTTTTTGCCCAACAAGCAGTTCCTCCCTCCAGCTTGCGTGAATGAGGTCAGTCTGTTTCGGGCTGAGAGTGCAAACCTTGTGCTTTCTAAATGCGGTGACTTGTTCGCACCTTCGGCCTCGTGTACAATAATAAGTTCCAACAGGCCGTGAATTATGTTCGCTGGGAGTCGCACAAGCTGGAGACATTACATTAGGCCTCCGCAAACCGTAAGGGTCGGGTTTAACTGCTTTGGATAGATGGAAATGATGTCAAGAGCGAGTACAGGTTGTTCCATAACAACATAAAAATCCTCCATACTTTGGGTTTCACACCACCGTTTTGGATTTACTAGTTATTTTGGCGCTTCACTTTCACCGTCACCGCATCCAGCCACCCTGTAATTCACCCCGCTCGCCGGAAAAACACGCCACACCTTCACACCGTAACGTCACGTCGAGCCTTCACGCCCGGCAAACAAACACCGACTCACGGGAGTGTTAGAGGGCACGACCACTCCCTTCATTCACTCGCAGCCTCTCCTCCTTTTCTTTTCACACAGCACGCCGCAACTCATGCATGCAAATGAACGGCGGCGGCAATCCCTCATTCCTCTTTACTGTTCAGTGAAGCACAACTTTACGTTCCACATCTCGCAACCTAGACAAACATATTTATTCATGATTCCTGCGCAGGGAGGGGTGGACTGTGCTAACGCTGCTTGACAGGACGGTCATATTTCTCTGTCTGGGAGGATTCTACACGCCTTCGTTAGGTTCTACAACATGTACAGTGGCTCTGAAGACACACGGTCCCTTCATGGGAATGTGCACCGTTGGGGTTTAATGTTTTTACGTCAACATTAGTCTCACTTCTGTTCTACAGAATAGTCCGGCTGCACCTCGCTGTCATTTTGCTATGCTCTGGCTTGTTTGAATTCCTTCAAACCAATCACAGTCGTCTTGGGCGGAGCTAAGCGAAGGATGTGGCTTCGGTTTTCCCTTAAATTAGTGACGGTGGAATTGCTTCGGGAGAACATTTGCATGCAGCCAGACGAACGCTGTCATTAAACTGGATTAACGAGGACCGCTTCACTGCACGGCCCAAATTATCTGCAAAACTTTAAATTGCCAGTGTGGTAGGTTGCTGCCTGGAAGCTGCCGTTTATGGATGACGCCGTCGTATCCCGTAGTTGAGGCAGGCTCGTACCCGCATCCTTCATCTGGTGAGTCAGACTTTGCAAGTGTAAAGTTGTTATATTTGTGGCAAGAGAAAACAAAGCGCAGATATGTTTTGCCTCCGGCGCAAATACAACTTGATTAAGTGCAGGAAAAGGGTTTAAAAGAAACACTGGATTCTAGTTCGACAAGTCACCTCACATCCTCTTTTGCTCCTGTTGTAATTACTAAGGCCACTAGAGGGCGCTGTCTTGTTTCGGCATCCTAATAATTAACAGCTGATCAATTAATTGCCCTTAAAATATTAACTGATAAAAACATATTTAGCAAATGAGGCAGAAAATGAAGGACATGCAAGTCAGAAAATGTATTGTAGATCAGCTGCAGTACCTGGTTGCACCACCAGGTTCTTACTGTTTGACACTGTAGAGACAAGAGGAGGTGGTCACTCAGACCGTAGACATATATACGTAGACGCCGCATTGACTGTGGAGGGACGTGCCTAAAGCTCCGCCATCTTGGTACAGGGCTAGCAGAGGCGGGAGTGAATGTAAGTCTATGGAGGTAAGAGGTACTCCACAATCTTAAAGTAGAATTATTCACTGAATTTTCAACCGATTTCTAAACGGTTTGGTTTGTTAAAAACGTCACACATTTAGCTTTGACACAGGATGCTTGGATGCTTTTGTTCTATTTATGTCTGCCTGTCCGTCCTCCATGTCTGACGTTTGTAACAAACAATATATGTTGACAACTGATGGATTTATGATGACTTTTATAGTGCAGACATGTCATTCCTCTATAGACGTAATGCACTGTAGGGGCGAGTGGCACTGTACCAAGATGGCCACCGCGTAGGCACGTCGGCTCCAATCGGCAGCAGCAGTCAACGTCTACGTATATATGTCTATGACTCAGACTACAGGCAGTTCATGTTGGCAAGCAGAGAGCATTGTGGGAGTTGACCTTGTAAAGTGCCACCATGACAAAGACTTCTGTGAGGGTTAATGCCACAGCTCATGTACGCTAATGAAGGCAAAGTCTGTGTGGACAGAGTTCCAACAGTCCACTGGAATACATAAAATACATAACAGAGAATTTATTGATTATTTATGGGTTGAGAAAATTGTTCAAGTCTTGCATCTCACAGGTTAAGAAAAATGTTGTCAGACCATTCTGCAGCACAGAACAGTCTGGTTGCACCTCACTTTCATTCTGCTATAGGAACAAAAACATTTTGAGTTTGTATTTCTTTAAACCGATCGCAGTTGTGCTGGTCGGAGCTGAGCTGTCTTGGTGGAACATTTGCATGCACAGTAGGTTTTTTTCTCACAGGTTGATGTTTTTGTTTTCCGTGGGGAGGAGAATATTGAAAACAGTGATGGGTAGAAAGCGGAAGGTGAGGAAAAAGCAGCGTAAAGTATGTGGCCAATGGCAGGAGTCTACATCCAGGAAGTCAGACTTATACTGGACGATGTAGAGTATACGCCAGTACTCTTATATATTATGTAATACGTGTAACAGGCCACTATCAGGCAATAACATTGGCCTATTGGTGTGTTGTTTCACATTCAACCAACAGTCACTCCAGGAAGCTACCACACATACCAACCTCAACTTCCCCAAAAACTGTGCACTTTTATTTTCACTCCTCTACTTTCCCTTTAAAGACGTCATCCTCTGAAAAGCTTTTGCCTCGCTAACGTGTCCACATGTACTGATAGAAGTCTCAAACGTACTGGTTCAGACTTCCTGGGGTTCACACGTAACAAAGGGTGGGACTTTCTCTAGCATTCGTCTCCTTCAGAATAAGTTTCCAGTACGAAGTTTTACGACTGACTGAAACACAACTTGCCGTTTTGTAGTTTAAAATAGTTTGACGGTGTTTCAGCAGAGTTGGAGGTGAGCTGGTGCGCTTGAGCTGCAGATCAGTTTCATAGATCTGCAAATTCTAGAGGAAGCAACACTGTAGAGTTACATCTAAGACATTCTGAGGCAGGAAGGGTTTACTGCCACGGAAAAAAACATCTAAATATGTAATTCTGATGCATGGTAGTGGGTTTTTCGGAGCTTAGGAGCAGCGAAACATGCCTTGCCTGTTCCAGACTTTATGTTAAGCTAAGCTAACTCACTGTTAGCTTCAGCCTGAGCTCTAGTCTCAGACTGAACAAGCGTGGAACCATCGGGGTCCGTGTATGTCGCGGCCATTCGTTTTCTTATTTTGAGATTTCAAAATAAAAACGAAAAATAAACTGTTTCCCTTTTTTTTCAGTGATAATACAAAATTAAAAACGGAAAGCGGGTCCTAATTCATTATCCATTGTCCATTATCCGATTTAATTAGATGTGTTTGTAAATGGAAATTAAAATTAAAATACACCTGTGGAAAACTTATTTCTCCCCACCAGCGTGGGGTTTATTTGTCCCTTTGGAGGACCTTGTGGTGCTGCTAGCTCCACCGCTAGCGCTAAATCACTAGCGTTCCCCTGCTTTTCGGGACGTTTTTGGGGAGGTTTGGAGGTTTTCTGTTACTTTAGCTGGTGAAAAGTCCACTGTGAAATAGTGAACAATGTGTGCCAAGCAACGTTTGGACCCCACAGTGGGTCTTCATCAGGCCACGGCACACAGCAAGGTCTGCTAACAGTGAGCTAACACTGGAGCTTTAGATACCAGATCCTTCCTCATCAGAAGTCAGACGGGTCACGGAGCCAAAACCAACAGGAAGTAGAGAAATAAGTTTTCCACAGGTGTATTTTAATTTTAATTTCCATTTACAAACACATCCAATTAAATTGGATAACGGATAATGGATAATAAATTACGGCCCGTTTTCCGTTTTTCATTTTGTATTATGACTGAAAAAAACGGGAAACGGTTTATTTTTCGCTTTTATTTTGAAATCTCAAAATAAGAAAACGAATGGCCACGATGTACACAGACCCATCGGATTGTAACGAATGACAACTTTACCATGTTATTCCCAGAAATCCTCATCTGATTTAGCATTTTATGACTGAGGAAACTCCAGGTCGCTGTGTGAAAGCCGACGCCGACAAATTTCTGAAAAGTGATCAAGGAGAAGCTGTTGAGACTCGGCCCCGGACCTCCTCCTCCTCCTCCTCCTCCTCCTTGGCACTCAACAATCCTGTCATTATTCCTTCCCCACCAGGGTGGGCATGGAATTTTCCCTGCAAAACGGCACAAACAACAACAACAAAAGATAATAACACGGCGTGACGTCGTAATCCTGCGAGAAGGGAGCTGTCAGAGGAGCCCGTGAACCCACCCAGCAACACGTACAGTCGGAAAACAAACCAGGCTGTTTGCTCTGACCTGAAATCCCCTCCAGTAATCGGAGACAAAGCAGAACCGGGTCCGTGGGTTGCTTATTATTTGCTAAAAAGAACACAGATCCCCGCCTGGTTCCTGCTCTCCTTGTGCCGAGCTTCTGCCGCTTCACAAGTCGTGTTTTTTTCTGTTAGCGCCCCTGAGTTGCTTTAAACAAACCGACCAGGTAGCTGGCGCTGCATGTTCCCAGCAGCCTCCACATCTGCTGCTTCCTGCTGATCCGTGCAGTCTGCGGACTCATTCCTCACCTTCCCCTCAAATGCAATTCCTTTTACTTACAGGGGTATCGTCTTTCTTTCTTTCCTGGGTCACAGAAACGGTTTAAAGTGCACCTCGACTCCGCTAACCCTCTCATCAGATCAGTCCTGATGTGAAGGTTTCTAGTTTCTCAGTGTTCCTCCTCTCTCTTTCAGATGCTCCACAGCTGCCCTGGATGAAGCCATCTGCCGCCCAGGAGGATGGAGCTGAGGTTGGATCCGGCCTCTGCCCCGGCTGTGGTGGGGAGGGTTCCTGGCACCGTGATTTGATGCACAAAGAGAAACAAAAATCACATTGCCAGGGATTTCCACTCCTTCACAGCTCAGCAGGTGGACTCACCGCGCCGTTGTTTCCCGCCTTTAGAGCTCAGATGATCGGCTTGTGGATTCGAGACTGTGAAAAAAAAAGAGTGTGTGAATGCATTTAAAGTTGCAGCTGTCTGAAATTTAAACCGTCTCCTCTTTCCAACGCACACGAGAGCCGAGCAGCTTTACATAATAGTTTTTTTTCGGAGGCGGCTTCAGCTCTCGGATTTCAGATTTACAAACAAGGAAATTATTTAGACGTATGAAGCCGGGATCCTCCGCCGGCAGCAAACCTCAGCCTCAGCGCAGACTTTGAGACTTTGCCGCCGAGCAGCAGCGAAGGTCTGCCTGAGTCTCGGCTCCCTCCAAAGCCAGCCACCCACTTGCTAAAGGCACAGAGCTTAGCTAATTGGTGAGCATTGATCCCTGCTATGTGTTGTTCACAGTGGCTAAGTTCAGTGCCTGAGGTGAAATAGTTGATTCGACGTCGGGGATTTGTTCCGGTGAATGGAAAGAACTTGATGATCTCAGATATGAAGGAGGGAGGAGGGAGGAGGAGGGAGGAGGAGGAGTGACGAGAGATTAGGTGGAAGGAGAGGCGAGGATCACGGCTCTGAACCAGGCTCCCGTCGACCGAACGCAGATCTCGCTTGTGCAACGCCGTCCAGACGCGAGACAAGCTGTACCGCCTCGTTCGCCCCGAGCTACATCTGTCCTATCTCACCTTCCGCATCTGGCAAGATCCATCATGCACATCAGACGCACCGGGAAGCCGCGCAGAGAGAGAGGGAGAGAGACGGCGCGGCCCGGGCGTGATGCGGACTCAGAAATGCCACAGATCGTGTTGGGCTTTCAGGAATGCGGCGCTAAATGTCAGAGCCGCCTGGGCGTGTCGCTTCACGTCCACCTGAGTTAGTTCAGGACTGCTGTGGCGGCGTTCTGGTGCAGCATGACAGTCGAACCTGCACGCGATTAATTGGCCGCCGAACCCCCCCCAGCGAGAAGTGATTACCGAGCATGTCGCCGTGGAACGTCTATCAAAGATCAGCTGTGGAAATGTGCAGAGGCAGCAGGGAGAGTGAAAGATACAGGAACGTAAACCAAAAGAGCAAAGGCAACGGTTTGTGTCTGCTCTAACGAGAGTTGATGCACGTCCTCGTCATTTTTGGACTGACAGCGTAGTTTTTTTTTGCTGTAAGAGTTGCACAGAGGGGTGACAAATTAAAGGAAAAACCAACATAAACTGTCTCAGGAAGATGGTCTGTGTACGTCGCGGCCATTCGTTCTCTTATCTTGAGATTTCAAAATAAAAGCGAAAAATAAACCGTTTCCCGTTTTTTTCAGTCATAATACAAAATGAAAAACGGAAAACGGGCCGGAATTCATTATCCATTATCCAATTTAATTAGATGTTTGTAAATGGAAATTAAAATTAAAATACACCTGTGGAAAACTTATTTCTCTACTTCCTGTTGGTTTTGGCTCCGTGACCCGTCTGACTTCTGATGAGGAAGGATCTGGTATCTAAAGCTCCAGTGTTAGCTCACTGTTAGCAGACCTTGCTGTGTGCCGTGGCCTGATGAAGACCCACTGTGGGGTCCAAACGTTGCTTGGCACACATTGTTCACTATTTCACAGTGGACTTTTCACCAGCTAAAGTAACAGAAAACCTCCAAACCTCCCCAAAAACGTCCCGAAAAGCAGGGGAACGCTAGTGATTTAGCGCTAGCGGTGGAGCTAGCAGCACCACAAGGTCCTCCAAAGGGACAAATAAACCCCACGCTGGTGGGGAGAAATAAGTTTTCCACAGGTGTATTTTAATTTTAATTTCCATTTACAAACACATCTAATTAAATCGGATAATGGATAATGAATTAGGGCCTGTTTTCCATTCCTCATTTTGTGAAAAAAACAGAACTGAAAAAAACAGAACGGTTTATTTTTCGTTTTTATTTTGAAATCTCAAAATAAGAAAATGAATGGCCGCGACGTACACGGACCGAAGACGTTGCTGCCCAACTTGGCTTCAACGCACCTGCGATTTCCATGCCCATCTGTTAATCTGTTGACTGTTTTTACAGATTAATCAGTTAATCTGGGCAATAAATCTCATTTAAGTTCATGCTAGTTTGAGTTCTGCCATTATTTAATGCAGCGCAGTACGAAATGAGCACGAA
This sequence comes from Dascyllus trimaculatus, assembly GCA_024666655.1. NCBI lineage: Eukaryota > Metazoa > Chordata > Actinopteri > Pomacentridae > Dascyllus > Dascyllus trimaculatus. The sequence goes on from CM045446.1 coordinate 32,851,288, forward strand.
GAGTCGCGTACAGAAGTGTAAACATGACAAAAATTAATAAAAAATACACTTTATTACTTCCTAAAAGTAAAGCAACCCTTTAACAAAGTGTAAAAGATCAGTCTGTGTATTAAACAACATGGACATGGTGGATAATTTACAGCATTTTCTCCTTCTTTTAGAGTTGTTCTCTGACTTTGGTTGCAGCTTCTATATAAATTTACTGCACGAACGCCGTTTTTAACTCATGCTAGACGACGTCGCAGTGGTAAAATCAGGATTTCAGTTGCAGGTTAGGGCTAATGAGCTGCATTTCAGTCACTATTTCACACTACTTCTGTCGTCTGACACTAGAAACTGAAATATCTGTACCTGAGAGCAGCTTTATTGGGAGTTCAGCTGTATTAAAATGCAGTTTATGTGAGCACAGAGAGCAGGAGAGAAGCTACCAGATGCAGAGTTCCTCCTGCGTTTCTCTTCAGGTGTTCGTGCTGCTGTGATCTGACCCTTGTGGCCTTTTTGTTCTGTTATAATCTGAGATAATCCCAGACTCCTGAAGTCTTTTGAAGCTTTAATACTGAACCAAGTCGGGCTCCGTGGTCGCTGCCGTCGTTTAAAACTGTACCGCTGACCGCAGCTGAACAATGACTGGAGAAATGCGAAAAATACGCAGTGATACTTGTGTAAAACAATCCTCATAATGAATTAAAGTTTGTTTCTTTGACATGCATTGATTCAAAATCTAGATGCAGTAATCCCTCGTCTATCGGGGGGTTCGGTTCCAGAACCAACCCCGATAGATGGAATCCATGAAGTAGTGACCTCATGTTTATTCTAGGCCCCGCCCACACGAAGCCAAAACCTTTATAGCTTCAAAACCGTTCTCCATAAACGGAGCTGTTTCAGTAAATGTGTCCGTCAACACGAATTCACTTGATACACCTGAAAACAATGTAAAACACATGCCAGGCCTGTTGGTGGCGCTATGACGCCGTAACAGAAACAAGCGGGACTTTAGGCATGAAGAAATCTGTATACGATGTAAACATAGAACATGGCGGCGGCAAATACGAGTGGACGAGCTGGTAGGACTGTAGTCTGGACGGACGATGAGGTGGAACTATCAGCAGGACATACGCAGCACTATACAGAGACATTGTTGTTGTCGTTTTCTGAGTTTGGCGCATCTATCGAGAGGTGGAGCTATCAGAAAAAGAAGTGGACAGGGCGTAACCACGGTGACACATAAACGACGTAATCTTTGCACTCTGGGACCTAGGTTCAGACATGATCGTTTCAGACCCCAAAAACGCCGGCTTGGTGTGGACGATACACGGGTTTGAAGAACTATTTAGGCCTGGGCTCGTCTTCGTGTGGACGGGGCCTTATTATTTATATATATTTCAAGGCTTTATAAACCCTCCCCACACTGTTATCAACCTTTCCCACACTCTTATAAACCCTTCCTACACTCTTAAACCTTCCATCTAGAGGAGCTTCTACAGTCGTGTCCGATAATGGAACTAGCGACGCAGCGATCCACTTGGGAAAAACTTACTTCAAACACACCGACACCGAGGACGTCCGGCTGCCTACCTACCGGGAAACTGATGATGGTGTTACGGTAATCCTACAGACTGTCACCGGTTCTCTGACGGTCATTTCCAGTAAACTCTCACCGTGTGGGACCAAAGGTTCTGGCTGGCTTCCATCACCGCCGATCAATCAGAGACCGACTAGCTCAAGAGGAAGCGGCCGTAGCTGAGTTTTCCATACGTGCGTCTACTCATCTGCTGTACGCTACGTATTTTATAGACAATTTAAAAATCTGAGATACAGAGAGACCGTGAAAAGTGAACCGCAATATGGCGAGGGACGACTGTATGTGTTTTGATGATCCCAAGTGTCCAACATGTTTTTATATAGGTTGAATTCTGGCAACTGTGAAGGCCACGACCCATCATTTCCATTATGTTCTTGAAACTACTCAGTGACCACTCGATGTTTCCACTGGCACCACTTGCATCGGGCTAGAAACGCTCCATCACAGGATGAAGCTGATCACTTGTTATCGGTTTGCATTGATCCTCTCCTCGAAAGGAACAAACTAGATCCATCGTAAAAAGTCAAGAGGTCAGGTTTTTCCTTTAATCTGTCACCCATCTGTGCACATATGTAGCAGGTAGTCGTGTTTTTGTAGAGGTTCTGGGTTAAAATCAGTCAAGGGAAAACATAAAAAAAGCCAGAGATGTGTTTTATTCAACCTGTGGAGCTGAGTTTTGAAGTTCTCTAGAAAACTCTACATTGATTAACTCTTCCAAAGATGTTTTAGCCAGAAAACAAGACAAATTAAAACTGACAATCCTTATTTTGTCTGCTGCTGTTTGATATCAGTGACTCAGTACAGATTACTGAGAACTTTGAGTCATAAATTCTGCAACACAAAGCCTGCAGCTGTGCTCAGCTCGCGGTTTAATTCAGTGGTTCTCAACTGGTGGGTCCCAAAAGTGGGTCGCGAAGCCAAATAGTAGTGGTATAAACTCTTGTATTTTAAAGGGTGTGTTTCTTCTGACACAGTTTGCTTTCAATAGCAGGATATTTAGTGGTGGTGACACCAGTAGTTGCCCACTAGTAACCTCTAGATCTGTCTCTACCAGCTTTATTGGAGAAATTTATACTAAAATGTGTCAAAAATGAACCAAAATGTGCTCAGAATCTGTCAAAAATGGGCCAAAATATGCCCAAAACTTGGCAAAAAGCGTCCAAAAATACCAAAATGAGCAAATAATAAGCCAAAATTTTCCCAAGTTGTATCAAAATGCGTTGAGACTGCACCCAAATAAACCTTAATTTGTTAACAGGAACAGCAAACTTCAACAATTTGGGTCGCGACTGTCATTAATAGAGACATAGTGGGTCCTGAGGCTGGACCAGTTGAGAACCACTGGTTTAATTCACGCTAACATTTCAGATTATTTACTCGGTCAGTGTTGCTCTTCTTATTTTATAGTTATATATACATTTTTGGGGGGGAATTTTTCAATTTTTTTTATTGATAGGGAGAGAAACGGGGGTAGAGAGACATGCAGCAAAGGGTCGTGAACCGGACTCGAACTCACGACCTGCACCCACATGGTAACGCCCCGACTCATTGAGCTACACGGCGGCCGGCGTCGCTCTCCTTGCGCCGAACGCTGCATCTTCAGGGGTGTTTAATTACTCCGATTCCTGGGCTGTGCCCTCCCGTGCCTACTGAACTGGTATCAGTGTTTTACCTGAAAACTGGCTCAGTTCAGCAGGAACAGGAGTGGAGCCTCCGATGCCGCAGAAGCACACACAAACCAGATTCAGGTTTCTGGTGCTGAATCCACCACATCCTGGCCCCCGATGGGAATCAAACCAGAGCCCTGCAACCTGTCAGACAACAGAGCTGAACCCTGAAGTGGCTGCGAGCTAGAGGACCGTCCCCCTCATCTGCTGGGATATGAATGTTTCATAAGCAGGTTTGCCGTCTTCTGCTGGAGTCCCGAGCCGCCGTGTGAATACTGTTCCATGCTAATGCGGCTGATCTTGTTTATCTCCCCCGTCGACAAGGCTGCAAACACCTGCCTCCCTCCCCGCCTGTCTCCTCCGAGCCTCTCCTCCGTGACATTAAAGGCCAGACTGGAAGTTCACTGTGAGGTAATCCCAGTGAAATGTCTGCCATGCCTGTGTAATTGATGTCACCCAGCAGCCCCCATTATCAGTGATTGGGAATGTGTGCAATGCCGCTTCCTCCCTGCATTCCAGATAAACTCGCAGCCACTGAAAAGGGGAAGAAGAAGAAGAAGAAGCACTTCATCTTGACGATTTCAAAGCCGTTTGAATGTCTGCAGATAAACGCTCCATGCAGACGTGGAGGAGATCAGGCAGTAAAAGGTTACAAAGGGGTTTCTTCCACGGCGGCTGTGGGCTCCGACCAGTTAACTCTGATTTGTGGAGGACGGCGGAGCGTGAAGTGAGTTTTCCTAAATGTCACTAACAACCTTCCGCGGCGTGATTTATTCGGGCGTTTCAGGTGCAGCCATCGTTTCATTGCAGCACTCAAACCCGGTCGTAATGCAGTAAAGTTTAAATGAGGCCCGAGACGGAGCCGTAGCTTTGTTTGCTGTTCGGGCGACGTCGCTCATCCCCAGCAGGGAGACGAAGGCGGCGATCGCAAAGTCGTCAAATGAAAAGAACAGAGTGCTGGAAGATAACTACAGCATCGATGCTTCTTTTTAAACAACTTTTATTATCTGTCAAACTGCTGCAGTCAGCTCAGCCACAGTTTTATGCTCTGATAATCGCTGCTAATGTAGCTTTTAGCCGTTAGCTTCAAGCACGAATGCAGTTTTCAGACAGTTTTGTTATTTTTTAAAGTTGACCAATTACATTTTGTGTGTGTGTTTGTTTTTTATTTAACTTTAGATACACCAATAAATTTTTTTAAATACATTTTTTTAGAGTCACCACTAAATACTTACTTGTTAACTACCAGTATTGTTTCTGTTGATAAACCATTAAATAACAGAAAATGTCAACATTTTATTTTACATTTACATCTAATAAGAGAAAAATATTAATTTTAATTTAACTAATTTTAATATCAGATAATTTACCGTTTTTAAAAAAATCTTGTTTTTTTGTAATTTTTTAACCATCAACACGGCATTAAAAATGTGTTGTTGGTTTTTTTTTACTCTTGGCCAGTTACTTTTTTGGTTTGTTTTTTAAATCTTTTTTATTTACGTTGGATACACCAACCAATAAATAAATATGTTTTTAGGTTTTTGTCTAGAGTCACCATTAAATACTTATTGCTTGTTACTGTGGACAAACTGTTAATTAACTTTTGTTTCTTACCAGCTAAAGTCCAGGTAATGACCTACTAGTATTGTTTCTGTTATTTTTGTGGATTTATTTGACATTTGCAGGTCTTATTCTGTGTATACACCATTAAATAACAGAAGATGTCAACATTTTATTATACTTTTACGGCTAACAACAGAAAAAAATAATAATTTTAATATCGGATAATTTTAAATTTTAATTACCTGAAACTTTCAAAATTTTAAAATCCTGTTTTTTCTGTAATTTTTTAAAATCATCAATACACCATTAAAATGTTTTTTAAACTCTTGTCCAGTTACCTTTTCTCAGTTTGTTTTTTTTTTTTAAAGAAAAATTTTAACTTTGAAAACACCAATTAACTGTTAACTGTTTTTTTGTACTTTTTAAAACCCTCGATATGTACGGAGCCCCAGAAGGGACATGGGTGGAAAAAAAAGATAAAGCGAGATCTTGCAAACTTTTGCAACATCTCACAAATTGTATTAATAAAAAAATCTTCATCATCATTTTTATTTTTTCCACCCATTAAAAATTTGTTTTTTTATACTCTTGACCAAATACCATTTTTCTCTTTTTTCCAGTTTTTTCTTCAAATCTTTTTTTTTTTTTACTTTGGATACACCAGAGTAAAAACCATTGGACTCTCTGTTAATTAACTTTTTTTTTTTACAGGTACCAGTATATTTTCTGTTACTATATGGATTTATTTGACATTTGCATTGTTAATACTGTTGATATACCAATAAATAAAAGAAAATGTCCATATTTTATTATTGATTGATTGATTGATTTACCACTAAGAGAAAAAATGTAATTATAATTTACCTTTTTAAAAAATCCCTTATTTTTGTAATTTTTAATCATTGATACAACATTAAAAATGTGCTTTTTCACATTTTTATTCAATTATTATTTTTTTGCTATAGTCAACATTAAATTATATTTTAAAAATGCCTCGTTACTGTTTGTTACTGTGAACTCACTCCCAGTATTTTACAGTTATTTTACAGATTTAATTAGAAAAAAAAGACATTCTGAAGGTTCATGACTTCATCAGACAGACAGACACCTTCATGGTGGGAAGTGAAACTGAAAAACAATGAAACTGGACATTTTAAAACAGCGTCGGTTGCTCTGGTTGTTTTCGGCATCGCAGCGGATGAACTTTGCTGAAGTGCAAACGGTCAAAGGTTCAACTTTCTATTCGAGTTGCACTTGTTGCATCTGCAGCTCGACGGTTTCATGCATCCAAATGGAAAAACAACGAAGCCGCAGTTCTCATGAAAACAGAATCGCACTTCCACCCAGCCGGAGTCGGTCCAGACCAAAGCCTGCAGCCTCCTTTTAGTCTCCATAGCGATGTCAGCATCCCTTTCATCTCCGGGCCTCAAAGGCTGACCAGATTTCATGATGCGGCCGCTTTATTGAGCCTGATCTGCTTTCCTTGCCCCCTCCGCCGTTCAATCAGCGCCGCGCGGTTCTGGCCTGTGGCTGCGAGCTCGGCTGCGTAATTTGGTTTAGAGCTGAGCGGGAACATCTGTTCTACAAAGCTGCAGCTCCTTCCGGTCCTCGGGCTTCGTGGAAACAAACGAGGCCGGCGGTGGGGCATCGCAGGACCTCCAGATCTGCCGGTCGCCGCCTCCGGTCCCGACCAGGAATAATGTTTGAAATGTGTGGAGTCACGCAGGATTTATTGTTTCCACTGACAGCGGTGAAGAATGCGCTTTATTGATTTCACATGCACAGTAGGAGGTTTAAAGAGTCAATAACACGACCAGTATGTGAGTGGAGTTGTGTACATGTGCGACTGTACTACGGAAAAATACATTTATTTACAGGACAAACAATAAATAAACACAGGAAGCTGCAAAAACTGTACATTTAGTCCTATCTGGGAAAAACGCAAAACTGGTTCTTTGCCGTAGAAGAACCATTTTCAGTTCCACAGTGGACGTTTTAGCAAGAGACTCTGCTCACAGAAACCTCCAAAAGGGGCCTCAAAGAGCTGCAAAAAATGTCTCCATTAATGATTCTCCCAAGAACTTTAGCAGAAGTAGGTTCTTAAAGGAACAATCATCGAGATAGTTCTCCGTGGACCCACCTGCTTTAGCAAAGAACCTCTTTTAAATGGTTCTTTGAGCATTTTAAACCAAATTATTGTCTGCAGGTTGAGCTTATTAACGTTCTTTTTCGCTTCAGTCAATTATAGACAGGTGAAATATTAAAAATGTGAACTCCAGAAAAGCATAAAGCAACACAAACACTAAAACCAGCCACTACAAGGAGGAACACAGAACCTTAAACCTTAAATTAACTCATGGATCCAAACTAAAAACCAAGAAACACTGACTGCATTTGACAGCTACAGTGATTTGAAGAACTTTTATGTAAGAGTTTAAAGCATTTCGGGGTCTTACGTTATAAAACATTTAATGTTTTGGGTTCTTAGACTTAAAAAAACAACATGTTACAAGACACCAGAGATTTGAGATTTAGGAAACTGTGTTGGATGTTTTTCATTGTTTTCTAGTTATTGATTGATATAATAATCCATCAAACCACGGTACAATAAGTGCCCTTTACGTGAGATTAAACAGCATGTCAAGTGGTGTTGAATACATATGAATGCATTAATAAACTAGAAAAGCACGCAGAGAGTTCATACCTCCGCCAAGGAGCTTCAGTCCACCCCCAACACAATCTCCCAATTCACATATTTTGTATGGAACGTTACAGATACTAATGTAATTACATACAGTTCAAATGTCCTACCAACAATGCGGCCTTCACCCCATCCGACCTAATGAACAGGCGCAGCCTCTAGCGCGGCAGCTCCTAACAGCCTCCCAGCTTCTTAGACAACCGGAGATAAGAATGCCGGCCCAACCGTGCGTATGTCGCTCAGGAAGGAAAGAGAACTCCGTCACTGTCGCTGTCTGTCGCGTGGAGCCCCAAAATGTCATGTGGTCAGAGGGGGTTACCCCAAAAACAAGAGTGCCCTCTGGTGGCTTTTAGAGTAAACTGCATGTCCACTCGGTTACACTTACATTAAAAAACATCCTGGATCCAGACGGTGATCAGGATCAGTCCCAAATTTCATCATTTGTTCCTTGAACCATTTCACACATTTCCTGAAAATTTCATCCAAATCCGTCCATAAGTTTTTAAGTTTGTTTTGCACACAAAAAAGCAAACAAACAAACAATCAAACCAACGCCAGCCATCACATAACCTCCTTGGCGAAGGTAATAAAAGACTAAATCTAAACTATTAGCAGCTTCATCAAACTGTCCATATAACTAAGCTGTGACTCACAGTGTGACCTGATGTTAGGTCCTGATCCATCCTGTCTCCATGTCAGGGATCATTTATTATTATTATTAAATGTATTTAATGAAGCTACCAGAGGAAACGTGCACAACTCAGCTTGTTTTGGAGACGCTCGTATGGATCCTGCTGCTGTCTGGTTAATTAGCTCAGAGGAAAAACTCCTACAAACAGCTGGAAGCAACAAACTAAACTTCAGCTCCTGCTAAAGATGGCAGTAATTATCGGTGAGTGTCATTAATCTGAGCTGTTTTTATCGCAGTAAAATGTTGTTATGATGGACCTTTGAGTCTGTAGCCTAATAAATTTGAAACTGTAGAGCAAAGTGAATGAGAAAGGTGAGTTTTAGGCCTACAGGCTGTGTCTTTTTGATGTTTTAGCGCAATATTGGTGCTAAAATATGGGAAAATCCTTCCCTAAATGGCCCAACATGAGTCAAAAACTCCACTAACTTGACTGGGTGCAGTTTAGACCTTTGATACAGACATATTACTGTGTTCGAACTTGTAAGACTTTTACTGTAAAGTGAGGGTTAAAGGGTGTCAGTTCAGACATGAAACCGACACGTTCAGATGCCGTCAGATTAACAGATAAGAGTCTAACTGAACTCGTCTTGAAGAAAACCTGAGTTTCTTTGGAAACGTTTGGAAGCCGAGGCGGATAATCGCCCTTGGAACATCTTTGACAGCACAATCAGTTAAGTGGAGACGGCGTTCAGCCAGAATAGAAAACGAGGGGATTAAGAACAGAAGGGAACAATCGCTCACATACATCATCGAGGCCGACAACAGAGTCGACGTAAATGGCCGACGTCCAGCCTCAAGACGAAACCTGCGTCGCCCTAATCGTGTCTTAACGAAACGGGAATGAAAAAGCAATTCTTCATCTCTCTCGGACGCGTTGTTTATTTATTAAAGGATGAAACTAAACGGGCGGTAATCGGGTTTGTGTCGTCTGCCTCGATCCTCGTTACGTCTCATAACCTCTGGCCGTTCTGCTCCGCATCCGCTGCCGCTGCTATCTGGAATCTGATAAAGGGGAAACAGCTGCTTCCAGAGCTGGTGTGGATTTAAATGGCTCGTCTCCTCCATCAGGACAGGGCAGATGTGGAGTTATTAGCATGTTTAGATACGGAAAAAATGCAGATAGAACCCGAAGAAAAGCACCTGTTGGTTCGAAAAGCATGTTTAAACTTTAAAATTACACCATTTATCAGTAGGGATTGGAATTGATAAGATTTATCCGATTCCGATTCTGCTTCACGATTCAATTCTTCATCGATTCTCATCTCCCGGCCTCGGTGAAAAGAGAAGCTAGAGCTAGACATGAACTGGAGTGAGTACTTCCAGCCTCTGAGCGACATCTAACTCGTCATCTAAATGTAAGGCATGAGAAGGCATCTATTTAATGTTAACACTTAGTAATAGCAGGTTTTACAATGAGGCGAATGGCGCCAACATGACAGGCAGCGTTAAGGCCGGCACACATTACAGGATGTTTCAAAACTTCACAGATTTAGAGACCACACACTTGAAGATAACAAAAGACAGATCACACAACATCTCTCTCTTCTGATCTTATAGTGTGGTGTTATCTAACCTCACACTAACCGATTCTTCAGCAGACTATAAGGTTCTTCATGCTCAATATTCCAAATCTCGCGTAGTCAAACGTGACTTCAGTGTAAACAAACATGATGGAATAACGGCGTTATAAATAACGACGTTCCTTTTTTCAGTAACGAGCAACATAATAGATCAGTGGTTCTCAACTGGTCCAGCCTCAGGACCCATTATGTCTCTATTATTAACGGTTGCAACCCAGATTTTTGAAGTTTGCTGTTCCTGTTAACAAATTAAAGGTTATTTGGGTGTCGTCTCAACGCATTTTGATACAATTTAGGAAAATTTTGGCTTATTTTTTCCTATTTTTGGTATATTTGGACGCTTTTGCCAAGTTTTGGGCATATTTTGACCCATTTTGACAGAGTCTGAGCACATTTTCTTATATTTTTGGGACATTTTAGCATAAATTTCTCCAATAAACTAGCAGAACCATATCTAGAGGTTAATAGTGGGCAACTACTGGTGTCACCACCACTAAATATCCTGCTGTTGAAAGCAAACTGTGTCATAAGAAACACGTCCTTCAAAATAAAAGACTTTATACCACTACTTTTTGGAGGGGGCATGCTTCTGGGACCCTCTAGAAATGGCTTCGCGACCCACTTTTGGGTCCCGACCCACCAGTTGAGAACCAATGTAATAGACTACTCTTCCCATCATTATAACATTGTTACCATTACTGCCAAAAATGCGGCGCGTTACTAGAATTGAAGCTGTTTTTTCATCAGACCATCCAGATCTCTGAGCCGAGGGGCAGAGATTTTTTAGGGCTGTCAAAACTGACGTGTTAGTACAGATTAATCCATCATCATGATTAATCTGATTAAATTTTTAGCAGCGGTAACTCTACTTGTCTGTTTTTACTTCCTCTTCCGTCAGTCAGCTGACTCAGCTCGCGTTTTGATTGGCTTAAATCCGGTACACGTGACATTACAAGCTGTGCGTGCTCGGCTGCTCTCGGAGGAAACCCCCACACACTACAGGGTTTATAGTCGCAAATATTAAACATGTTCATTATCTACAATCTCTCCTTCTGAGCAGATCAGACCAGACAAAATCACTCTTAACACACCACAGGAAGATCAGACACCATGTGGTTTGCAAACATCAGACAATCGGGCCTTTGCTGGCTTTGATCGTAAGGAGGAGATCTGGACAAAAATCAGCCCGATTATCCTGTAGTGTGAACCGGCCTTTAGTTAGTTAGTTACCTGCAGTGTCAACAGCAGAGGATGAGCCTTGGGTTGAGATTCACTCTGGAGCGGATCGAAGACGCAACATTCATTCAACGTTATCTCACACTGTGTGCAAATGTTTCTGCATATTGGTAGTACTTCCTCCCTTTGGTGAAATATCCACTTTGCAGGTTTTGCGAGTCGCCCTTTTGACATCCTTTCTGGTGAAATGGAACCAAACTTTCGAACGTTTGGATGTTTCCTGCTGGCTGCACTGGGGAATGACGTCGCCATGCATGTTCACTAGCTTGCGCAAGCTATCGTGACGTCATTCGCGTCCACTGGAATCGACAAGGGAATCGTTTGCAAAAGTGGCAAATGATTCCAAGGAACTGAAACACTGGGAACCGGTTCTCAACAAGGACCGGTTTTCGATTCCCATTCCTATTTATCAGAGCCAGACACAGTAAAAGCAGAAAGAATTGTTGATTTTTCACCTTTCAGATAAGCTAAACGTTTGATGTGGAGTTTTGTCGGGAAAATTATCCAAATCTAAGCATAACATTGTGGTATTCCTATAAAATCGCTTTATTCTACATGTCTAAGTTGAAAAAAATCACCTAAAATAAAGACTTTATGCTGACCAGAATCTGTAAAAAACTAAATATTCTGCGCTTTTTGCCGCAACTGTGGAGCTTTTAGGGATTTTACTGTAATCAACGGTGACGTGACAAAAATTCAGGGAGTTTTTGGGGTGAGCTGGGCTGAACTGCAGGCAGTGTTTGCACAGAGCACCCAGTTGATGAATGTGGATGTAAATGATCAGATATTGGAGTCATCAATTTTCCTCCCAGGATTGTAAACGCATACGGGCACTTGAAAGAATGACGCACATGTTGATTCCAGGTTTTTTTTAAAATAAATAATCCAATAAATTCAACTTTCGTTTTGTCTTTTTCTGTGATTTATGGGATTCTAACTGTGTCAAACAGCTCTGAAGACATTTTTAAGTTGCTTCTACTTCTAGTCATGGTTGTTCTGTTTCCGTAGAGGTGCAGGACTTTATATTGCAGTGAAAAAATGAGCCAACAGTGAGGAAAATATGTGACGGGAGCGATACAAAAACGCCTAGAACGTGCTTCAGAGGGCTAATTAGGAAACCACAGCATGACTCCCTGTTTATTCCTCTTATCTTGCTGCATGTACGGACCCATTGTATCGCAGCACAGCAGGGGTTTTCACTGTGTGTTTACTGCGGCGGAGAGTTCATAATCCTGAATGAGATGCCGAACGCGCCTCCGGTTTCTCCGACACGCAGCGAAGACGGAGGGTTGAGTATGCGAATGTTGGGCTCGTTCATGTGGACATGCAGCGAGTCGCCTCCCTGCTCTTTTGTTCTCCTCGTTGTCGGGACGATGCCCAAAGGAAGAACGCTCTGACTGATTGGGAGTAACCGTAACCACAACACTGGATGTTCGCTCAGCCAGCATTGACGTCTGAGTGAGAAGACGCTGTACGTCGGCCAGATAAATGAGATGGGATGTTTTCCCTCAGAGAGTCTGCCGGGTCGAACGGAGGAAGAGCTCCCTGATGCTGCCAGCTTATGAAATCATCCTCCGTGTGAAAGACGAAGGCCAGACCGACTCTGTGCACATCTGGCCGTCGCTGTCCGGGTTAAATGAACTTTACTGTGGTCTGACGTTTACAGAACATCCATCAACGTGCTCAGTTGTATGAAGCCAAACACACTTCAACATGATGGGCGCTCTGGGACAGGGGTGCCCAACCCTGGTCCTCCAGAGCCACTATCCAGCATGTTTGAGATGCTCCCCTCTTCCAACACACCTGATTCGCATGATCAGCTCATCTGATAACAATTCTGATCATTTAATCGGGTGTGCTGGAAGACGGAAACATCTAATACATGCTGGATAGGGGCTCTCGAGGTCCAGGATTGGGTGCCCCCTGCTCTAGGATATTGCCAAAAGTACTGGCCCACCCTTCCAAATAAGAGAATTCAGGTGTTCCAATCACTCCCATGGCCACAGGTGTATAAAATCAAGCACCTAGGCATGCAGACTGCTTCTACAAACACTTGTGAAAGGAACTCTTAATGCTTCAGCAGACCAAGACATTTTGGGTAATTTGACGCTCCCAACTTTGTGGGAACAGTTTGGGGATGGCCCCTTCCTGTTCCAACATGGCTGCCACCAGTGCACAAAGCAAGGTCAGTAAAGACATGGATGATCCAGTCTGGTGTGGAGGAACTGGACTGGCCTGACCTCAACCCGATAGAACACCTTTGGGATGGATTAGAGCGGAGACTGAGAGCCAGGCCTTCTGGTCCAACATCACAAATGCTCTTCTGGAAGATGGTCAAAGATTCCAGTGAACACACTCCTAAACCTTGTGGAAAGCCTTCCCAGAAGAGTTGAGGCTGTTGTAGCTGCAAAGGGTGGACCAACTCCATATTAAACCCCACGGATTAAGAATGGGACGTCATTAAAGTTCATGTAAAGGCAGACGTCCCAATACTTTTGGCAATATAGTGTATCTGAGTATTAAAAAGATTTTTCCACTATAGATTCACCACAAACAATAGAAATGTTCTAGTTTTTTATTTTTAAATCTTTTTAATTGCTATAAAGTCGCTATTATAATACAAAACAAGTCTTTTAATTACAAAGTGCCAGTTGTTTTTCTGTTATTTTACTGATTCATTTCTCTTGGTGCAGATGTTAAACATAAACACCTACAAGAGACGGGTGCTGTGTGTCAAGTTATTCTAAATTAACTATTAAAATTAAGATGTTACTGAAGCTAAATGGTTTCATTACATCCATGTATCTGAAGAAATGTGCAATAATCCAGGTATTTAGTTTATTATCTCTCCTGCTTACTGTTACTTATTCCATCAGCTGCAAGGTTGCAGATTATTTAAATGTTTTCATGCGGCTAAACTGACAGTCTGAGTGTCTCCGGCTGGATCTTCTCTGATATTGTGACGTGTTTTCACTCTTCATGCTCCGGTGACATAGAAGGAAACATGACAAGATGTTCCAGGTGACAACATGTTCACACAGCAGGAGTCCTTCCTCTGAAGACCTGACTCAGTGCACTCCTGTGATTCCCTCCGCCAAGGAGGTGATGATTTTGCCGGCATCTGGTTTGTTTGTTTGTTTGTTTGTGTTCAAAATAATTTAAAAACTCATGGACGGATTTGGATGAAATTTTCAGAAAATGTGTGAAATGGGACAAGGAACAAATGATGACATTTAGGAACTGATCCGGATCACCGTCTGGATCCAGGATTTTTTTTAATTTAGGGATACTTTGTCATTGGTAGATTGTGTTGGGGGTGGACTGAAGCTGCTTGGTGGAGGTCTGTGCTCTCTGAGGGCTTTTATACTTTTATTTTTATCTACCCAAAGTTGAAAAACGGTGCTATTGGAAAGCGTTTTGAGTTTCTGACACTGGAGTTGGCAGGTCCGTGTACTAGAACCATGGCAGCGTTCGACAGCGCTCGGCAACACTCGGCAGCGCTCGGCCGCGGCACGCAGGACTATTGGAATATCAACATTATTATCCCAATCCCACCACAACCAACCAATATTGGGATATTCCTATATTCGGTACCAGCCCTTATATTAGGTTTGTAAAGCAGCTAAGCTACCATACTGTTGGTTCGCTAACTTAGCCACTCTAGGCTACTTGGAACTACACCGTACTTGGCCTTAAGGTCAGCCTTATTTCATCTTGGTGCTTATTTATTGTCACAAAGCTGTAAATTGGGACGTCTTGTTCAAACTAAGTAGTTGTTTTTGACATAGAGCTGTTTGTCCTCAAACGCAGCTGCAACAGAAGTCCTATTTAGCAAAATCAAACCAAATTCTCCAGAGGAACATTTCTTGTTTTATCCTACTTATTTCATCCATTGAGCTTCCTCCAGTTAATCTGTTCAGAATAAAGAACCAACATATATTTCTGTGTCCTGTGCAGGGTTGATTTCTACACAATGATATTCTGTCATTGGGACATTGTATTGGGGTGGACTGAAGCTGCTTGGCGGAGGTCTGCGCTCTATGAGGGCTTTTCTAGTTTAAGACATGTGTTACACCGTGGGAGGGTTTGTTCCTGACTCCAGCTGATGCATCTTTCGAGGAGCCTCAGTTCGTCGTCTCTCCTCTCTGGACAGTTGAAGTCGAGTCTCTGGAGCTCCGGGATCATTTTCAGCACTTTAGGAAATGCTGCTGCTAGTTTTTCTCATAATGCGCTCCACTGGTTTGTATCCGGAGACACGATCCTGGAAAACATTTGTGTTCAAACGAAATACCAAATATCGTTTTGTTTCTCTGCAGTCTGAGTGCAGCTGCTTCGACAGAGTGACCACGTCGCATATAAGCAGTCATTTCCTGGGTTTATATTTAAATCCAGAGTCTGAAACTGGACCTTATTTGATCAGATTATTTATTATTTTTAATGCATCATCGCGTCTTCAGCAAACTCAGCTTAAACTTTTGACAAGTGACACAAGTAGAGATGACAGTCGGCCAGAGAACAGCTTAAATCTCACCTTGATTTCCACCTTAAATCTGTAGATACTGACCTCACCTCTGTTTAGATCTGCTTCCTGTGTGACCAAACTCTGAGACCCTGTCGAAGGAACGCTTCAGAAACTACACATTTATGGATATCTGGGAGAATTTCGGGTTCTCTGATGGACAACAGAGAACACACGGAGAAGTTAAGGTGGTAACTGGAAGCAGCGACAGTTCCACAAAGAAAAAATCCAAAGTTGCATCAAAAGCGGTTCCTTTAGGAGCCATAAACAGTTGCTGGGTTCGTGCCGGTCAGGTAAAAATAAGCTGATCCTGATCTAATTCTTCACGCCGACTGGTTCTTTTAAGGTTTTATTATGTGCAGGTGGAAAAACGAGCACAAGACTGGAGCTGCTGGACGTTCACGAACTTTCCTTTTTACTCAAATCAATGCAAAAACAAATTGAATATTAAAAATATCAACTTTTGAGAAGCACAGCAACACAAACACTAAATGAGGCACTACGAGGAGGAACATAGAACCCTAAAACCTTAAATTAACCTGTAGAGTCAAACTGAAAATCAAGAAACGCTGACTGACGTTGAGTTTAGGAACTTTTATGTGCATGTAAATGAGAATTTGCAGCATTTCTTAGGCTCTAAATCAGACAGAACACGTAACAGGATGTAACGGACGTTTGTCACAGTTTTCTGATGACTAATAGAGAAAATAATCTGCAGATTAATGGATCAGTTGCAGCCGTTACCTCCCACAAACCAAATAACACCAATAAAAATAAGAAGAAAGAAGAAAGAATCACAAACTATCATCAGTATAAAGAAGTTCTTTATTTTTTCGATTCCTTCTGAAGAACTTTGATTTTACCGAGCATAGATCAAGCTGTAGAGGAGGTTTAAGAGTTTCTGAACACAGTCTGATTCATTTGAAACCCTTAAATTAACTTGTAGATTCAACTGAAAATCAAGAAACGCTGGCTGATGTTAATTTTAGGAACTTTTATGTGCATGTAAATGAGAATTTGCAGCATTTCTGGGTCCTCAAGTAGAACTCGTTTGGTATTTTAGGCTCTAAATCTGTTACGGTCGCTGCTGAATCGGGAACATTTGATCCCCTTTCCCTCAGGTGTGTGAGTGTGAGTGCAGCTGATTCCCTCCACCTGTGATGGACCAGACCGATTGGTGCAGGAGTGACGGCTGCCGGCCGACCAATCAGACGGAGCCACCGGGGTATTTAAGGAGCCAGCCGACGGCAGCCAGGCAGCAAGCTTTAACCAGTCCTGCTCACGACTTTGTAAAATGCTGTGAACTTGTGAGACACTAGTTCTGAACATTGCACACCCTGTGAATTTCCTTGATTAGTTCCGTTGGTGTCCTGAGTGCTCTTAGAATTGTATTTGTTGTTTCTATTGTTGAGCTACAGAAGCTCACAGTTTCTTTTGTTACCTTTGTTTTTTTCTGAACTTAGATAAGTTAACAACTCTAGTTTAGAGTCTCCTTTTCTCATTTTTGTTGCCTCACTTTTGTTTTAATTGCTAGATCCTTACTTTTGTTAATAAATAACTTTGATTTCCCTCATAACAACTGGGTTTTATGTTACTTTCCTTTCCCCACATGAGCTGGTTGTAACATCCGACGGAGCACGTTACAGGATGTGACGGAAGTCTGTGACTGTCTTCTGATGACTAATCGATCAGTCGCAGCTCTAATTCCCGTCTGTTATCCACCATCAAACTTAACAACACCAGTAAAAATGATCTTCCACATAAAGAACGTCTTCAGTTCGTGACGCCTTCATTGGGGCTTGTATTTCTCTGAGCATCGTTCAGGCTTCAGGGGTGGTTTAAGAGTTTCTGAACACAGTTGAATTTATTTAAAACTGGGTCTTATTGCAACTACAGCGAAAACAAGTTGACCTGAGGAGGATCATAGAACCCTAAAACCTTAAATTAACCTGCAAACCCAAACTAAAGTCAAGAAACGCTGACTGACGTTGATTTTTAGAGCTTTTACGTGCATGTAAGTGAGAATTTGCAGCATTTCTGGTTCCTCCATTAGGACAAATGTGATATTTGGGGTCTTGGTCAGACAGAAAAACTTCTTACAAGATGTGATGGATGTTTGTCAATGTTGTCTGATGGTTAATTGATAAAATAATCTGCAGATTAATCAATCAGTTACAGCGCTAATGTCCATCTGTTATCTACCATCAAACCAAATAGAACCACATAAAGTTCATGAAGAAATAAAGAAGTTGTTCAGTTCATGGTAGCTTCTGAGAACCCTAAGACCTTAAATTAACCTGCAAACCCAAACTAAAGTCAAGAAACGCTGACTGACGTCGATTTTTAGAGCTTTTACCTGCATGTAAATGAGAATTTGCAGCATTTCTGGTTCCTCCATTAGGAAAAATGTGATATTTACCAGTCCCTCCAGGAATTCTTGGGTGTTTTTCCAGATTGTTGCTCCTAAAATGTCTGAATTCGCGGCAGCTTTTCTAAAAAATTGCGATGTAAGTTGTGATGTTTTAAGCGTATTTGTTGCGATGAAATTGCTGAAGTCAGTAAAAAAATTGTCAAAAAGTTGCATTTTCTTCTTTGTTTTGTATAATTCATTAAAAATGTTAAAAGTGTAAAAAGTTAATTTCACATCCTGGCACACGCGTGTTCACACACACACGCTCACAGCTCGTCACGTCATTAATGAATCTAACTGACCTTCATTGTTTCAGTGCTGCCACAGATCTGGATGCAACAGCTTCATCACGGTGGTTTGTCTGGTCTGTGGTCCGCTGGTTTCACCCATTCTCCTGATATGTTTACGGTAGAAAAGTGTTTGTCAGTGGATGGTTTTGGTTTGTGTTCCACCTCAATATTCCACGGGGTGAAAACAGTTTAGCTCCGCTTTGGTGAAGAACATCAGGGAATTGTTTAGCAGTAGTTTTTGTTGCATCTGTATCTTCAAACCATAAACAAGGAAGTGAATCCGGTGACGTACGTGCATTACTGGGGACTGCTGTGATTGGTGGAACTCACGGGAGGCGGGACAAGATTGAGGAAAAGTGGCGGTGATTGGACGAAATTGCAAGGTCGCGCAGAATTCATGGAGATTGGTTGAATTTGCGTTAATTGTTGCGATCGCAGCATCAAGAATTCCTGGAGGGATTGATTTGGGTTCTTGGTCAGACAGAACAGCATGCATCAGCTACCTTCCATCAAACCAAATGACACCAGTAGGAATAAAGAACCTTCAGTGCTTTAAAGTTCATGAAGAGCTTCTTCAGTTCTTGATGCCTCCAGAAGAACTTCAGTTCAGGCTGCAGAGGAGCAGCTTTATTAGCTTCCAAGCACTTTGACTGATGTGAAACTGCAGTGAAAACACGTCGACCTGAAACCTGCAGACTCTTCAGAACCACCCACGAAGGCGGCGGCTCACAGATTCGTTTTGGGTGGAGCCCCTACTTTGCATCGATCACTGAACCTGTCAGCGGCAGCACGTGGAGTCCGTTAGAACCACAGCGAAAAGCGAAGGCGCGAATTCTCTCGGAGTTCTTTCTGTTTCCAGACACTCGGTTCTTGTGCCACCGACTTGTCGCAGTGCTGATGGCAACCTTCTCCCCCCTTCGCCTCACCCGCTGCCTCCCCCTCTCCTCAGACAGTACATCATTAGCTGTCTGCTGAACACCTGGAGGCAAAGCCGGCGAGGTAATTATCGAGGGCAAAGCCACGTCTGCACGCAACCGTCATTAACCCATCGCAGCTCATTTGGAGCGGAGAAAAGGCCGTGTTGTTGTAAGGGCCGCCGGTGATTGGCGACCGGGCCCCCGACGCGTCAGGCATCACGCAACAAACGTCTCCCAGCCTTGAGCCAATAAAGCCTGGAATTTGCTGTTGCTTTTTCATCAGGCACCGGACCTGGAGCCGAGCCAGAGCCGAGGATGAGGGAGGTTTATCCCCCCCGCACTTAGCTGTGGAGATGCAGGAATTCACGAGGGGGGAAGTCGCACACAAACACGACCAGCAACGACTTGTTTGCTTCCACAGCCGCAAAAAAAAAAAAAAAGCAATAGAGAGATTTTGAGAAACCACATGCAGAGAGAGGATTTACAGAATGTGTTCGTACTGCATGTTCAGGCTCACATACGTGCTGCATCCGTGTGGTTTCACCGCCTCCTGCACACACAATGAGGAATAAATAATGAATAATGAGCATGTTTGGATGTTTGCCTTCCTGCTATTACGGCTCAGCACAATCGCCTGAGAGGCTGCGTGGGCGGCCGATCCAGGTAAAAGGATAAAAGCAGGATTCTTCTTCTTTTTTTTCCCCCCCCACAGTCGTCACTGACGAGTTGGTGCAGCTTTCAGACGTCACGATCGGGAAAAACCTGCGTGTCAGAGCGCCAAGAAAGTGGAGCAGCTCAGGAGTCATTACTCAAGTGGAGGCGAATCGCTGCCGGAGTTAAGAAAACTTGTCATTCGTTGTGTTTTATCGCTGCTTTTGTTGTGTTTGCAGCGAGAAAAATGGCAGCTGCTGAGCAAACATAGTGTCCTGTTCCATGCTGTCATAGCAGTGCACTGTAAAAAATGGGTTTTTAAACATTCTTTTTTTTACCGTTAAGTTATTTTAAGTGACAGATAACATCTCAGAAAATCCCAGAAGATAAATATTAGCTTACATGCCAAACCTGTAAATAACTTCCACATCAGAAATCTATATTTTTACAATGGTAACATGGTCCTTTAAAATGTTTGCAATTCATGCAATCCCATTGTATTAAAAGGAGCATAAAGTACAGTTATTTTACTTTTGTTCTGTAAAATCCTTCATGTTTTTCTGCACATTAAGTATTTTTTTTAAATGCAGATGATTGCAAATTATATCAAGTAAAACCACAGACAAAACATTTATTTCCATGTTAAAAAAAATATTCCCCAAACTGTAAATAATGTTCACAATAAAAGTGTGTTTTTACAAACAGTAATTCATTAAATTACAATGTTTTAATGTATTTAAATTAACAAAAATATTTTTTATTTACAGATATTTATATAGACAGAATAGTAAATATTTTTAATTTGTTTTTATTTCTTTATTGATTTTTCCAGTTTTGTAAATTACAGATAATATTCAGTAAAATCTCAAGAAGCTGTTGACATGTTAACTGTAAAAAAAAATCTGTATTCTTACAAATTGTAATTTGTTCTTTTACAGTGTTTTTTCTTTTTTATTATTATTATTATTATATTTTTTATCATTATCATTTATTTTATATTTATTTCATTTTTTAAATTTAAATCAGCAAACATATCATTATTTTACAGATATTTGCCATGATTTAAAAGATGCACCATTCTAATATTATCACATGTATACTGTTATTTTACAAATTTGTAAATCTCAAAACAGCTTTTACATGTTCACTGTAAAAAAAAGAATAAATCGTAAATAACTTCCACATCAAGTCTATGTTTTTGCAATGTTAACGTGTTCCTTTAAAGTGTTTTTAAATCATGCAATGCCTTTTTAAGGCTGCAGAATCACACTTTTCCTCGTTGTATTTAAATGAGCAACAAATACAGTTATTTTACAGATTTTTTTCTGTAAAATCCTTCATGTTTTTCCGCACATTAAGTATTTAAAAAAAGCAGATAATATCACGTAAAATCCCAGGAAAAAGTATAAATTTATAGCTGTAAAAAACAGTCCAAAACTATAAATAATATCAACAAAAAAATCATTTTTTCCCTTAAAATGTTTATAATTCAAACAATATTCATACAAATTTTCACTGTACTGACATTACTAAATTTCTCATTATTTGACTGATATTTTCCATTATTTGAAAGAAAATTATGTCTATTAAGGACTAAAAACAAAAATCACAGTTTGTTATTATGTTATGTAAAATGACCCTATTTTTCAAATATATCATTATTTTATGGATATTTACGGCTATTTGTGAGAAAAATTGTGTATGTTAAGGATCAACAAACTGCAGGGAGCTGTTATTGTACATAACATACATAACATCAAGTAAAGTCACAGAAAAAAATATTTATTTTCAATACGACAATTTGTTAAAAATAATAAATAATGTTTGCAATAAAAATTTGTATTTTTACAAACAATAACTCATTTATTTACACTGTTTTAATGTATTTAAATTAGCAAATAAATATAATTATTTTACAGGCATTTATATACACACGATAATAAATATCTTTATTTATTTTATTGATATATTTTAAATTTATTGATTTTTATGTTTATGTTAATTACAGAAAATATCCAGGAAAATCTCAGGAAAATGTTTAACAGGTTAACTGTAAAATAATAATAATAATAATAATAATAATCTGTATTTTTACAAATAATGTAATAATAATTTATTCTTTTACAGTGGTTTATTATTTAATTATACTATTTTTAAAAATGGATTTAAATCAGCAAACATATCATTATTTTACAGATATTTTCCATGTTATGAAAGAAAAGTACAATAGTCTAATATTATGATATGTAAACGGTTATTTTTCACAATTGTAAATTACAGATAATATGCAGGAAAATAAAAAAAAATACGTGTTAACTGTAAAAATAGAGCAGAATAAAACCGTAAATCATGTCAACACCAAAAATCAGTATTTTTACAAATAGAAATGTTTGTTCTTTTACAATGTTTGACCATAAATTTACAAAAAAAATCAAATTTGAATCATCTCAAAACTATATTTTCACTGTTTTTACATTTATTTATTGTTTTTTTATTTAACGTTTTCTTTCATCTCTGACTCCTTTGCTGCCAGACTTTCTCAGTTTTTTACAGTGCAGGTTCACTGTGATCTTTACTGTGAGAAAAGTGACCCAGTTTGAGACTAAAACAAAACACGCTGCGCTAAAAGTAGAAACTGAAATCTTCGGCGTCACTAAGTTCTCACAGCTCTGTGATTTATTGTTTGATGAAATAAACCCAGAAACTGCCGGTGGAGCACATTTTGCAAACTCTGCACATCAACAGAAGGAGGAAAAAAAACCTTCTGCAAACTGAAATCAGGAGAAAACAAGTTGTTGCAGCTGCAGAGGCAGAAGTACAGTAGCCTGTAGAAGTCTGGGCTGCACACTGTCTGCTCCGGCTTATCTCTGCCGCTGCCAGACGGTCATAATGAATTTATCAATTAGCCGCTGTGGGTGCCCTTGGGGCTGCAGTCCGGCCCTCAGCTCCTCTGCACTGAACTCCCATCAGTCATCCTGTCAGAGAGCAGCCTGGGAACGGCCTTTTCAAGAGTCGGTGCAGAGAAACCTTCAAAATCACAGCGAGACACACCTCCAGTCCTCCACAGCGACACTCTGGACAAACTAAACTGCCCTTTCTTATGTAAAATGTCGTTTTAATGTGCAGAATTTACATGTGCTTATCCCAGAAAGCTGGTAGGAGCATGTGTTGAGGTTACTGTGATGCACGTTTCCAGCTCTGGATCGGTTAAAACATTTTGAATCACCTCATTTATCGATGGTGTTGAGCGTCCGGTGATCTGCCTCCCTCCAGAGGACATGAGAGGTATTAAAATAAAACACCCATAAAGCAAAATAAACTTTATTCATCAGCTTTAACACAAAATTACAACAAATTCAAACTCAGTTCACTCATATATATGTATATATTTATATATATTTAACTATACCTGTACATGATTTCATACAGGCTACACAACAATCTGCACCTTAAAACCAGACAAACATGATGGATAAAAGTAAATAAGGAAGTTCAGTGCAACAGGAAGTCATCGTATACGGCAGCAATGTAAAAAACCAAGAAACATGTTTGGACAAAAAGACCTGAGGTTCATCTGAGGAGCTGTGTTTACATCCCTACACTCTAAAAATTAACTTTTTTATTTTAAATTTATTTTAAATTTCTTATTTAATTATTTTTAATATTAAATTTTTAAAAATATTTTCCAGCTTTTTCACAGTATTTTTCTGTTCTGTTAAATTACAGATGAGAACTTTTAAAAATCACAGACATAAAACTCTGACTGTGATTTTTTTAAGAGAACATTGGTTTGACAGGTTTGACAATTAAAAAACTATTTATTGTTGAATTTAAATCAGTAAAACTACGGTTGTTCTGCAGATATTTGCTGTTATTTAAAAGAAAAATTATGTATATAAATGTTTGACAACTGATCAATATTATTTCTTAACTGTAATTTTATAGATTTTCCCAGCTTTTCAAATTAAAAATAATATCTAGTAAAATTGCAGAATAAATATTAATTTAAATGTTGACCTAATTTAAAAAAAACATTGTAAATAATGTCCGCATCAAAAATTAAAATTTCTATAAAGAGAAATTTATTCTTTTACAACATTTGACTATAAAATTTACCTTTTTGCTGTATTTAAACCAGTAAAAATATTGTTGTTTTATAGATATATTGCTTTTATTTGTGAGGAGAACTTTTGCACATAAAGGTTTGAAAACCAGCAAATACTTTTTTAAACTGTAATTTTACAGATTTTCTCTGTTTTGTTAAATTAAAAATGATATCTAGTAAATTACAGAAAAAAACATTAATTTACATGTTGACAAATTTTATATTCCTATAAATAGCAATTTATTATTTTACAACGTCTGACTATAAAATTAACCTTTTTGTGCTGAATTTAAATCAACAAAAATGTTATTATTTCACAGATATTTGCTTTTATTTGAAAGAAAAATAATGGATATAAATGTTTGAAAACTGCTGAATATTTTTTAACTGTAATTTTACAGATTTTCCTGCTTCATCATAATCAAATTAATATCTAGTAAAATTATAAATATATTTATATTAAAATATAGAAAACATTAGTTCACATGTTGATTTAATAAAAACAGGTCAACATTGTAAATAATGTCCTCTTCAAAAGTCAGTATTTTTAAAATTGGAAATTTATTCTTTTACAACATTTGACTATAAATTTACTCTATTTTTTTTTTTTTTTTTGCTGAATTTAAGTCAACAAAAATATCATTATTTCACAGATATTTGCTGTTTTTTGAAAGACGAATGTAAAATTAAGTATTTAAAGGTTGAAAAATGGTAATGAAATATTTTTGGAAACTGTCAAACAGGTTTTCCCTGATTTGTTAAATTAAAATAAATATCTAGTAAAATTACAGTAAAAATATAAACTTGCATGTTGACCAAATAAAAACAGGTGAAAACTGGAAATAACGTCCACATCAAAAATTTATATTTTTATAAACAGCAATTTGTTCTTTTACACAATTACTGCTGTATTTAAATCGACAAAAATATAATTATTCTAAAGATATTATATTATATTATATTATATTGTAATAATGTATTACAATATAATGTATTATTATTATTATTATTTTTATTATTACATTCCATTATTTCACAGTTTTCACAGTTTTTGAATATTACAGTATTCCATCGTTTTTCGACAAAGAAAACACTCTAAATGTGCATGTTGACTGTAAAAAACAAAACATAAAAACAGATCCAAACTGTAAATAACATCCACATTAGAGAGTCTGTATTTTACAGATAGTCATTTGTCTTATATAATGTGCGACCATAAGATTAAACCACTTTACTGCATTTAAATCCATTAAAAATAGCATCATGTTACATTTTGCTGGTATTTTCACAGTTGTTTTAAAGCTCTTGTATGCTACAGAAATCCAAGGCTTGCTGCCAGATTTAACTCTTTTTCCCTTCTTCTTTTTTTTTTTTTTTTTTTTTTTACAGTGTATTAAAGCTTCTTGTGTTCAGAAAGTTCGGCTCAGCTCAGGATCAAACATGCAAAACTGTGAAACTGTCCAGCCGTGAGATCTGTTCCATTTCTCTGAGAACCTGTTATTCCCTGAAGCTGTGCTCAGCAGTAAATTCATCTTAAACTCAGCTTCGTTCCAGTGGGAGAGTCGTGGCAGCGTTTCCACGACGAACTTCATGTTTAATCGGGTTTTCTCACAGTCTGTAACCCATCGGTGCAAATGCTTTTCTGCAAACATTCAAAGCAGCACTGAGAGGAAACGGTTGGATGTGTGTCAGTGCACACAGGTCGGGTAGCAGGGAGGGGAGCTCTTTGTGGTTTAACCACTGGAAACCGACAGGCAGCTGGTGGTGGTGCTCAGCCGGGACTTTCTGGCCGCCCTGTGAGGCTTGCTCGGGGTCGACGGCGGGGAGGCCACGCTCAGGTTCCTGATCTTGCTGAAGCTGTTCCTCAGGCTGTCCCTGCGGCTCTCCGAGGTGCTGTTGCTCTCCTTGGAGGTGAAGGTGTCCGGGTGGCAGAGCCCGGCCTTCAGGCAGCAGCAGCACAGCAGCTCGGCGATGGCCTTCCTCATGTCGCTGCTGCCCAGAGCGTAGATGATGGGGTTCAGGCCGGAGTTGAGGACGGCGAGGGAGATGCAGAAGTCGGCGCTGAACAGCAGAGCACACTGACGGGAGGCGCAGAAGAAGTCCACCATGAGCAGCAGGAACAGGGGCCCCCAGCAGAGCATGAAGACCCCCACGATGGTGATGACGGTTTTGAGCAGGGCCAAGGAGCGCTTGCGGCTCCGCTGAGGCCCCAGCTGAGCGCTCCGGTGCACGTGGCAGTAGATGGCGCCGTAGAGGACGCCGATGGCCAGGAGGATGAGGAAGAAGATGATGACCGAGAAGAAGATGTAGGTCTTGGAGTAGAGAGGCAGGAGGGTGGAGCATTCGTCCAGGCTGCACACGCAGTTCCAGCCCAGCAGGGGGAGGAAGCCGATCACCAGCGCCAGCAGCCAGCAGAGCGCCACCAGGCCGTAGATCCGGTAGTAGGAGGTCCTGGTGGACTTCTGAGGCAGCGGCTTCATCATGGTGGTGTAGCGCTCCACGGCGATCAGCAGCAGACTGAAGATGGAGGCCGCCAGCGCCACGAACAGCATCCCCTCCCTGAAGAGCCACAGGGCCGGGGTGAGGCGGAACGTCTGGTTGCCCGACATGCAGATGTTGACCAGGTAGGCGGCGCCGGTGAGCAGGTCGCTCAGCGTGATGTTGGCGATGCAGACGTAGACCCAGCGGCGGCTGCTGCGGATGCGGGAGACGACGGCGACCAGCACCAGGAGGTTCTCCAGGACGATGAGCACGCTGATGAACAGGAACACGGCCATGGAGCCGCTGATCCGGGTCTGGGTGTTGGAGACAGTGCGGTTCTGCAGGCGGCCCGTGTGGTTGTAATGGCGAAGGATCACGTGGCTGATCGCAGCGGCGGGGGTGGAGCCATTTGAGGCGTTGCCGGGGTAACCGTGGTACAGGTGGGGGCAGGAGGAGGCAGAGGTGAGGGAGGAGAAGATGGTCATGATGGAGCTGGGCAGGATGAAGACGTGGACAGGTTCTGCTGGTTCTGGGGTTCTGCTGGTTCTGGGGTTCTGCTGGTTCTGAGGTTCTGCTGGTTCTGGGGTTCTGTTGGTTCTGGGGTTCTGCTGGTCCGAGCTGCACAGGAATTAGTGTGGAACTCCTGTCATCCAACAGGCTACCAGACACTCTAACCTCTGGAGCTCGTTACCTGCATCGACACACACCTGAGGAGAGAAAACACACAACAAGAAGTTCAACATGGCTTCTAGATAGAAAAATACACTGTTAAAATGACAGCTTTTAAATAAAGTTTTTATATGTAAATTAAAAAAAACAACTTCCTGTTATTTCACAGATTTCCCCAGTTTTGTTAAATTGCAGATAATAATTTGTAAAATCACTGAAAAAGTTTTATTTTACATTTTAATTATTAAAAAATAAGAAGTTGTAAAAAATATACACATCAGTAAAATCTGTATTTTTACAAATGGTGTTTTTTTCTTTTACAGAATTTGACAGTAGAATTAAGCGATTTACATGTCAGAAAACACACTTGAGTTACGCTGAGTGGACACGAGGTAAACTGTAAAAAAAGTTCTTTAAAATCAATACAGTGTCAGTAGTAACAGCACTGATATAACAATATAAACACACTGTAAAAAGAAAAAGGTTAAAAACAGTAACATTTTGGCAGCTGTGGCATAAATAAACTTGATGTAAATTCAACAGAAATAACACTAATAAAAAGTAAATAACTGTAAAAATTGTAAAAAATAAAATAAAATTGTAAATAAATAAATAGAGTCATATTATTATGTAATAAAACCCTTATCCACCTTTAAAATAATGGATTTAACTAGAGATAAATATAAAAAATAAAAATATATAAAAAATATAAAATTATTACAATAAAATATAATATTGAAAACTTTAACTAATTATAATGCAACACAATAAAAACTGTTAATTTCAGATCACATCAAGTGTAACATGAGTTTTAAAAACATAACTCTAAATCAAATCTGGGATATTTCATACATGTTATTTTTCCAGTTATTTTACAGCTGCACTTCTATGTTTGTTTCAAATGTGAAAAAAAAGTTAAAAGTGTAAAAAAAAAATTAAAAATAATGTAATTGTAAAAAATAATTTTAAGGTTTTAATTTTAGTGTTTTTTCTAATTTTATTATATATATTTTTAATAATTAACTTCACATGAGCTGTAAAATCTGTAAAACAACTGTTAAGTACAATTATTCACCGTTTTTCAAACCTTAATGTAAAGATTTTTTCCCCAAATGACACCAAATATTTGTAAAATAACAATAGATAAATTAAAAAAGTAAAACTAGTGTAATTTTACTGGTAAATGCTTTAAAACAACAAATTATAATTTGCATAAATATTGTTTTTTTGATGTGGACATTGCTGCCCAGTTTTTTTGCACTATTTTTCAGTCTTTACATGCATCATTTTCCCTTCAAATAAGCAAAAACATCTATGAAATCAGGACATTGCTGCTGGTTTAATGCAGTAAAACATAGTGAATCCCTTCACAGTCCAATGCTGTGAAAGAATAAACGACCGTCTGTAATAATAAAATGTGGATTTGCATGATTTAGGTCTTTTTTTAAGGTTAATGTGGGAAAAATCATTAAAATAAAAAGTAAAAAGTCTGTTAAATTACATTTTTCAGTACATTTGCAAAAAAAACTACAACGCTCGGTGAAATAAATCAATAAAATAGGATTTAGGACTGACAGAAGGTAGAATTCTAGAAGCTGAGTCACTCAAACCCGCAGAGTTAAATCCCCTCGTCCTTCAGAGCCGCTGCTTCTTCATGACTTCAGTCGGTTTAAAAGGCATCGTTTAAATGCCTCCACCTCTGGCTGTGGTTAACACAGGATGAGTGAGCAGCGTGGGGCATTTAAATCACCACACGGAGGAAACACGCTTTGTTTTTCAGCGAGAATGCAGGAAAAAAAGCTTGTTTTAAATCCCCCCCTTTGGAGCAACGTTTCACTGGATTACGATTCAAGATTCAAAGTTTTATTGTCAAGTGCACAGTAAAGAAACACGTTTCCCTGCAAAATGAAATTCTTACTTTGCTGTCCACTCAGATAACCAGCAACAAGTATAAAAAATAGTATATACAAATAAAATAGAAATAAGAAAAAAAACAATGTAAATATGAACAGTAAAGTGTATTTAGTGCAAAGTAGATTTGCAGTACATTTTTACTGCGTTAAAATGTAGAAAAAAAACATGCCTTTTTCTCTTTTTTTCACCTAAAAACCAATTAGAATCAGGCAGCGGTGATTATCTCAAGAAATAAATCTGTTTTTTGTGCACGTTTGCATCATTTTAAATTAAACACAAGCTAAAATACACACATGAACTTCTCAAAGTTGCACCACAATTCCTGAAATCTGGTTAGTAATGACAAAAATTTCACCGCAGCATTACAACACTATTTCATCTCCACATTTTCCATTATGTATTTGTAGTTTTGCACTAATTAAATCCATTGCAGGTAACTGAGGTGAGGTGAGGTGAGTGCAGGTGACTTACTCTGGCTGCTGCTGCTGCTGATGCTGAGTGTGTGATCTGACGCTGACTACAGATGTTTTGCAGCACATTTTTGATGGGGAAGTAAGAGCCAAGGAGGGTTAGGTAGTAGCACACCACACCCATGACACACACACACACACACACACGAATGCAACACACAAGATTGCCATCACGTTTTTTTTTTCTCCCCCCCGTCCATCACCTTGCAAAGAAGCAATCTGCTCTCCAAATTTCAGGTCTCATTCCAGTCGAGGCCCCTCATCTGGTCTTTTAATCCTTCCAGATGTTTCCACAAAGGATGGCGTTGCACAAGCCGATAATGCATGCGGGAAAAGGTTTCAAAACAATAAAAACCAGTAGTAAATGTTTTGTAAAAAAAAAAAAAAAAAAAAAAGCAGCATGACTCAATGTTTTCAAGGATATGGAGCAAGACTCACTCGCCCTTACGAGAGCGGGCGCCGAGCCAGGGCCTTGCTACGAATTACAATTTATTTAGTTTTCTCAATATTTCTCAGAAAGTACAAGAGAAAAACAGGAACTCCCAATTAGATGGAAAGGCCCCTCCCTGCAGATACAGGGTTTCGCATGTCTCATCACACAGCTGTGGTTGCTGCCTTTGGGTGTTCAGTCACCCTCTTCATGCCGCGCTCTTCAATAAGCCTCCACATGCAGCAGCAGCAGCAGCAGCAGCGAAGCCCCCGACCACACGTCATGAGGCAGGCAGGCGGCGGCACCGAGACGGCCCTGAACACCACAGCGTGCTGAGAGGATCCATGCACGTCGAGGCCATTCGTTTTCTTATTTTGAGATTTCAAAATAAAAACCAAAAATAAACCGTTTCCCTTTTTTTTCAGTGATAATACAAAATGAAAAACGGGAAACGGGCCCTAATTCATTATCCATTATCCGATTTAATTAGATGTGTTTGTAAATGGAAATTAAAATTAAAATACACCCGTGGAAAACTTATTTCTCTATTTCCTGTTCGCTTCGGCTCCGTGACCCGTCTGACTTCTGAAGAGGAGCTAGTGATTTAGCTAGCTCTGCTAAATGGCGGAGCTAGCGATTCAGCGCTAGTTCTTGTTTTTCTCTCGCACTTTCTGATAAATATTGAGAAAACTACATAAATTTTAATTTGAAGCAAGGCCCTGGCTCGGTGCCCGCTCTCGTAAGTGCGCTAAATGGCTACTTTGCTTTCTGGCAAAGCTAAAGTAACAGAAAACCTCAAAATCTCCCCAAAAACGTCCCAAAAAGCAGCCGAACGCTAGCGATTTAGCGCTAGCGGCAGAGCTAGCGGCACCACAAGGTCCCTCCAAAGGGACAAATAAACCCCACACTGGTGAAAAGTCCACTGTGAAATAGTGAACAATGTGAGCCAAGCAACGTTTGGACCCCACAGTGGGTCTTCATCAGGCCACGGCACACAGCAAGGTCTGCTAACAGTGAGCTAACACTGGAGCTTTAGATACCAGATCCTTCCTCATCAGAAGTCAGACGGGTCACGGAGCCAAAACCAACAGGAAGTAGAGAAATAAGTTTTCCACGGGTGTATTTTAATTTTAATTTCCACTTACAAACACATCTAATTAAATCGTAAAACAGATAATGGATAATGGATTAGGGCATGTTTTCCGTTTTCATTTTGTATTATCACTGAAAAAAAAGGGAAACGGTTTATTTTTGGTTTTTATTTTGAAATCACAAAATGAGAAAACGAATGACCGCGACGTACACGGACCCCGAGAGGCTGCATATGAGGCCTGCTGAGGCCCGCCAGAACCCGGAACCGGGTAAACCGCTCTGCAAGAGATGAGCAGGACCAGAACTCGGGGCTGAACACAACAACATGTACGAGTGGAAGAGCTGTGGTTGTAGGTTTCAAGCTCTCCACGAAGTGCACTGTAAAAGATGAGACACAAAAATGCCAAAAAAAGATACGATTTAATAGGTAAAATACGGTAATGTTCAAAAATGTAAAAATATCTGTAAAACGGAGACATTTTTTACCTGATTTAAATACAAGTTCATGATTTTAAGGTTACACATTGATGCAGAAATTGGATGTGGATTTACAGTAACATGCAAATTATATAGTAATAAATAATAATAATTATTTAGTATATTTTACACTACTGTCTGTAATTTCACAAAACATGCAACATTTCTAAAAGCACAGTTCCTTTCTGCTTTTCAGTCCTTAGAATGTATTTTTTATTTCAAATAATGGCAAATATCAGTAAAATATTAATATTTTTAGCTGATTTAAATCCAAAAAACCCCCACGCTGTTTTAAGGTCACACATTGTAAAAGAACAGATAGTTATTTGTAAAAATACACATATTAGATGTGGACTTTTAAAAAAAATTTGGGCCTGTTTTGTCAAGATTCATATGCAAATTAATGCTTTTTCTGTGATTTTACTCTATTTTCTTTCAAATAACGGCAGATATCAGTAAAATAATGACATTTTTAGTTGATTTAAATACAATAACTTGTGTTTTTTCCTCTATATTTTTAAACTACTATCTGTAATTACACAAAACGTGCAAAATTTCTTAAAGCACGATTCTCTACAGCTTTTCAATCCTGGCCATGTGTTATTTTTCTTTCAAATAATGGCAAATACCAATAAAATAACGATATATTTTTTTGTTTGTAATTTGTAAAAATACAGATTTTTTTTTGACGTGGACATATCTGCCCTGTGTTTTTGTACCATTTTTCAAAAATTTCTGTGAAATGAGTGGAAACTGTGTTGGTTTGTAATAATACAATATGAATTTAATGAGGACAATACAGTTAAACTGGTTATGATGTGTAATTTTACATATTTTTTACAGTTCAAAATTGTTTAAATATATATATTTTTAACAGTGTAGGCTGCAGTGATCATTCATCAAATACTAAAAAAACGTCAAATGCCTTCATTATTAATGTGCTGAAGGTTTTCATAAGCAGATGGTTCTTTTCCTGCTGTTTGTGACTCTTATTGTTTAAGCAGTGAGTAAACTGCCAGTGTATCATGAGGTGTGTTCCATCAGCCTCCATCAAAAACATGTTTCTGTGGCTTTACTCACAGTTTGCTCAGTGATTATTCAATTTAATTTTATTTAAATGGCACCAATTGACAGCATGTGTCATCTCCAGGCTCTTCTCACACAGTGGGGAGATGAAGATCTCAGAATTACACAGACAAACTCTCTGAAATCAGAGTTTCTTCTGGATTCTCTCTGTGCAGCGGCTGCATCGGTGCATGTAAATGCAAAAACAATGCGAAGGTAACGGGTCGTAGAATGCAGATTGTTGACCTAGATTGTGTGTGAATGTAACGAGGCGTAACATCTGGCCTCCCCCATGAAACTCAGGCAATCTCTAGCTCGACTTCTCCTTTTTCGTCAGAATGCGAGCAGACATGCGTCAGTAAGCCGTACAGTGAGATGATGCTGCCGCCGCCGCTGCTGCTGCTGCTGCGGTGACTCTGTTATTGTAAATAAAATGAGGAAAAGGATTTAAAAAGAAACACGCAACAAGCGGAGGTGTGAGCTCCACACCCATGACTGTTGAAAACGCCCTTCGTCTGAAAATACACTTCAAACGGTGTTGTGACCGCAGAGTGCGTGTTCCAACCACGTGTGCTTCCTCCTGAGCGATAAGCTGCAGCGGCCTGAGCTAAACAACAGTCAACTGAAATGATTGTTTGTCCGGCGAGCGTGCACCGCTCCTCTGCCACGTGTATCCCTTATACCTGCAGGAGGCCGAGGCGCATCCCAGAATGCACTGGGCGAGGACCAGAGCGCTGCATGGCTCCGGACTGGGAGGAAACCAGCGGCCTGCACAGAAAAGCCCCAGCGCGTCGGCCGGGCTTCATTCTTGAGCGAAAACATGTGAATTCAGAGGAACGCAGCTGACGAATGTGGGGCAGCTCTTCTCCGGTGTGACGAGCGTCTTTATTGCCAGTTCTGCACATCTGTGAGTCAGAGGAAACAAACATCAACATGATCTCTCCTCCACAGATGCATGCGTGGAAACTTGTTAACTGATTTCACACTTCCTCTGTTGTTTTTTTTCTTTCCACACGAGAAACTTTAAGATTTGTAAACACACTTGATGCATCATTGTCCATGAGCCAGACCACCGATTACAATAGAAAAGGTGGGCAAACTCTAGTTGCTATTTTCTTTTTCCTATATATGTCTACATTATTTATTTGTATGATAGCCGTTGCAGACTGGTAGCTTAGTGATGGTTATCATGCATTGAATATATGGACCCCTATAGTGGAAACCCATTGACTGTATATGGTGCCTATTTGGCGCTATGGTGTTTGCTGACTACTTCTTGACGACTCAAGCTGCCTAAACCAATCCAATATATTCTTAAGATATTGAATAACTGAAAAAATGGTATAATTAGCTACCCAGATAAAATAAAAAGCTGTTACAACCTTCTTTTTTAACATTCTGCATAGGCGGAAATTACAAATCTCTAAAGTCTTACCTTTCACCAGGTACAATATTTATGGATGTAGCCCTTATATTTCAAGGAGGTTATGTGATGTATATCAGGAGGTACCTGCAGAACCGGGACGTGTGCATGTGAGAAAGCCCTCAGAACGTTTAGCTGAGGGATGAAACTAAGAGATGCACATTACAGCCACCAGCTACCCCGATCTCAGTGAGGATTTTGACATTTCTTATCGTCATATTTGCAGAATAAAGCTGCTGTTTTAGGTGTTCTTCAGCTGACTGAGCTCCCTTTAATGTGTAAAACCCCAATTTCCTCATCAAAGATACCGAAGACGCTGAAATGACTGTTTGCTGGAGAGCTGCTGCATCTGTGGTTTTACCTAATCGAGTCATTTCCAAATAAAATGATCCGCTGATTCTTTATTTCCAGTGACTCGTAGTTTATTTATCTTTATCTTTATATCTAATGAGGCTGTGAACAGTTTTACCTTCATACTGTTAACATTTAGTGAGTTACAGGCCCCTGAGGTGCACTGGGGTGGGTCCACATTTCACTTTCTTTAACATTTGCATGACTTTTTCCAGCATTTCTGAGCCTCATAACTTCATCAGTGCAGCAGAAAGACTCATGACATGTTCAGGGCTGAAAAACACATTTGAGTTCTGTTAAAAACTGCAACCAAGTCAGTTTTACATCCACTCCAGGTGTTTTCGGACGTTTTTTTGAGTATTTTTTGGCATAAAAACATAATATCACCACAAAAAAGGGCAAAATTACCCCAAAGACTTTAAAAATTGCAACATAAACATGTAAAATCACCACAAAAATGACCGAAAATACCACAAAAAGATGCAAAATAACCACAAAAAAGATGCAAAATGACCCTGGAGAGACACAAAATCACCATAAAAAGTAAAAATTACCACCAAAAGAGCTGAAGGAGGGTTAGGCTTCATTTTACATCCACTCCAGGTGTCACAATCGAAAGACTAGATCTGTTTTTTGTTCATTTCACCAGAGAAAAACTTGCAAAAGGTGCATTCTGGGTAAACTCTCAAGGCTCATATCAGCATGTTGATAGGTGGTTGGTCAGAGCAGGTTATAGACAATGAAAGGATCATTTTACATTACCTACAGGCAAATTATGTTCAATTTTGGACATTTTGTTGAGTATTTTTTAGCATAAAAACACAATATCACCACAAAAAAGGGCAAAATTACCCCAAAGACTTTAAAAATTGCCACAGAAACATGTAAAATCACCACAAAAACAACCGAGATTACCACAAAAAGATGCAAAATGACCCTGGAAAGACATGAAATCACCATAAAAAAGTCAAACTTACCACCAAAAGAGCTGAAGGAGGGTTAGGCTTCATTTTACATCCACTCCAGGCGTCACAATCTTAACACTAAATCAGTTTTTTATTCATTTTCTCTATAACCAACTGTGAGCATCAATATTATGGGATGTATCATTGAGTCATAGAAACAATCACTGGTGCCCTGGATGTGTTCCTGTTTTCTGATGATTCACCAGAGAAAGTGCATTCTGGGTAAACTTTCAAGGCTCATATCAGCATGTTGATAGGTGGTTGGTCAAAACAATGTATAGACAATGAAAGGATCATTTTACATTACCTACAGGCAATTTATGCGTGTTTTTGGACATTTTAAAGTAAATTTTACCATAAAAAACACAGAATCACCACAAAAAGTTAAAATTACCACCGAAATGGCTGAAGGAAGGTTAGGCTTAATTTCCATCAATCCAGGCGTCACAATCTAAAGACTACATCTGTTTCTTGTTCATTACCTCCACTAAGGAGGTTATGTGACGGCTGGTGTTGGTTTGTTTGTTTGTTTGTTTGTGTGCAAAATAACAGGAAAACTCATGGACGGATTTGGATGAAATTTTCAGGAAATGTGTGAAATGGGACAAGGAAGGAATGATGACATTTTGGGACTGATCCGGATCACCGTCTGGATCCAGGAATGTTTTTAATGTAAGTGTAACCAGGTGGACAATTAAATGCGGTTTACTCTAAAAGCCACCAGAGGGCACTCTTGTTTTTGGGGTAACCCCCTCTGACCACATGACATTTTGGGTCTCCACGCGACAGACAGCGACAATGACGGAGTTCTCTTTCCTTCCTGAGCGACATACGCACGGTTGGGCCGGCATTCTTATCTCCGGTTGTCTAAGAAGCTGGGAGGCTGTTAGGAGCTGCCGCACTAGAGGCCGCGCCTGTTCATTAGGTCGGATGGGGTGAAGGCCGCATTGTTGGTAGGACATTTGAACTGTATGTAATTACATTTGTATCTGTAAAGTTCCATACAAAATATGTGAATTGGGAGATTGTGTTGGGGGTGGACCGGTGTCGGCGTCATGGGGGGGCATTCGGGGGCCGTGCCCCCCACCCCCCACCCGACTCTGAGCACCTGCACCAGTGGCACGTGGTTCGGGAGGCAGAACCATGTTTGACATGACTCACTCTGTGGCAATAACGTTTTCTAACATGTTTGTATTTTGACACTCTCAAAATGCAGAAACTGAGATTCTATTTACTCACGGAATTAAACCACAATGACGCAGAGTGAGCAAGGACAAAACATGTACGGACACGTGTGCAGAGTTGTGGTTTGCAAATTTGAACTTCCACCTTGTGTTGGTGTCATGAGCAACATGTGCATCTTATATAGTAAATACTGTTTTCCCAACCGGTCATCTTGAGCAACACTTCGCTGGTGACATAACTATAATACGTAAAGAAAAAAACCAGCTGATTCTGAGGGGCTCAAGTGATTTCTTTTCTGGAATCACCCTAAATTGAGAGATTATTTGCACTTTTTGACGCTTCCAAAGTCAGTAAAACCTCAATAACAGGAGTTTAGTCAAGAAGTAAAGACATAAAAGGAGGATTTGATGTAGAAATCAGTTACCTTTTGAGGTTTATGGAAGTTTTTCAGTCATTTAAAGCTGCATTTGCTCATTTTTTGACCACATGAGGGCAAAAAACTGCACAACATGTCGACATAATAACAAACAGATGAAAGAAAAAAAACTGAGTTTGGGATTTGAGGGGATTTGAAGTTCTCGATTTACCGTTCAATCTACATTCCTACTCTCACCTGTGGTCATGAGCTTTGGGTCGTGACCGAAAGAACAAGATCCCGGATACAAGCGGCTGAAATGAGTTTCCTCCTCAGGGTGGCTGGGTGCACCCTTCGAGATCAGGTGAGGAGCTTGGAGTAGAGCCGCTACTCCTCCACATCGAGAGGAGTCAGCTGAGGTGGCTTGGACATCTGTTCTGGATGCCTCCTGGACGCCTCCCTGGGGAGGTGTTCCTGGCATGTCCCACCAGGAGGAGGCCTCGGGGTAGACCTAGGACACACTAGAGGGACTATGTCTCTCAGTTGGTCTGGGAACACCTCAGGGTCCCACTGGAAGACCTGGAGGAGGTGTCTGGGGTGAGGGAAGTCTGGGTCTCTCAGCTTAGACTGCTGCCTCCATGACCCAACCCTGGATAAACGGTAGAAGATGGATGGATGTTCTTGAATAATTACGTTTCATCCTTCCAGATTTCCAGATAATTGGTAAATCAACATCAAACAGCTCTGAAGCTGTTCTTGCAGCAACATCTTACTAAAAAACTGTATTTATGTTGGTTTTTTCTTTGGATTTGTCGTCTGTCTGTATGTCTGATGGAAGATTCTGCATTTATTTCAACCAAAGACTTTGCAAACTGACTATAATGCCTTTAAATATTGGCCAGCAGAAGTTACTGGTTCAAAAGAAATCAACATACAGTCGAGAACAACAAAAGTTTACCACGTATATCATGGAAGTCTTTAGTTTCCAGTGACTCCTGTAACTCTGAATTTTCTATGATGGAATCATTGAAACACATCAATGCATTTTGGTTTTGTCACAGCAACTCTAATATGTGATCAAACATCCATTTTCACCTACATTGGGTTCTTTTGGTTTCCGTCCACAAGCTTCTGGTTTGACTCTCTTTGACAGAACTGGTTCAGTTCAGCTAAATGTGTTCATACTTGTTTCTCCATCAGTCCACAGGTTCTAGAAGGGGTTTAAGCCAGTTTAAAACCTTCATTCCAGCCTGATTTAACCATTTCTTCACCGTTTTTGACATGTGTTTGGGCTCATTGTCTTGTAGAAACCCAACTGCACCCACAAAGCTGCATTCGCTGCACCTCCAGCCCTTTTCCTTCACACACAACCTCTAGATCCACTGGGGGTACAGGAAACATTGACTAGTGGAGCTCTAAACATTCAGGGACACTGACCTCCCCTCCTGTTGTTGGTCTTTGACACCACCTACTGTTGTGTTTCGTTGGAAAACTGCTGCAGATACCAGAACTGTTTGGTAAAAGGAGAACTGAGGTTCTAATTGCAGCTGCTGACAGACTGTTGGAGAACTTCAAGGTGGCAAAAGACCCAAAGAACCTGAAGGGGAAACGTCACTGTCATCTAATGGCAGCGAGTCCACTGGTCACATCTTTATTATTATGGTGACACCAGCTGGTGGACTTCATGAAACTTCCCCTTTTCCAACACATGTTGCGAGATCTGATGTTAACTGATGGTCTCTGCTGACTGCTTGATGTTCAGCAGGCAACATCTGGTGGCCGCACAGCTGCATTACAGCATCCAGCAGCCCAACAGACTGAAGACGGTTACCTTCGCTAATGACGTCGGCTTTTCTGTCTGTCTTTCTTCTGTTGTAAGTTGAAATTGGGGATCAATAAACGAGCTTGACTTCTCAGTTCTTAAGCAAGACTGAAGACACCCAGTAAGGAGACATACAACGGATAATTTAGTTTACTTAATGGATTAAAAGAGCAGCAAAGAAGTTGTGCATTTGCTGTCATGTCACTTTATTGTCCCTTTTGTCACACCTCAGTTCGATTAAATCCTTGTTTTAATATCTTTTAAGGTTTTTATGCAGTCACAGTTATGATTTTTTTTTGTTTGTCCAGAATTTTCTTTCAGTGTTTGCTTTCTAAAAACAATTATTCACGGAATGTTTTTTTTTTATTTTTGCAGATTCTTTCAGCTTTTTTTAAATACACAGAAAACATTAATGAAATAACATGAATAGACTGTAAATCTACATGTTCAATGTCAAATGAATGTGGGTAACAAACTTGTGTTTTTAATAATTAAATGATAATTGATATTTTTGGACATAAAAACTGTTAAAAAATATATATTAGCAAATTCATGATTTTACAAATATTATCCTTTTATTGTGAAAATAAAACTCAAGTTTAATACTGTAAATATATTTCTAAAATTAGAGACACTTATCAGAAAATAAAGTATTTATGTATTTATTTACAAATACATGAAAATTACAGCAAAATTACAAAATAAACTGTAAATTTAAATTTCTGATGCAAAATACCTTAACAATCTGTCACAGTAAATAACCATAATTTTTCTGTTCTCTACAGAAATTTTATTTTTTATTTATTTTTTTTATTTATATTTTTTATTCTTTATTTTGTACATAGGGCTGCACGGTGACTTGGTGGTTAAAAGCGTCACCTCACAGCTAGAAGATCCCTGGTTCGCGTCCCGGTTAGGACGCCTGGGATCTTTCTGTGTGGAGTCAGTCCGTCCAGCACCTGTTGAACCAGGCGTTTAGCGTGAGCAATGCCGTCCTTGTGGTTCTTGTCCTTCAGAGCATCATACTTGTGAAGAACTCTCACCGTCAGGATGCTTGTGATTAAGTGGAGCTGATCTCCAGCTTGTGTTCTGGTTGTTGCTTCAGTCATTTCTGAAACTTCTGTCATCTTCAAAGATGTGTTCTGCTGTTTGTCAGTCTTCAGTTCGTCTTCAAAGCTCTCTTTGTCTCTCGTGATAAATTCTCCTGTGACAACTTCCTTCTGCTTTAGTTCTAGAATATCACCACTAAAACAACGGGGAATAAAATACCGACAGTGAAAGCTATAGTGTACAGAATGTCGTTTCAATCTTTCTGTGATCAGACACGTCCCTTTGTCAAAAACCGACCTGACATGTTTCGACGGTAACTTCCGTCTTCGTCAGAGGTGTCACTAGGTGGTGTGTGACGTAGTTAAAACCAGCTGATGTTCTTTGGGGCGGTGCCACCTGTCAAATTTTGACAGGTCGGCACCGCCCCCCGCTGTCCGCTCGCCGCTGGAGGATATCGCTCCATGTGTGTGAAAGTAGGAAGGCCCCCTCGTCCCGGTTCATGACCGTTTCGCCTCGTTTTCTAATCTCCACTGCCTCCATTATCCATCGTTGATGTTTGTTTGCTTCTTTGCGGATGACTTTGGCCGTCTCCCAATCCATGGTTCTCGCGTTGGCAATGGTCCGTGATTGCAGATTTCATGTGTTCTTGTAGTGACTGTTCTTTTACTGATCGTGTTTGTCTTTTCGCCGTTTCCTTTTCACATTCTTTCTGATGTTCTGTTTTTCGTGTGATGAAAGGACACGAAACGTAGCGACCAACTTCGTGAAAACGCTAATTGGAGAAGGTAAAAGCAGGACACACACAACAGATCACGGACCACCTTAACACCGTGGACCACACCGGACAGATCAAATTCACGCACGAGGAAGAGGTTAATCAATCCATCGCTTTCCTGGACGTAAACATCACACACACAGATGACGGTGACATAAAAGTAAAAAACTATAGGAAACCAACACACACAGACCAATATTCATGATGGACTTCAGAACATCCAACCGCGCACAAGATGTCAGTCATAAGAACGCTATATGATCGAGCACAACTGATTACAGAAGAGGAAGACAAGAAGGAGGAGGAAAAACACATCCAAACCGCACTATCCAAATGCCAACATCCAACATGGGCAATAAAAAAGGGACAACAGCAGGTGGAGCAGAGGGAGTACAAGAAACCGGAAAGAAACAAGCACAATATCAAAACCGAACACAGGGGAATAGTCACACTGCCGTACATCAGAGGCATAACGGAACGCATCCAGAGGGCTACGAAAAAACATCACATCAGCACCCCAGTCAAACCTTTCAAAAAACTCAGACAACTCCTGGTACACCCGAAGGACAAAATCAACCCAAACAGCAAATGTGACGTTACTTATGAGATTCCATGCCTTTCTTGCAACAAAACATACGTTGGGGAGACGGGACGTCCTTTCATCACACGAAAAACAGAACATCAGAAAGAATGTGAAAAGGAAACGGCGAAAAGACAAACACGATCAGTAAAAGAACAGTCACTACAAGAACACATGAAATCTGCAATCACGGACCATTGCAAACGGGAGAACCATATTATGGATTGGGAGAAGGCCAAAGTCATCCGCACAGAAGCAAACAAACATCAAGGATGGATAATGGAGGCAGTGGAGATTAGAAAACGAGCCGAAAAGGTCATGAAGCGGGACGAGGGGGCCTTCCTACTTTCACACACATGGAGCGATATCCTCCAGCGGCGAGCGGACAGCGGGGGGCCGCCCCAAAGAACATCTGCTGGTTTTAACTACGTCACACACCACCTAGGGACACCTCTGACA
Source organism: Dascyllus trimaculatus (assembly GCA_024666655.1). NCBI lineage: Eukaryota > Metazoa > Chordata > Actinopteri > Pomacentridae > Dascyllus > Dascyllus trimaculatus. The sequence goes on from CM045446.1 coordinate 32,892,763, forward strand.
AAGACGGAAGTTACCGTCGAAACATGTCAGGTCGTTTAAATCTTTCTGTGATCAGACACGTCCCTTTGTCAAAAACCGACCTGACATGTCTTGACGGTAACTTCCGTCTTCGTCAGAGGTGTCACTAGGTGGTGTGTGACGTAGTTAAAACCAGCTGATGTTCTTTGGGGCGGTGCCGACCTGTCAAATTTTGACAGGTGGCACCGCCCCCCGCTGTCCGCTCGCCGCTGGAGGACATCACTCCATGTGTGTGAAAGTAGGAAGGCCCCCTCGTCCCGATTCATGACCGTTTCGCCTCGTTTTCTAATCTCCACTGCCTCCATTATCCATCGTTGATGTTTGTTTGCTTCTATGCGGATGACTTTGGCCTTCTCCCAATCCATGGTTCTCGCGTTTGCAATGGTCCGTGATTGCAGATTTCATGTGTTCTTGTAGTGACTGTTCTTTTACTGATCGTGTTTGTCTTTTCGCCGTTTCCTTTTCACATTCTTTCTGATGTTCTGTTTTTCGTGTGATGAAAGGACACGAAACGTAGCGACCAACTTCGTGAAAACGCTAATTGGAGAAGGTAAAAGCAGGACACACACAACAGATCACGGACCACCTTAACACCATGGACCACACCGGACAGATCAAATTCACACACGAGGAAGAGGTTAATCAATCCATCGCTTTCCTGGACGTAAACATCACACACACAGACGACGGTGACATAAAAGTAAAAAACTATAGGAAACCAACACACACAGACCAATATTCATGATGGACTTAAGAACATCCAACCGCGCACAAGATGTCAGTAATAAGAACGCTATATGATCGAGCACAACTGATTACAGAAGAGGAAGACAAGAAGGAGGAGGAAAAACACATCCAAACCGCACTATCCAAATGCCAATATCCAACATGGGCAATAAAAAAGGGACAACAACAGGTGGAGCAGAGGGAGTACAAGAAACCGGAAAGAAACTAGCACAATATCAAAACCGAACACAGGGGAATAATCACACTGCCGTACATCAGAGGCATAACAGAACGCATCCAGAGGGCTACGAAAAAACATCACATCAGCACCCCAGTCAAACCTTTCAGAAAACTCAGACAACTCCTGGTACACCCGAAGGACAAAATCAACCCAAACGGCAAATGTGACGTTACTTATGAGATTCCATGCCTTTCTTGCAACAAAACATACGTTGGGGAGACGGGACGTCCTTTCATCACACGAAAAACAGAACATCAGAAAGAATGTGAAAAGGAAACGGCGAAAAGACAAACACGATCAGTAAAAGAACAGTCACTTAAAGAACACATGAAATCTGCAATCACGGACCACTGCAAACGCGAGAACCATATTATGGATTGGGAGAAGGCCAAAGTCATCCGCAAAGAAGCAAACAAACATCAACGATGGATAATGGAGGCAGTGGAGATTAGAAAACGAGGCGAATCGGTCATGAACCGGGACGAGGGGGCCTTCCTACTTTCACACACATGGAGCGATATCCTCCAGCGGCGAGCGGACAGCGGGGGGCCGCCCCAAAGAACATCTGCTGGTTTTAACTACGTCACACACCACCTAGTGACACCTCTGACGAAGACGGAAGTTACCGTCGAAACATGTCAGGTAGGTTTTTGACAAAGGGACGTGTCTGATCACAGAAAGATTTAAACATTATGGAAACTTTAGACACTATAAACTTCATTGGATTTGTACAGAATGTCTTTCCATAATGGACGGCTGGATGACTTCTTTGCCAGCTCTAGGATGTGAGCTCTTAGACACTGGAAGATAGCTTTATCCACTGCTTCGTCTTCCAGCTGGATGAGTGATCCCAGCTTGTTCTTGCTGCAGAACTTGTCTTGCAGCTCCTTCACCACTATCTTGCTTATCTTTTTAGTCTTTTTCAGATATGCGGTGAAGTTCTCTGGAACGGTCAGTCCGTCCAGCACCTGCTGAACCAGGCGTTTAGTGTGAGCAATGCCATCCTTGTGGGTCTTGTCCTTCAGAGCATCACAGTTGTGAAGAACTCTCACCGTCAGGATGCTTGCGGCCAGGTGGAGCTGATCTCCAGCTTGTGTTCTGGTTGTTGCTTCAGTCATTTCTGAAACTTCTGTCATCTTCAAAGATGTTTCCTGCTGTTTGTCAGTCTTCAGTTCGTCTTCAAAGCTCTCTTTGTCTCTTGTCATAAATTCTCCTGTGACAACTTCCTCCTGTGGAGCTTCAACATATCACCACCATAACGATGGCGAGTAAAATACAGACAGAGAAAACTACAACGTGCAGAATGTCTTTCCATAACGGACGACTGGACGGCTCCTTTGCAAGCTCTAGGATGTGAGCTTTTAAACATTGGACGATAGCTGTATCCACTGCTTCGTCCTCCATCAGGATGAGTGATCCCAGCTTCTTGCTGCAGAACTTGTCTTGCAGCTCCTTCACCACTATCTTGCTTATCTTTTTAGTCTTTTTTAGATCTGTGGTGAAGTTCTCTGGAACGGTCAGTCCGTCCAGCACCTGTTGAACCAGGCGTTTAGCGTGAGCAATGCCATCCTTGTGGTCCTTGTCCTTCACAGCATCACACTTGTGAAGAACTCTCACTGTCAGGATGCTTGCGGCCAGGTGGAGCTGATCTCCAGCTTGTGTTCTGGTTGTTGCTTCAGTCATTTCTGAAACTTCTGTCATCTTCAAAGATGTTTTCTGCTGTTTGTCAGTCTTCAGTTCGTCTTCAAAGCTCTCTTTGTCTCTCGTGATAAATTCTCTTGTGACAACTTCCTTGTGCTTGAGTTCTAGAATATCACCACTAAAACAACGGCGAGTAAAATACCAACAGTGAAAGCTATAGTGTACAGAATGTCTTTCCATAACGGACGACTGGACGGCTCCTTTGCAAGCTCTAGGATGTGAGCTTTTAAACATTGGACGATAGCTTTATCCACTGCTTCGTCTTCCAGCTGGATGAGTGATCCCAGCTTCTTGCTGCAGAACTTGTCTTGCAGCTCCTTCACCACTATCTTGCTTATCTTTTTAGTCTTTTTTAGATCTGCGGTGAAGTTCTCTGGAACGGTCAGTCCGTCCAGCACCTGTTGAACCAGGCGTTTAGCGTGAGCAATGCCATCCTTGTGGTCCTTGTCCTTCAGAGCATCACAGTTGTGAAGAACTCTCACCGTCAGGATGCTTGTGACCAAGTGGAGCTGATCTCCAGATTTTTAGTCTTTTTTAGATCCGTGGTGAAGTTCGGATCTAAAAAATTCGAACTTCCAAGAAGTTTCATCTTGGAAGATGAAACTTCTGTCATTTTCCAAGATGTTTTCTGCTGTTTCTCTGGCTTCAGTTCGTCTTCAAAGCTCTCTTTGTCTCTTGTCATAAATTCTCCTGTGACAACTTCCTCCTGTGGAGCTTCAACATATCACCACCATAACGATGGCGAGTACAATACAGACAGAGAAAACTACAATGTGCAGAATATTTAGCCATAATGGACGACTGGACGGCTCCTTTGCCAGCTCTAGGATATGAGCTCTTAAACATTCGATGATGACTTTATCCACTGCTTCGTCTTCCATCTGGATGAGTGATCCCAGCTTGTTCTTGCTGCAGAACTTGTCTTGCAGCTCCTTCACCACTACCTTGCTTATCTTTTTAGTCTTTTTCAGATATGCGGTGAAGTTCTCTGGAACGGTCAGTCCGTCCAGCACCTGTTGAACCAGGCGTTTAGCGTGAGCAATGCCATCCTTGTGGTTCTTGTCCTTCAGAGCATCACAGTTGTGAAGAACTCTCACCGTCAGGATGCTTGCGGCCAGGTGGAGCTGATCTCCAGCTTGTGTTCTGGTTGTTGCTTCAGTCATTTCTGAAACTTCTGTCATCTTCAAAGATGTGTTCTGCTGTTTGTCAGTCTTCAGTTCGTCTTCAAAGCTCTCTTTGTCTCTTGTCATAAATTCTCCTGTGACAACTTCCTCCTGTGGAGCTTCAACATATCACCACCATAACGATGGCGAGTACAATACAGACAGAGAAAACTACAATGTGCAGAATGTTTAGCCATAACGGACGACTGGATGACTCCTTTGCCAGCTCTAGGATGTGAGCTTTTAAACATTCGATGATGACTTTATCCACTGCTTCGTCTTCCATCTGGATGAGTGATCCCAGCTTCTTGCTGCAGAACTTGTCTTGCAACTCCTTCACCACTATCTTGCTTATCTTTTTAGTCTTTTTTAGATCTGTGGTGAAGTTCTCTGGAACGGTCAGTCCGTCCAGCACCTGCTGAACCAGGCGTTTAGCGTGAGCAATGCCGTCCTTGTGGTTCTTGTCCTTCAGAGCATCACACTTGTGAAGAACTCTCACCGTCAGGATGCTTGCGGCCAGGTGGAGCTGATCTCCAGCTTGTGTTCTGGTTGTTGCTTCAGTCATTTCTGAAACTTCTGTCATCTTCCAAGATGGGTTCTGCTGTTTGTCAGTCTTCAGTTTGTCTTCAAAGCTCTCTTTGTCTTTCGTGATAAATTCTCTTGTGACAACTTCCTTGTGCTTGAGTTCTAGAATATCACCACTAAAACAACGGCGAGTAAAATACCAACAGTGAAAGCTATAGTGTACAGAATATCTTTCCATAACGGACGACTGGATGACTTCTTTGCCAGCTCTAGGATGTGAGCTCTTAAACATTCGATGATGACTTTATCCACTGCTTCGTCCTCCATCTGGATGAGTGATCCCAGCTTGTTCTTGCTGCAGAACTTGTCTTGCAGCTCCTTCACCACTATCTTGCTTATCTTTTTAGTCTTTTTCAGATATGTGGTGAAGTTCTCTGGAACGGTCAGTCCGTCCAGCACCTGTTGAACCAGGCGTTTAGCGTGAGCAATGCCGTCCTTGTGGTTCTTGTCCTTCAGAGCATCACACTTGTGAAGAACTCTCACCGTCAGGATGCTTGCGGCCAGGTGGAGCTGATCTCCAGCTTGTGTTCTGGTTGTTGCTTCAGTCATTTCTGAAACTTCTGTCATCTTCAAAGATGTTTTCTGCTGTTTCTCTGGCTTCAGTTCGTCTTCAAAGCTCTCTTTGTCTCTTGTCATAAATTCTCCTGTGACAACTTCCTCCTGTGGAGCTTCAACATATCACCACCATAACGATGGCGAGTACAATACAGACAGAGAAAACTACAATGTGCAGAATGTTTAGCCATAATGGACGACTGGACGGCTCCTTTGCCAGCTCTAGGATGTGAGCTTTTAAACACTGAACGATAGCTTTATCCACTGCTTCGTCTTCCAGCTGGATGAGTGATCCCAGCTTGTTCTTGCTGCAGAACTTGTCTTGCAGCTCCTTCACCACTATCTTGCTTACCTTTTTAGTCTTTTTTAGATCTGTGGTGAAGTTCTCTGGAACGGTCAGTCCGTCCAGCACCTGTTGAACCAGGCGTTTAGCGTGAGCAATGCCGTCCTTGTGGTTCTTGTCCTTCAGAGCATCACACTTGTGAAGAACTCTCACCGTCAGGATGCTTGCGGCCAGGTGGAGCTGATCTCCAGCTTGTGTTCTGGTTGTTGCTTCAGTCATTTCTGAAACTTCTGTCATCTTCAAAGATGTTTTCTGCTGTTTGTCAGTGTTCAGTTCGTCTTCAAAGCTCTCTTTGTCTGTCGTGATAATTTCTCTTGTGACAACTTCCTTGTGCTTGAGTTCTAGAATATCACCACTAAAACAACGGCGAGTAAAATACCAACAGTGAAAGCTATAGTGTACAGAATGTCTTTCCATAACAGACGGCTGGATGACTTCTTTGCCAGCTCTAGGATGTGAGCTCTTAAACATTCAATGATGACTTTATCCACTGCTTCGTCCTCCATCTGGATGAGTGATCCCAGCTTGTTCTTGCTGCAGAACTTGTCTTGCAGCTCCTTCACCACTATCTTGCTTATCTTTTTAGTCTTTGTTAGATCTGTGGTGAAGTTCTCTGGAACGGTCAGTCCGTCCAGCACATGTTGAACCAGGCGTTTAGCGTGAGCAATGCCGTCCTTGTGGTTCTTGTCCTTCAGAGCATCACACTTGTGAAGAACTCTCACTGTCAGGATGCTTGCGGCCAGGTGGAGCTGATCTCCAGCTTGTGTTCTGGTTGTTGCTTCAGTCATTTCTGAAACTTCTGTCATCTTCAAAGATGTTTTCTGCTGTTTGTCAGTCTTCAGTTCGTCTTCAAAGCTCTCTTTGTCTCTTGTCATAAATTCTCCTGTGACAACTTCCTCATGTGGAGCTTTAGCATATCACCACCATAACGATGGCGAGTACAATACAGACAGAGAAAACTACAATGTGCAGAATGTTTAGCCATAACGGACGACTGGACGGCTCCTTTGCCAGCTCTAGGATATGAGCTCTTAAACATTCGATGATGACTTTATCCACTGCTTCGTCTTCCATCTGGATGAGTGATCCCAGCTTCTTGCTGCAGAACTTGTCTTGCAGCTCCTTCACCACTATCTTGCTTATCTTTTTCGTCTTTTTTAGATCTGTGGTGAAGTTCTCTGAAACGGTCAGTCCGTCCAGCACCTGCTGAACCAGGCGTTTAGCGTGAGCAATGCCGTCCTTGTGGTTCTTGTCCTTCAGAGCGTCACACTTGTGAAGAACTCTCACCGTCAGGATGCTTGCGGCCAGGTGGAGCTGATCTCCAGCTTGTGTTCTGGTTGTTGCTTCAGTCATTTCTGAAACTTCTGTCATCCTCAAAGATGTGTTTTGCTGTTTGTCAGTCTTCGAATGCTCTCTGCTGTTTGTCAGTCTTTAGTTCGTCTTCAAAGCTCTCTTTGTCTCTCGTGATAAATTCTCTTGTGACAACTTCCTTGTGCTTGAGTTCTAGAATATCACCACTAAAACAATGGCGAATAAAATACCAACAGTGAAAGCTATAGTGTACAGAATATCTTTCCATAACGGACGACTGGATGACTTCTTTGCCAGCTCTAGAATATGAGCTCTTAAACATTCGATGATGACTTTATCCACTGCTTCGTCTTCCATCTGGATGAGTGATCCCAGCTTGTTCTTGCTGCAGAACTTGTCTTGCAGCTCCTTCACCACTATCTTGCTTATCTTTTTAGTCTTTGTCAGATCTGCGGTGAAGTTCTCTGGAACGGTCAGTCCGTCCAGCACCTGTTGAACCAGGCGTTTAGCGTGAGCAATGCCGTCCTTGTGGTTCTTGTCCTTTAGAGCATCACAGTTGTGAAGAACTCTCACCGTCAGGATGCTTGCGGCCAGGTGGAGCTGATCTCCAGCTTGTGTTCTGGTTGTTGCTTCAGTCATTTCTGAAACTTCTGTCATCTTCAAAGATGTGTTCTGCTGTTTCTCAGTCTTTAAATGCTCTCTGCTGTTTGTAAGTGTTTCGTGTTCTCTGTTAATCCTCAATCTTCCGTTCGTCCTCAACGCTCTCTCTCTGTCTCTCCTGACCAATTCAGGACTCTAAGAGGCTATTTAATATGTTCGGTTCAGGGGTTCATGACATCACTCTGAGCATCACAAAGAGACACCACATGGTGACATCACAAGGAGATACCACACCCACACATAGAATGGAATGGAATGGAACAGAATTATTTAATTATTATTATGATTGCAAGTTTTCAACAAAATTAAAACTAAACAAAACTAAAGACCAACATATAAATTGTGAATTTGCTGTCATATTACCTACATTGTCCCTCTTGTTAAAAATACAGGAGCAAATCTATCATTTGACCAATATCAGCCTCACATTTAAAAACTCAAACCCAAGTTTAATCTCTTTCGTTTTACATGTTTTTCCTGTATTTTTTTTGAAAGTTACTGTAAAACAAAAGAGATTTTACAGGAACTTACATGTCTCATGCCAAATTGTTTTAAAAACTTATGAATGTGAATAATTAATCTTTTTTTTTTACAGACTTTTCTATTTGTTTTTTTTACACAGTACATTTAAAAATGCATTTGAGGGTTTATTATTGTAATTTCTTAAATCATTTCTTGTCATTTAATGGATGAAACTCTCAAGGTCAAATTTTATTCTGTACATGTATATATTTCTAAAATCACATTTAATTATCAGAAAGTAAAGTGTTCTGTCTTTGTACAGTTTGTTTGTTTACTAGATGAGGGATATGTTGTATAATTACAGAAGGTTTCATATATATCTATGAATAACTACACAGTACAACTAATCATTTATTTTGCTTAATAAACTAGAATAGCAACAAACAAACTGTGGATTTGCTGTCCTGTTACTTGTATCGTCACTCTTGGTAAAATACAGTAGCAAATTTATGATTTCACAAATATTAGCATTTATTAATAAATAAAACTCAAGTTTAATCATTTCTACTTTACAAATTTTTTCAGATTTAAAAAAAAAATACATGAAAATTACAGTTAGATAACAAAATAGACTGAATTTACATTTCTAACAGTAGCTTTGAAAACCTGGAGCTGCAAATGATTTTTCATGCATTTGCATATATATTTATTTAAACAGATAAATAAATTTAAAAGATAATAAAAATAAATTAGGGCGACTGTGACTCAGGTGGTAGAGCGGGTTGTCCACTGATCACAAGGTTGGTAGTTCGATCCCCGGCCCCTCCACATGCCGAAGTGTCCTTGGGCAAAACACTGAACCCCAAGTTGCTCTCAATGGTAGATTAGCGCCTTGCATGGCAGCTCTGTCACCATTGGAGTGTGAATGTGTGAATGACAAACACATTGTAAAGCGCTTTGGATACCACTAAAGTAGAGAAAGGCGCTATATAAATGTGCAGATCATTTACCATTTAAATGAATTAAAAATATCATATATAGATATAACATTTTTTTTACATAATACATTAACACAACTTACACATGCTTCTGTTGCCAGCCTCCTAACTCCTAAATATATAGAGATAGCAGAGATACACTATATTACCAAAAGTATTTGCTCACCTGCCTTGACTCACATATGAACTTAAGTGCCCTCCCACTGGTGCACAGTCATGTTGGAAGAGGAAGGGGCTCCAAACTGTTCCCACAAGGTCGGGAGCACAGAATTGTCCAAAATGTTTTGGTATCCTGAAGCATTCAAAGTTCCTTTCACTGGAACTAAGGGGCCAAGCCCGACTCCTGAAAAACAAGCCCACACCATAATTCCTCCTCCACCAAATTTCACACTTGGCACAATGCAGTCCCAAATGTACCGTTCTCCTGGCAACCTCCAAACCCAGACTGGTCCATCAGATTGCCAGATGGAAAAGTGTGATTCATCACTCCAGAGAAGGCGTCTCCACTGCTCTATAGTCCAGTTTCGGCAGCTTTACCCCACTGCATCCGGCGCTTGGCATTGCACTTGGTGATGTACGGCTTGGATGCAGCTGCTCTGCCATGGAAACCCATTAATGAAGCTCTCTGTACTGTACTTGGGCTAATCTGAAGGCCACATGAAGTTTGGAGCTCTGCAGCAATTGACTGTGCAGGAAGTGGGCGACCTCTTTGCACTATGAGCCTCAGCATCCGCTGACCCCTCTCCGTCAGTTCACCTGGCCTACCACTTGGTGGCCGAGTTGCTGTCGTTCCCAAACTCTTTCATTTTCTTATAATAAAGCTGACAGCTGACTGTTGAATATTTAGGAGCGAGGAAATTTCATGACTGGATTTGTTGCACAGGTGGCATCCTATGACAGTTCCATGCTGGAATTCACTGAGCTCCTGAGAGCGACCCATTCTTTTACAAATGTTTGTCAAAACAGTCTGCATGCCTAGGGGCTTGATTTTATACACCTGTGGCCAGGCCAAGTGATTAGGACACCTGATTCTGATCATTTGGATGGGTGAGCAAATACTGTTGGTCATATAGTGTAGATAGAGAACTCAGGATCTCATGGTCTGTCCTTCCATTCCATATTCATTGTATATATTAAACTGTAATCTGATGTAGAAATCAGTTACCTTTTGAGGTTTATGGAAGTTTTTCAGTCATTTAAAGCTGCATTTGCTCATTTTTTGACCACATGAGGGCAAAAAACTGCACAACATGTTGACATAATAACAAACATATGAAAGAAAAAAAACTGAGTTTGGGATTTGAGGGGATTTTACTGGCCCGGTTTGGATCCAGTTCCCCTCTTAGATGGAAGAAATCAATACAGATCTGTTCTGAGTGACCAACTTTATCACCAGATCTCAACCCGCCTGAACTTTGAGATTTTACATCGATGTGTTTGACAAAACTCTACGAAACCATCATCAAAACACTAAATTTAGAGAATATATTCTGGAATATGGGCTGCACGGGGGCTCGGTGGTTAGCATTGTCACCTCACAGCTAGAAGATCCCCGGTTCGCGTCCTGGTTAGGACGCCTGGGATCTTCCTGTGTGGAGTTTGCATGTTCTCCCTGTGCAGTGTGGGTTTTCTCCGGCTTCCTCCCACAGTCCAAAAACATGCTGAGGTTAACTGATTATTTTAAATTGTCTGTATGTGTGAATGAGAGTGTGCTTGGTTGTCTGTCTCTATGTGTAGCTCTGTGATAGACTGGTGACCTGTCCAGGGTCGGCTGGGATAGACTTCAGCCCCCTACAACCCTGCAGAGGATTAAGCGGTTTGCAGCCAAGAGTGAAGCACCTCCAAATCCGATGCCATGGTTCTCCACCAGAACAAGGTGGCTTGCTCTCTCCAGGTTGGTGGAGAGTCCCTGCCCCAAGTGAAGTGGAGGAGTTTAAGTATCTCGGGGTCTTGTTCTTGAGTGAGGGGAGATTGACAAGTGGATCGGTGCAGCGTCTGCAGTCATGCAGTCCTTGTACCGGTCCGTCATGGTGAAGAAGGAGCTAAGCCTTCGATTTACCGGTCAATCTATGTTCCTACTCTCATCTGTGGTCATGAGCTTTGACCGAAAGAACGAGGTCCCGGATACAAGTGGCTGAAATGAGTTTCCTCCTCAGGGTGGCTGGGCTCACCCTTAAGGCCGGCACACACTACACGATAATCGGGCCGATTTTTGTCCCGATCTGCCCCTTACGATCAAAGCCAGCAAAGGCCCGATTGTCGGATGTTTGCAAACAATATCGGGTCTGATTTTCCTGTAGTGTGGGGTGTGTTAAGAGTGATTTTGTCCGTTCCAATCCGCTCGGAAGGTCTCGGAAGGAGAGATCGTAGATAATGAACATGTTTAATATTTGTGACTAGAAATCCTGTATTGTGTGGGGGTTTCCTCCGAGAGCAGCCGAGCACGCTCAGCGTGTGATGTCACGTGTACCGGATTTAAGCCAATCAAAACGCAAGCTGACTCAGCTCACTGATGGAAGAGGAAGTAAAACAAACAAGTAGAGTTACCGTCGCTAAAAAATAATCAGATTAATCATGATGATGGATTAATCCGCACTAACGTGTCAGTTTTGACAGCCCTAAAAAATCTCTGTCCCTCGGCTCAGAGATCTGATGGTCTGATGGAAAAACAGCTTCAATTCCAGTAATGCGCCGCATTTTTGGCAGTAACGGTAACGACGTTATAATGATGGGAAGAACAATCAATTAGATTACTGGTTACTGAAAAAGGGAACGCCATTAGTAACGTTGTTATTTATAGTGCCGTTATTCCTATCATGTTTGTTTACACTGAAGTTACGTTTGACTACGCGAAATTCGGAATACTGAGTGTGAAGAACCTGATAGTCTGCTGAAGAATCGGATTAGAATCTGATAGTGTGGTTTGCTCTGAACACCACGCGCTATAAGATCAGAAGTGATAAATCTTGTGCGATCTGTCTTTTGTTATCTTCAAGTGTGTGGTCTCTAAATCTGTGAAGTTTTGAAAAATCCTGTAGTGTGTGCCGGCCTTTAGAGATCAGGTGAGGAGCTCAGTCACCAGGAAGGAGTTTGGAGTAGAGCCGCTACTTCTCCACATTGAGAGGAGTCAGCTGAGGTGGCTTGGACATCTGTTCTGGACGCCTCTTGGACGCCTCCCTGTGGAGGTGTTCCTGGCATGTCCCACCAGGAGGAGGCCTCGGGGTAGACCTAGGACATGCTGGAGGGACTATGTCTCTCGGCTGGCCTGGGAACGCCTCAGGGTCCCACTGGAAGACCTGGAGGAGGTGTCTGGGGTGAGGAAGTCTGGGTCTCTCTGCTTAGACTGCTGCCTCCATGACCCGACCCCGGATAAGAAGTAGAAGATGGATGGACGTTCTTGAATAATTACGTTTCATCCTTCCAGAGTTCCAGATAATTGGTAAATCAACATCAAGCAGCTCTGAAGCTGTTCTTGCAGCAACATCTTGCTGAGAAACTGTATTTATGTTGGTTTTTTCTTTGGATTTGTCGTCTGTCTGTATGTCTGATGGAAGATTCTGCATTTATTTCAACCAAAGGCTTCACAAACTGACTATAATGCCTTTAAATGTCGGCCAGCAGAAGTTACTGGTTCAAAAGAAATCAACATACAGTCGAGAACAACAAAAGTTTACCACATGTATCATGGAAGTCTTTAGTTTCCGATGACTCCTGTAACTCTGAATTTTCTATCATGGAATCATTGAAACACATCAATGCATTTTGGTTTTCTCACAGCAACTCTAATATTTGATCAAACATCCATTTTCACCTACATTGGGTTCTTTTGGTTTCCGTCCACAAGCTTCTGGTTTGACTCCTTTTGACAGAACTGGTTCAGTTCAGCTAAATGTGTTCATACTTGTTTCTCCATCAGTCCACAGGTTCTAGAAGGGGTTTAAGCCAGTCTAAAACCTTCATTCCAGCCTGATTTAACCATTTCTTCACTGTTTTTGACATGTGTTTGGGCTCATTGTCTTGTCGAAACCCAACTGCACCCACAAAGCTGCATTCACTGCACCTCCAGCCCTTTTCCTTCACACACAACCACTAGATCCACTGGTGGTACAGGAAACATTGACTAGTGGAGCTCTAAACATTCAGGGACACTGACTTCCCCTCCTGTTGTTGGTCTTTGACACCACCTACTGTTGTGTTTCGTTGGAAAACTGCTGCAAAGACCAGAACCGTTTGGTAAAAGGAGAACTGAGGTTCTAATTGCAGCTGCTGACAGACTGTTGGAGAACTTCAAGGTGGCAAAAGACCCAAAGAACCTGAAGGGGAAACGTCACTGTCATCTAATGGCAGCGAGTCCACTGGTCACATCTTTATTATTATGGTGACACCAGCTGGTGGACTTCGTGAAACTTCCCCTTTTCCAACACATGTTGCGAGATCTGATGTTAACTGATGGTCTCTGCTGACTGCTTGATGTTCAGCAGGCAACATCTGGTGGCCGCACAGCTGCATTACAGCATCCAGCAGCCCAACAGACTGAAGACGGTTACCTTCGCTAATGACGTCGGCTTTTCTGTCTGTCTTTCTTCTGTTGTAAGTTGAAATTGTGGATCAATAAACGAGCTTGACTTCTCAGTTCTTAAGCAGGACTGAAGACACCCAGTAAGGAGACATACAACGGATAATTTAGTTTACTTAATGGATTAAAAAAGCAGCAAAGAAGTTGTGCATTTGCTGTTATGTCACTTTATTGTCCCTTTTATCCTTGTTTTAATATCTTTTAAGGTTTTTATGCAGTCACAGTTATGATTTTTTTGTTTGTCCAGAATTGTTTGCTTTCTAAAAACAATTATTTATCATTTGGGACTGAGAAACTTGGTTAAAATGGACCAAGAGGGACACAGAACACTGTTGAAGAAATCTAGAATTTCACGGAATGTTTTTAAAAAAATTTTTTTTGCAGATTCTTTCATCATTTTTTAAATAGACAGAAAACATTAATGAAATAACATGAATAGACTGTAAATCTACATGTTCAATGTCAAATAAATGTGGATAACAAAATTGTGTTTTTGATAATTAAATGATAATTGATATTTTTAGACATAAAAACTGTTAAAAAAATATATTAGCAAATTCATGATTTTACAAATATTATCCTTTTATTGTGAAAATAAAACTCAAGTTTAATACTGTAAATATATTTCTACAATTAGAGACACTTATCAGAAAATAAAGTATTTATGTATTTATTTACAAATACATGAAAATTACAGCAAAATTACAAAATAAACTGTAAATTTAAATTTCTGAAGCAAAATACCTTAACAATCTGTCACAGTAAATAACCATAATTTTTCTGTTCTCTACAGAAATTTTATTTTTTATTTATTTTTTTTATTTATATTTTTTATTCTTTATTTTGTACATAGGGCTGCACGGTGGCTTGGTGGTTAACAGCGTTAGATGTTTTCTGCTGTTTGTCAATCTTCAGTTCGTCTTCAAAGCTCTCTTTGTCTCTCGTGATAAATTCTCCTGTGACAACTTCCTCCTGCTTGAGTTCTAGAATATCACCACCATAACGATGGCGAGTAAAATACCGACAGTGAAAGCGATAGTGTACAGGATGTTGTTTAAATCTTTCTGTGATCAGACACGTCCCTTTGTCAAAAACCTACCTGACATGTTTCGACGGTAACTACCGTCTTCGTCAGAGGTGTCACTAGGTGGTGTGTGACGTAGTTAAAACCAGCAGATGTTCTTTGGGGCGGTGCCACCTGTCAAATTTTGACAGGTTGGCACCGCCCCCCGCTGTCCGCTCGCCGCTGGAGGATATCGCTCCATGTGTGTGAAAGTAGGAAGGCCCCCTCGTCCCGGTTCATGACCGTTTCGCCTCGTTTTCTAATCTCCACTGCCTCCATTATCCATCGTTGATGTTTGTTTGCTTCTGTGCGGATGACTTTGGCCTTCTCCCAATCCATGGTTGTCGCGTTTGCAATGGTCCGTGATTGCAGATTTCATGTGTTCTTGTAGTTACTGTTCTTTTACTGATTGTGTTTGTCTTTTCGCCGTTTCCTTTTCACATTCTTTCTGATGTTCTGTTTTTCATGTGATGAAAGGACACGAAACGTAGCGACCAACTTCATGAAAACGCTAATTGGAGAAGGTAAAAGCAGGACACACACAACAGATCACGGACCACCTTAGCACCATGGACCACACCGGACAGATCAAATTCACACACAAGGAAGAGGTTAATCAATCCATCGCTTTCCTGGACGTAAACATCACACACACAGATGACGGTGACATAAAAGTAAAGCTCTATAGGAAACCAACAAACACAGACCAATATTCATGATGGACTTCAGAACATCCAACCGCGCACAAGATGTCAGTAATAAGAACGCTATATGATCGAGCACAACTGATTACAAAAGAGGAAGACAAGAAGGAGGAGGAAAAACACATCCAAACCGCACTATCCAAATGCCAATATCCAACATGGGCAATAAAAAAGGGACAACAGCAGGTGGAGCAGAGGGAGTACAAGAAACCGGAAAGAAACTAGCACAATATCAAAACCGAACACAGGGGAATAGTCACACTGCCGTACATCAGAGGCATAACGGAACGCATCCAGAGGGCTACGAAAAAACATCACATCAGCACCCCAGTCAAACCTTTCAGAAAACTCAGACAACTCCTGGTACACCCGAAGGACAAAATCAACCCAAACGGCAAATGTGATGTTACTTATGAGATTCCATGCCTTTCTTGCAACAAAACATACGTTGGGGAGACGGGACGTCCTTTCATCACACGAAAAACAGAACATCAGAAAGAATGTGAAAAGGAAACGGCGAAAAGACAAACACGATCAGTAAAAGAACAGTCACTACAAGAACACATGAAATCTGCAATCACGGACCATTGCAAACGGGAGAACCATATTATGGATTGGGAGAAGGCCAAAGTCATCCGCAAAGAAGCAAACAAACATCAAGGATGGATAATGGAGGCAGTGGAGATTAGAAAACGAGGCGAAACGGTCATGAAGCGGGACGAGGGGGCCTTCCTACTTTCACACACATGGAGCGATATCCTCCAGCGGCGAGCGGACAGCGGGGGGCCGCCCCAAAGAACATCTGCTGGTTTTAGCTACGTCACACACCACCTAGTGACACCTCTGACGAAGACGGAAGTTACCGTCGAAACATGTCAGGTAGGTTTTTGACAAAGGGACGTGTCTGATCACAGAAAGATTTAAACATTATGGAAACTTTAGACACTATAAACTTCATTGGATTTGTACAGAATGTCTTTCCATAATGGACGGCTGGATGACTTCTTTGCCAGCTCTAGGATATGAGCTCTTAAACATTCGATGATGACTTCATCCACAACTTCGTCCTCCATCTGGATGAGTGATCCCAGCTTGTTCTTGCTGCAGAACTTGTCTTGCAGCTCCTTCACCACTATCTTTCTTATCTTTTTAGTCTTTGTTAGATCTGCGGTGAAGTTCTCTGGAACGGTCAGTCCGTCCAGCACCTGTTGAACCAGGCGTTTAGCGTGATCAATGCCGTCCTTGTGGTTCTTGTCCTTCAGAGCATCACAGTTGTGAAGAACTCTCACCGTCAGGATGCTTGTGACTAAGTGGAGCTGATCTCCAGATTTTTAGTCTTTTTTAGATCCGTGGTGAAGTTCGGATCTAAAAAATCCGAACTTCCTAGAAGTTTCATCTTGGAAGATGAAACTTCTGTCGTCTTCAAAGGTGTTTCCTGCTGTTTGTCAGTCTTCAGTTCGTCTTCAAAGCTCTCTTTGTCTCTGGTCATAAATTCTCCTGTGACAACTTCCTCCTGTGGAGCTTCAACATATCACCACCATAACGATGGCGAGTACAATACAGACAGAGAAAACTACAATGTGCAGAATGTTTAGCCATAACGGACGACTGGACGGCTCCTTTGCCAGCTCTAGGATGTGAGCTTTTAAACATTCGATGATGACTTTATCCACTGCTTCGTCTTCCATCTGGATGAGTGATCCCAGCTTCTTGCTGCAGAACTTGTCTTGCAGCTCCTTCACCACTATCTTGCTTATCTTTTTAGTCTTTGTTAGATCTGCGGTGAAGTTTTCTGGAACGGTCAGTCCGTCCAGCACATGTTGAACCAGGCGTTTAGCGTGAGCAATGCCGTCCTTGTGGTTCTTGTCCTTTAGAGCGTCACACTTGTGAAGAACTCTCACCGTCAGGATGCTTGCGGCCAGGTGGAGCTGATCTCCAGCTTGTGTTCTGGTTGTTGCTTCAGTCATTTCTGAAACTTCTGTCATCTTCAAAGATGTGTTCTGCTGTTTGTCAGTCTTCAGTTCGTCTTCAAAGCTCTCTTTGTCTCTTGTCATAAATTCTCCTGTGACAACTTCCTCATGTGGAGCTTTAGCATATCACCACCATAACGATGGCGAGTACAATACAGACAGAGAAAACTACAATGTGCAGAATGTTTAGCCATAATGGACGACTGGACAGCTCCTTTGCCAGCTCTAGGATGTGAGCTCTTAAACATTCGATGATGACTTTATCCACTGCTTCGTCTTCCAGCTGGATGAGTGATCCCAGCTTGTTCTTGCTGCAGAACTTGTCTTGCAGCTCCTTCACCACTATCTTGCTTATCTTTTTAGTCTTTTTCAGATATGCGGTGAAGTTCTCTGGAACGGTCAGTCCGTCCAGCACCTGCTGAACCAGGCGTTTAGCGTGAGCAATGCCATCCTTGTGGTTCTTGTCCTTCAGAGCATCACAGTTGTGAAAAACTCTCACTGTCAGGATGCTTGCGGCCAGGTGGAGCTGATCTCCAGCTTATGTTCTGGTTGTTGCTTCAGTCATTTCTGAAACTTCTGTCATCTTCAAAGATGTTTTCTGCTGTTTCTCTGGCTTCAGTTCGTCTTCAAAGCTCTCTTTGTCTCTGGTCATAAATTCTCCTGTGACAACTTCCTCCTGTGGGGCTTTAGCATATCACCACCATAACGATGGCAAGTACAATACAGACAGAGAAAACTACAATGTGCAGAATGTGTAGCCATAATGGACGACTGGACGGCTCCTTTGCCAGCTCTAGGATATGAGCTATTAAACATTGGACAATAGCTTTATCCACTGCTTCGTCTTCCATCTGGATGAGTGATCCCAGTTTCTTCTTGCTGCAGAACTTGTCTTGCAGCTCCTTCACCACTATCTTGCTTATCTTTTTAGTCTTTTTTAGATCTGCGGTGAAGTTCTCTGGAACGGTCAGTCCGTCCAGCACCTGTTGAACCAGGCGTTTAGCGTGAGCAATGCCGTCCTTGTGGTTCTTGTCCTTCAGAGCGTCACACTTGTGAAGAACTCTCACCGTCAGGATGCTTGCGGCCAGGTGGAGCTGATCTCCAGCTTGTGTTCTGGTTGTTGCTTCAGTCATTTCTGAAACTTCTGTCATCTTCAAAGATGTGTTCTGCTGTTTGTCAGTCTTCAGTTCGTCTTCAAAGCTCTCTTTGTCTCTTGTCATAAATTCTCCTGTGACAACTTCCTCCTGTGGAGCTTCAACATATCACCACCATAATGATGGCGAGTACAATACAGACCGAGAAAACTACAATGTGCAGAATGTTTAGCCATAACGGACGACTGGACGGCTCCTTTGCCAGCTCTAGGATGTGAGCTCTTAAACATTCGATGATGACTTTATCCACTGCTTCGTCCTCCATCTGGATGAGTGATCCCAGCTTGTTCTTGCTGCAGAACTTGTCTTGCAGCTCCTTCACCACTATCTTGCTTATCTTTTTAGCCTTTGTTAGATCTGCGGTGAAGTTCTCTGGAACGGTCAGTCTGTCCAGCACCTGTTGAACCAGGTGTTTAGCGTGAGCAATGCCGTCCTTGTGGTTCTGGTCCTTCAGAGCATCACACTTGTGAAGAACTCTCACCGTCAGGATGCTTGCGGCCAGGTGGAGCTGATCTCCAGCTTGTGTTCTGGTTGTTGCTTCAGTCATTTCTGAAACTTCTGTCATCTTCAAAGATGTGTTCTGCTGTTTGTCAGTCTTCAGTTCGTCTTCAAAGCTCTCTTTGTCTCTGGTCATAAATTCTCCTGTGACAACTTCCTCCTGTGGAGCTTCAACATATCACCACCATAATGATGGCGAGTACAATACAGACCGAGAAAACTACAATGTGCAGAATGTTTAGCCATAACGGACGACTGGACGGCTCCTTTGCCAGCTCTAGGATGTGAGCCCTTAAACATTCGATGATGACTTTATCCACTGCTTCGTCCTCCATCTGGATGAGTGATCCCAGCTTCTTGCTGCAGAACTTGTCTTGCAGCTCCTTCACCACTATCTTGCTTATCTTTTTAGTCTTTGTTAGATCTGCGGTGAAGTTTTCTGGAACGGTCAGTCCGTCCAGCACATGTTGAACCAGGCGTTTAGCGTGAGCAATGCCGTCCTTGTGGTTCTTGTCCTTTAGAGCGTCACACTTGTGAAGAACTCTCACCGTCAGGATGCTTGCGGCCAGGTGGAGCTGATCTCCAGCTTGTGTTCTGGTTGTTGCTTCAGTCATTTCTGAAACTTCTGTCATCCTCAAAGATGTTTTCTGCTGTTTGTCAGTCTGTAGTTTGTCTTCAAAGCTCTCTTTGTCTGTCGTGATAAATTCTCTTGTGACAACTTCCTTGTGCTTGAGTTCTAGAATATCACCACTAAAACAACGGCGAGTAAAATACCAACAGTGAAAGCTATAGTGTACAGAATATCTTTCCATAACGGACGACTGAATGACTTCTTTGCCAGCTCTAGGATGTGAGCTCTTAAACATTCGATGATGACTTTATCCACTGCTTCGTCCTCCATCTGGATGAGTGATCCCAGCTTGTTCTTGCTGCAGAACTTGTCTTGCAGCTCCTTCACCACTATCTTGCTTATCTTTTTAGTCTTTGTTAGATCTGCGGTGAAGTTTTCTGGAACGGTCAGTCCGTCCAGCACATGTTGAACCAGGCGTTTAGCGTGAGCAATGCCGTCCTTGTGGTTCTTGTCCTTTAGAGCGTCACACTTGTGAAGAACTCTCACCGTCAGGATGCTTGCGGCCAGGTGGAGCTGATCTCCAGCTTGTGTTCTGGTTGTTGCTTCAGTCATTTCTGAAACTTCTGTCATCTTCAAAGATGTTTTCTGCTGTTTCTCTGGCTTCAGTTCGTCTTCAAAGCTCTCTTTGTCTCTGGTCATAAATTCTCCTGTGACAACTTCCTCCTGTGGAGCTTCAACATATCACCACCATAATGATGGCGAGTACAATACAGACCGAGAAAACTACAATGTGCAGAATGTTTAGCCATAACGGACGACTGGACGGCTCCTTTGCCAGCTCTAGGATATGAGCTCTTAAACATTCGATGATGACTTCATCCACAACTTCGTCCTCCATCTGGATGAGTGATCCCAGCTTGTTCTTGCTGCAGAACTTGTCTTGCAGCTCCTTCACCACTATCTTGCTTATCTTTTTAGTCTTTTTCAGATATGCGGTGAAGTTCTCTGGAACGGTCAGTCCGTCCAGCACCTGCTGAACCAGGCGTTTAGCGTGAGCAATGCCGTCCTTGTGGTTCTTGTCCTTTAGAGCGTCACACTTGTGAAGAACTCTCACCGTCAGGATGCTTGCGGCCAGGTGGAGCTGATCTCCAGCTTGTGTTCTGGTTGTTGCTTCAGTCATTTCTGAAACTTCTGTCATCTTCAAAGATGTTTTCTGCTGTTTGTCAGTGTTCAGTTCGTCTTCAAAGCTCTCTTTGTCTGTCGTGATAATTTCTCTTGTGACAACTTCCTTGTGCTTGAGTTCTAGAATATCACCACTAAAACAATGGCGAATAAAATACCAACAGTAAAAGCTATAGTGTACAGAATATCTTTCCATAATGGACGACTGGACGGCTCCTTTGCCAGCTCTAGAATATGAGCTCTTAAACATTCGATGATGACTTTATCCACTGCTTCGTCCTCCATCTGGATGAGTGATCCCAGCTTGTTCTTGCTGCAGAACTTGTCTTGTAGCTCCTTCACCACTATCTTGCTTATCTTTTTAGCCTTTGTCAGATCTGCGGTGAAGTTCTCTGGAACGGTCAGTCCGTCCAGCACCTGTTGAACCAGGCGTTTAGCGTGATCAATGCCGTCCTTGTGGTTCTTGTCCTTTAGAGCATCACACTTGTGAAAAACTCTCACCGTCAGGATGCTTGCGGCCAGGTGGAGCTGATCTCCAGCTTGTGTTCTGGTTGTTGCTTCAGTCATTTCTGAAACTTCTGTCATC